>JAJJWW010001877.1:0-109203 GCA_023531295.1 Papaver armeniacum | reverse complement strand
CTTGCAGGCATGGGTCTAATTTTATTAAATTGTGCAGGTGGATGCTAAGAAATCCAGAAATCTCAACAAGGACCGGGGATCTAAAGCAGGAGGAAGCTCAGGGATAATGCACTCTTGCAATCTGCATAAAACGCATGCTTCAAAAAAAAAAAAAAAAAATTTGATTAAGATATATCTATAGAATCTCCAAGTTTCAGTAGTATAGACAAAATCAGTGACCATGAGACGAAAATGATTTACATCCTGCGGGCCAATTCTCACGAGTTATCCGGCTGTGACACAAGGGGTGGGACAACCCGCGAGATGTCTATCACTTCCGACCATGAGATGCAAATTTTTGTTCGAATGGACTCACTTTGTAATTATTTTGTGAATGGTTTTATATGAACCGCCGATTTAAAGTGTTAAACTAGGTAAAAATCGTATACAACAAATGAGTGGGGTCCATCCTCCGGTGAAAACAAGGGGTCTCATTTTAGTGTTTGGAAGTGAGTGTACGCCTTTTATATTTATTCAATTTGAATGTCCAAAAAATTTGTTATTTTCTTATTCTAGAATTTTGTTTTGATTTTCCTATGATTATCACGCGTTACCTTGATTTTATTCACAAAAGTTATTAAACAAATCAAAAATTATAAGACAATGCATTCGAAATGTGGGGATCCAGATCCATCAACATCGAAGGAAACATGTCTCACAGAGGAGATCGGAGAAAATGGGAATTCGAATAGCTATAATCTGTCCACCGATGTGGAATTGTTACATCAGGACAATCTTAGTGCTCATCTTGATTTCTTTGTTTGGTTAAGTATTCTTCTTTCATTATATTTTCACTAGAGTCCCGCCTGTTTGATGGAAGCTTAATCTTCTTGTGGAGATACATTGGCTAGTATGTTGTGGGGAATCTAGTGGTGGAACTTCAAGATGCTTCTTGCACTTGGAATACAGGCAGTGGTGTTATTGACAGTGGTGTTCACCATCTTGTCGGCTAAGGTAGTTCATAGCAGTAGAAATCCTATAGATTTTACCCAGATAGATACATATAATACTCCTGTTGATCATCATGATCTTTCTTTCAAAAATCAAACCTGGAATCCTCATCATAAAATCCACCGCTTCAGTCAAGCCAAAATTCAAAAAAAAATTGCCCCCTAAATTGCTCCGAAATTATAGGCATGTTACCAACCAAGTCAATCTGTTGCTATATCTTAGGCATGTTGACAATGAAAAGGAAAATGTATGCAAGATTACAGCTTGACATCCAAGATGGAAAGATATCTTCTTAACTTCTTCATATTTTCCAAAGATTTGAAGCAGGATACTCGGATCTGTACAACAAACCATCTCGGAAAGTTTTTCATCTATATAACAAGAAATACCTTCTTTGAGATCTCTCATCTTGTTTTCTCAAATCAAACTCATCATACACTAGTATTCTAGAAACTCTTAGAAACCCCACCATGGCTGCAAACAATGAAAATCGCATCAAAATCCTTTCTAGACAACTCAGAAATGCAGCTATTGCTATTCCTACAACTGAGAGACGTGTTGTGGGTACTTCTCAGAACATCAATGCTGCAGCAGATGAATGGACTCATGCTCTACTTTTTCAACTCAAATCGAAAACCAAGATTAACATGAAATCATAAGAGTTGGAATTAACTCTTTATGGAGACAATATAGAGGGAAGGAGATTTGTGTCATGGGCCACAACTTAATGTTGGTAAAACTCAATAATTAAGAAGAGCAAGATGAAATCATTGAATGGTCCCTTGGATAGTAGGCTGAGCTCTGTTTAAGGCTCAAAAAATACTATCCTCACATCCCTTTACAAGATTATCAATTCAAAACTCATGTTTATACCGTTGAGTTCAAGTATCTCGAAACTTGAGCACATGAATGTCACAATTATAGATGAAGCTTTAGAATACATGGGGACTAAGGTATCAACGAAACTGTAAAACTGCAGACCCAGATATGGAAGCATTTTCTCCGCTAGAATAGAGATAGATCTCAAAAGTCGTTGTATCGTGGTGGACGGTGGAAAACTATAGATGGTAAAGAAGCATGGGTCGATATCACAGTGCCTGCAGCCAAATAATATTTGTGAAAAATGTCAAGGCATCGATCATGTGGATGACACATGCATGCAAAAAAATTACCTATTGCACTTAGACGGTTTGTCTTATGAGGAATATGAAGCTTACATGATGGAAGAAGCAGATGTATATGAAGCCAGAGACGATGAACGAAGTATGGATAATTCATTTGTTGAGGAAATGGTAGCAGATGCTGAAGCTAATGAATCCAGCAAATCAAAAGAATGAGAAACTCTACCCTAAACCAAGCTCCTTCAATGAATCCTCATAATCTGCATGTTTTACCTCCAAACTCTAGGGAAAACATTAACCAAAATGCTATGGACAATAATGTTACTGAGTTGATGGAAGTTGATATTCCAAGTGAAGTTGACTTGAACTCCCGCAATTGAAAGCCAGGGAACATCTTCTCGTGTAACCATCAAAAATCTTTTCTCAACTGTCATTTTCAGTAATTGCTTTTCTGTTTTCATCTACTCTTATTTTCCTTACAATCATCAAAAGTGTCCGCCTTTGTTTGTTGTGGTTGTTACTATGAAAATAATCTCTTGGAATTGCAATGGTTATGGATCTAAAGATACTAGGAATTATTTGGTAGACATAAAGAGAATGCTAAACCCTGACATTGTCTTTCTTCAAGAAACCAAAGTTAGTTCTGATAAAATTCTAAACTATATAAGACCTTGAACTTTCCCAATAATTGTTATGTTCCTTCTGTTGGTAAAGATAGGGGTATTTGTTTACTATGGAAGGATGGTTTTGAACTCGAAATCTTATACAAGGATAAAAAGATGTTTCATTTATTAGTTTGTAGTGATCCAGCTAAACCAAAGTGGCTTTAATTTATCTTGTGTTTACGGTTCTCCATACCCACAAGAGAAAATCACTCAATGGAATTGTATTGAGAATATTTGTGAGCTGTATAACATCTCAGCACCTTGGGTAATGATAGGTGATTTAAATATCATTCTGCATAGTGAGGAAAGAATAAATAACAATGGTTCTACTTCTCAAGCTTCCCCCATTGCTCAAACTATACAAGATATAGGTTTAATGGACCTAGGGTTTCATGGTAATCCTTTTACTTGGACTAGCAACAAACATGGTACTGGAAAAAATTAAATCTAGGCTAGATAGAGGCCTCATTAATACAGAATGGTTAATAAATTTTCCCAATACTTGTCTTAAACATTTACCCTTCCTTGGAACAGACCATTGTCCCATTTTTCTTGATATGTCACCAAATGAAAAACAGAATGTTAGGAACTGGAAGTTCTTTGAATATTGGTTGCGTGATAATTATTGTAAGATTCAGATTAACAATGCTTGGGCCAAGCAGTTTAGAGGTTCTGCAGCTTTTTCTCTGAATCAGAAACTTGGAGAAACAAGAAGGGTTTTATCAATATAGAATAGAACTACCTTCGGCAACATCCATCAGCAATTAAGCACTTTACAACAGCATCTCACAATACTTCAAGAACCGGGGAGTGTCATCGACAATACCGCAAAGATATTAGAACTCGAGCAAGAAATCAATGAATGACCTAACGGAACTTGGTGCAGTGGAAGAAATAATCTGGAACACTTACTCATCAACCATTTCCAGAACATAATGAGTACTACTAATACAAGCATTGATAAAGATTTTATTGATGTCCTACCAACCTGCATCACCAGTAAAGACAATGTAGCGCTTATCAAAATCCCAGACATCACATAAATAGAGGCAGCACTCAAAAGCATGCAACCTTGGAAAGCTCCGGGACCGGACGGATTCCCACCAGGTTTTTTTCAAACTCAATGGGAAGTTGTCAAAAAGGATGTTGTTGACATGGTTCAAAGCTTTTTTTTTTGTCTCTGGGAAGCTTTTAAAGAAGATGAATAAAACTAACATATGTTTGATACCAAAGATTCATCTTTCCCACACTGCTGGTGATTATCGTCCCATTGCTCTATGCAATTCTACCTACAAACTCATTACCAAGATCATGGCAAACATGTTAAAACGACATCTTGAGAATATCATCTCTCCCATGCAGGCAGCATACGTCCCGGGTCGACAGATAGGTGACAATATACTTCTAGCACAAGAACTTATCCATTGTATGAAGAGAAAGAAGACTAAAATAGGCTATATGGCTCTAAAATTGGATATGATCAAAGCCTTCGATCGTGTTGAATGGATTTTTCTTAATAACGTCATGCTGAAATTGGGTTTTGATAATAAATGGTGCCGGCTGGTTCATGAATGCATAAGCACAATAGAAATACAGATTCTTCTCAATGGCACACCATGTAAATCGTTCAAGCCATCCAAAGGCATTCGCCAAGGAATTCCAATAGCTATTTTAGGAATCGATCTCTCTTTCTATCTCCCGTATTATTACCGACAACAGGCGCATATATATTTTCCAAAATTATTAATCTACAACTTATTGGATTGTTACCTTGCAAATGGTTTTAGATGAAATTATCTTATTTTAACTAACGGGGATTAGCCCAGTCGATAAATTTTTTGTTATCTTATTTAAGTAACTAGAGTTTCATCTAAACAAAGAAAGTGTTTGCTTGATTCTCAAGTTATCTTAGCTTGAATTATAAGCAACCCTCAGTCTTAAAAAAATAAATAAAGATGCCCTTTCAACTGGGAAATTCAATCCCTGACACTTTGTGTCCTAGTTGATATATAGAGTCGTCCTCCATGAACCTAGGTTTCCTCTAGAAGCATATTTAGGTCTTACGACTAAAAGACTTCCCTTTGGGGATTAGTGAAGCCAGGTCCGACTATCTTTTACCCCAGTTTAGTTTCAAGGTTTAGGTGTTTCACACAGATTTAGAAAAATGAGCGAGGCTAAATTAATTATCCAAATATTTCCCTTAGTAATAATTCTTAAAATATTGAAATCACCTAGTGTTTTGTTCCCCGTTTCTAGTGATCTGATTTCAATGTAGGAAAAAAATGAGAAAAATATGAAAACCTTCATTATATTTGTAGTATACGGAGGGAGTAACTAATATTTGGAGTCACAAGCTTGTGCATCACTTGGTAGTAGTAACAAATAATGGCCCTTGATTCCTATAGTAAATACGTTAGTAATAGAGGGTAGCAGTAGCACTGTCTATTACAGTAGGAGGTCAGGGGTTAGCCCAGTTGTCCTGGTGCCTGACTCTCAAGTAGGAGGTAAGCGGATCGAGTCTCCGTTCACGAGTTTGGAGATCTCATAAAATACTCCTCTCTAGCACATTATATATGGAATTCTTAATCGACAAAGATGTCTACCATTTATTAAATCAACATTATTGGGTACAATAATTTCATGATTTTATTTGTCTGATAAAAGTTTTCGTTCCTTCGTTCACGTAAATATAAATTGGAAAAAAAAACTGGAAGCTTGGCTTTTGCTTGCGAGAATGATAATAATAATATAATATTAATCAAGGACACTTGGGTTTTCCTTCTTGTGTTTTCCAGTTGTTGTAGCAAGGGCATTCTTCTTTATGACCATATGTGCCTGATGGAACACACAGGCATTTGTTGCAGCACTTGTTACAGTAGAGCAGGCATGGCTTCTTGTGTGACGTCGCAGAACACCTTTGTTCGCATGCACTTGCACACTCTGATATTCAAAATAAAATATTCAATTGACTTGATATTTATATTTACCGACCAAAAATAAAATAAAAATGAATATTTATTTCTCAAAGAGAAAATAGGCTCAATGAAACTTTAAATTACCTTGAGGCCTGAGTGAACCTTCTCCACCATTCTGTTCGTCATTTTAAATAATCAGAATAATTCATATCTCAAAAAAACTATAACTCGAAAATGACATAATATAATTTTTTCAGGAAATAAAAAAATAAAAATGAAAATATCATTTTTTTAAAAGAAACAATATAAAGATTTTGTACTCAAGTTTTCTAGGATGAAAAAATCTATTAAAAAAATAACTCACCCGGGCATGACTAGTTGAAATAACTCTAGGGGTTACCTCTCCCTGCAAGACATGGAAATTATAAATCTTAATTATAAGAACATGAGGAATAAAATCATACAAAATACTCCAAATCTTAATAAGAGAAAAAGAACTAACGGAAGAGAGTTGGACAAAGAAGCAAAATGCAATGAACAGAAAGACATAAGAGATGACTGGAGATGAGAAACGAGCCATATTGCGTATTCTTTTCTCTGCTTTGAATTGGTTTGGGTGTTGAGATGGGAATGATTCGAATAAGTAACATAGAATCCATTTATATAGAGTAGAAGAAAAAAGGACGGAAATGAATCACTCTGGTACATGCATATGGTGACAAAATTATTTCATTGTATTTATATTTTAAGATTTTTTATTTATGGGAAAAAAGATCTTTTGCGTGACTCATAGAAATTGTTTTGATTCATCTACAGAAAAGTTAATAAATTTCCTCTTAACTCATAGAAACAAATACGATTATGGCTAATATTGAATCCACTGTCCATTTACGAGTGTTCATGCACTAAAAGAAAATTGCACCCACCCTCCCTAATTATTGCACCTACCCTCCCTAATTAAGAATGAGATATACATTTTTCTTTACTAGGATATGACCCGTTCCATAATGGCACGGGGCTATGAGTTGTTTTCTTTTCTTGCGAGAATACCATGCGATGAGTGTGGGAAACTCGGAGAATGGTAATCTTTCTTAAATTGAATTCAAAGCTTTGATCGATATTATTGACATCAACGGGATCGGTTTCTTGTTAGATGGTGATTAGATGTCCATATATGAATGTACACAGACATATATACACCAGAGAGTAATTTTTTTGGTTGTAAAGATATCAATGTAAGTGCGTATACTGGAATCAAAGATCTAGTTTCATCTATGCTTATTGATAACTATCCATTCACAGCCTGTTGCAAACAAACCAACATACTTGAAAACCTAAATTCCTAAGCCGGAGCTCCTAGAAATTCCTTATTTGAATAGAATCAACTTGTCGATTGCATTCCAAATTAAAAATGCAGTGCAACCATCATTTAATTAGATTGTTATTTTGTGCTAAAAAAATTAGTGCAATTCCGATTACTTATATTATTGCGGATCATACTCCGATTCTACTATCAATTTGTATCATGTATATTACTTTATATCATTAGTTGTTAGTGTGATGGACCTGATGGTCGATCCATCAGCAATGAAATTGGCATGAAACATTTTTCCACCATTGTTTTTATGTTTCTGAAGTTATAAAATATGATGGTTCCATTGCTATACTGCCAAATTATTACTTACCGTTTGTCTACCCATTGCAATCATTCGATGATGCCTGTGAACACAGTTCAATTACTTCGATTTACTGTAATTTTTTTAGTATTCCTACTTATAATTAAAGTGAATATCCAACATTATTATTATTATTATTATTATTATTAATTCGGTTAGAGTGCCAATTCGTATACATTAACCCAGAAAACTCAACTACATATGTGTCTCCCAGAAAAGAAATCCCGTGGTTGCTCATCTTTTCCCTTTATTAGATTTTAGGCTCCCTTTGTCATTGGTTGGATAATTCTATCAGTTTTTCCATTTGGGGTTTCAGTGTAACCTTCGAAGAAAATTAGGGTAGTATGTTAGATTCTATTGGTACTGAACGACTGTGAAACCTAAAACGTGTTCCAATTATGATAGCCTTCTTAAATTCCTATCCCGTCTTCGGTCAACCTAGGAGGGATGTAATGTATCTCCATGGTAATTTTTTGGTTCTCTTTTATGTTCTTGGTGTATGGCAAATTTCAATAAACTTTCATTAACCATAACTTTTGCAAACGATACGTGAAAATCTGATTGATATACCAACAGATTTCAACCAAAGATTGTGAAGTAACGCATGAGAGGGTGTTCTATGATCATTCTATTTTAAAATTCTATATGAAGGATGTGCCAATCAAATCCTCATACGGATATTAGTAGGCATAAGATGGTCAATCAATGGTTCTTGATGTTCTAATGCATTTTTTTTATCATCGAATATAATTGAAAACCAATCACATACTCTTGGAGTCTTAGGAGATAAGAAGGGAAAATATGGATCTTAAAGACGGCTTTTCTTCAGATTTAGTGTTAGAATTTTTTTTGCTTATTGTCAGATTCCTAGATAATAATGCTATATAAATCTAATGCGAAGGCTTCTAACGATCCATGCTATAAAAACTATACCAAAAACCAAAATGGTTGTTTTTCAGAAATATATTTTTGTCTGACATTTTCCCAATAAAGAAAGAAAAAACATAAAATCTTTAAGATATGCCTGCACCGTATGAAGATATGTAATTTCAAGGTTCATATGATATAAAAAAAAAAGAATATTAATCAGGAATTTCCAATCCATTTGATACCAACATGTACACGACATACTCCAATAAGAGACTGAAACTCTCCGACAGAAGTAGCAATACAGTTAAAAAAATATTTAAAAATTCTAAGGGCAATAACAATGGAACCTGGCTTTCTTTTTTGTTAATTATTTTCACTCCATGAAAATATTCTTGATTTTGGTCGAAGAAGTCAAAGTTAAATTGGACAACATAAAATAATAAAAGATTAAATGATACGGGTATTAGGAAACCTAATATAAGAGTAAAAATGAATATAGTACAATCATATTTGAATATCTTAACTGCAAACGAAGAAACAAAATCCAGATCACAAAATACAACATATAGAAACAGAAATAAATCAAATTTCATATATGACCAAAAAATTTAGGCATGAGGCACCACCATTCTTTATATGCTAAAAATGTTGATTTTGATTATGAAAGGGGTTAAGTTAAAAGGGAATTTAATTTAGAATACAATAAATGGTTTCACATTAAATGGGAAAAGTAACTCCCAAATAAATGACATTAAGAGGGTGGAGAGGAAATGCAAAAACTTATTAAATATGAGGCACAATTTAGATCACTCTTTGTATTTAGATTGAAAATCTTAAATTTGGGGCTTAATCTCAACCATTCTTTATATGATAAAAATGTAGATTGAAAAACTTAAATCTAGACCGTCCTTTATGTGTCCCAAATGTAGATAACCGTCCATATGGGAAAACACCATTGTCCCTTATAATATAGATAGCATAGGAATAAAATTCATTTGATTAAAGTACCTATAGAACCTCCAAGTGTCAGCAGCATACACAAAATCAGTTTTTTTGTTTTTTTTTCTTTCAAGTTTTTTATTTATATTTTCATGTGACCTTGATTTTGTTCACCAAAATTATTAAACAAAAACTATAAGATTGATGCATCCGAAATGTGGGGATCCATCATCATTGAAAGGACGTGGCTCCCATGTTTAAGATTTTAGAAAGATTGTTCAAAAAGTACAATAACAACAATATGATTTCTTCAGATTTTATTTATTTTATTTTGTCTTAATCTAGTGGTAATGCCATTGGGTGATGATACTAGTCGGTGAAACAAGTTCGAAATTTGTCATCGTCATCACCAAAAAGAAATCTCACTCGTAAATAGGGGGCAAGTATTACCATGATTGACACTACTCGAACTGCAAACTCTCAATATAAATATGTTTTTGCCCTTCACCTCATCTAGTGTGCTTAATGAAAAGTTTATGTATAATTAATTTGTTAAGAGTCCGGACTCCTCATAGCTCTACAAATTAATTTGGAAAACACTCTATTTGGAGTAGAATATAGAATTTGGACCCTGAAGATGGAAATAATAAAGAGCTGGCACCGAAACACTTGTTGAAAAAGCCGGGGGTACAACAACCACACCTAATATTTCGATTAACAATCTGTATGGGCTAACTCCAATACACTTTCAAGAGAATCAACTAGACTCAATCTTAATAAAGTATATCAAAGAGTTATATTATCTCGATCTCTCGATTTAATTCTTACTCAAGCAAATAGAAATCTGCGAGTCTAATTATATACAAGAGAAATAACTTGGATAGTACCAAAGACCAATATCCAAGTGTCAATCAATGTAAATCAACAACCAAAGGTTGGATATTGTAATAACACAGACACCAGAATTTTTTTAACGAGGAAACCGCAAATGCGAAAACCGCGGACCTAGTACAGATTGAACACACACTGTATTAAGCCGCTACAGACACTAGCCTACTACAAACTAACTTCTGTCTGGAATAGAAATAACACAGACACCAGAATTTTTTTAACGAGGAAACCGCAAATGCAGAAAAACCGCGGGACCTAGTACCAGATTGAACACACACTGTATTAAGCCGCTACAGACACTAGCCTACTACAAACTAACTTCTGTCTGGACTGTAGTTGAAACCCCAATCAATCTCACACAGATCCAAGGTACAGTTGCGCTCCTTACGTTATCCGATCCCACAGGATACTACGCACTTGATTCCCTTAGCTGATCTCACCCACAACTAAGAGTTGCTATGACCCAAAGTCGAAGACTTTAATAAACAAATCTGTATCACACAGAAAAGTCTACGGTAATAGATAAATCAATCTCCCACAGAAATACCTACAAGTTTTGTTCCGTATTTTTGATAAATCAAGGTGAACAGGAAGCAATTGATAACCCGGACTTATATTCCCGAAGAATAGCCTAGTATTATCAATCACCTCACAATAATCTTAAGCGACACGGCGAAAGAAGATATTTGTGACTACTTTTATATCTTGCCTATCGGAGATACCAATCTCAAGCCAATCGTTACGATTGTACTCAATACGATAGAAACAACAAGATCGGATCACACAACTACAAGAAAGTAGTATCGGTCCGGCTTCACAATCCCAATGAAGTCTTCAAGTCGTTAACCTACAGGGTCTCGGTAAAAACCTAAGGTTAAAGGAGAATCGACTCTAGCTATACAACTATTATGACACAGGAGGTGTGGGGATTAGGTTTCCCGGTTGCTAGAGTTATCCCTTATATAGTCTTTCAAATCGTGGTTTGCAATCAATGTTAGCTTAGTAACAAAGCATTCAATATTCACCGTTAGATGAAAACCTGATTAGATTCAATCTAATATCTTTCAATCGTTGGATCGAAAACTTAGCTTGTTACACACAAATGAAATGCACGTTTTAGGTTTGTGTAACCGTACCCAAACATGCACATTTGTTGGTTCAACAATAGTTAACCAAATGGTTATCCATATGAGCACTTTCATATCAACCATATTCTTCTTCACCATAATTAGTTCAAATGACTCAAATGAACTAGTTCGAGAGTTGTTCATAGAAGTATACAAGACACAATCGAAGCAAAAACGATTTGATTCACTCGAATCGATTCATGAACTTTATAGCCATGTTTTGAAAATTGCATTCCTTAGTTTATATAAGTATAAGTTCACAAATAATCGTTTTTAGATATAACCAACTCAAGTACGTGGACTAGGTTCGTGGACTTAAGTTCCCGGAAGAAGTTTACAAACTCCAGCAGATTTTCTCGGGATGAAAACCTACGATGTTCCGGTTTTCCTGACCATCAACAAAGTAAGCATACTTCGGTTCAAGGAATAAGGACTTATACATGTATGTGTTTCCACACAATGCTTATATCCAACAATGGTTATATAATTTAAACTCTCATTTCAATCATTGAAACATTCTTAGAGGACGTTATATAGTTGTTATTCACAAACTATTTTTCGTCAAAGCCATTTTCAAAGTGATTAAAACATAACATGACTTTCGTCACTAGGTAAAGATGAACTTGGCCAAAACGAAAGCTTACCAACACATATTTCGAAAAATAGATAGGCGAAATAAACTCGGCTCGAAATAACAAATGTGTATAATCAATGTCTATATAGAAAAACGAATTTTGTCTCAAGATAGGAGATAGAGTAAATAGACTTTTGAGTGATAGATAAATTCAAGTCTCCACATACCTTTTAGTCGATGAAGTTCCACCAGTTCCTTGAGTAGTTCTTCGTCTTGTATGATGATCGCCATGGAGTTCTTGAGCTCAACTACACTTTCTATCCTATTCCGAGACTTAGCTATAGTAGACTAGAAATCAAGACTTATAGTTTTGATCACTAACATTGACAAACATTCTTGATATAGCAACGCATGCGAGTTCGACCGAGCAGTGATCTAACACTTGTACACCCTCCAATGAACTTAAGAACCTCATCGATCAGAATCACAGTTAATGCAACAACCAAAACCAAGAGCCATTCGTTCATGGTGAGAGGTAAGATGTAATCTTGAGCATGAAATGGGATATAAAGGATCATGAAGTGAAGGCCGAAGGACACTGACATGGCAACAAGGAACCATGGAGGCATTTTCTCAAGACTACCATCCTCAGACAAAGCATTGAGGGAGTTGAATCTCAGCGGAAACCGAAAAAGAAAGGGTCATTGCTTTCACTTTGCCCGTCATGAATTAATCACAAGGGTTCTCAAAGGTGATGTTCTGTGAGCCAGCTATGAATGCGGAAACTCGGGCACTGGGCCCATTTTGAGAGTTGTGAATAGGGAAACTCGGGAATTGTCAGAAATATGGAAGCAACTTCTCCCATATTTGAGGAGATCATGTAGTACATACAAAAATTTATCGAAGCAGAAACAAACAGAAGATGAGATCCATGCCAATACAATACTTAAGGCTCTCGATGAAAAAATTATGCAAAGCTTGGGAAGAAATTAAATTGGAGTTTTAGCACATTGATATAATAAGATGTTGGAGAAAAATGAGTTTTAATAAAAGGTTTTTGGTCTTGGTGTGGTTTGATCTAATGACCTAAGGGTCTAAGGAAACTTACTCATTTTGTGAGTGAATGAAATGATCCTTTAGTCCCATATTATGGAAAATTAAAGGGGATCTATTATATTTGGGTTTAAGAAATCATGCTAAATAAAAAAATAATATTTAATAATATTGTGATCGTACTAGATTTTGGGGTTTCGTAAGCAATTACAACTGGATGAGAAAATATAATTGTATAAGTGCCCTTATGCCACATCTGTTATTCATTGTGGGTTTAGAATGATTGTGGTTTCTATTTTTTTTATGCGTAAATGATTTTATCAGAATGAGGTTGAATGACCCTGCATTCCAAAGATGTTGCAGTTATTGGTCTGGGATTCTTAAGGTAGTTTCTTTTCCTTTTGGTTCCTTGAACGAAATTGAGAAACAGGGGATTCGAAAGAAAATTCTTACATTCATTTCGACACATTCTTAGGGTCATACTGAACAACACTTTGTAAGGTGAAATATAACGTTGGCGTCGCGGAAGCAGAAGTTTGCCAGCATTTTATGAGTTCAAATGAAGGAAAACTACTGTATTCAAGGTGATTCATGGGAAACTCCGCATAATTTCGTTCCTAAATTTGTAGGTAATGTTTACTTTATTAGATGATGCACATTCCAATCAATTGTTGTATACGAGAAGTAAATGTGAGCATGAAGTTCTGCGGATGCCCAAGAGAGTGTGGACAAGAACAATAATAGAACATGATGGAGTCCGATCGATAATAATTTCACTGTAAAGCATTTGAATCCATTTTTCCATAATACTTTTGTTTGTTTGTTTTTTAAAAACTCAAATTTCAAAACCTTTATTTTCTCTTGATTGCTTAATTTAATAATAATCAGTTTCGTAAATCAAGCACCGTTATTCAATTCATAGTAATAATCCTCGAGAAAAACAAGCAAATAAACCCCAGACGAAAAATATAACAGTGCATTACCCGATAAAATAAAGTTTGCATAACAACGTATCTTTATCTTTAAGATTTTGACCTCAAATATTCCTAAAGTGATAAAGTGAAAAAGGTGGTAGCAGGTAATCTTACTTTTGCTTTTGACCACTAGAGAGGGTTCTGCTTCTTTTTCTTACAAAACCATCCGATTTTGGTTAAGTTGCAGCAAGCCTTCCTCCTTGTCCACACTCTCTTGGGCATCCTAAAGTAATCAAGAAACCTCCTCCATGTTCACGCTCTCTTCGACATCCTAAGCACGATAGTCGTTATTATGTATTTTGCATTGCTGAGGAAAAGTGGACAACATAACATATTAGGGCATCTCCCTATAGCATGGAACCAGGGCCACGTCTGAAATTTAGATGACCCTGGCGAAGAACATCTAGAACGCCTTTTGACCGAGTTTTTTTCCTATACATATAACTATTCATTTTTTTCCATCTCTTATATAGATTTCAAAGTTTGTCTCTTTAGAAATTATAAAGTTGTTTGCATCCCCGCATAAAAATTGAAGTTATCAACTTGCTAATATCTGAATTCCGATAATTAAAAAGAACTTTCAAAAGTGATTGTTTCGGAAGCACTAAAATCGTTATTTAAATTTTGGTCTCCTAGATTCTTGTTAGCAAACTCACCAATCAAATTTTGAAAATCTTTATGTCTAAATTTTCTAATATTGACATAAAACGACCGAAAGAAATTAAAAAAAATATTAAGAAAAATAAAAATGTGTTAACTAGTTCTAATGTCTAAGATGCCCATGTATCTAAGATTGAGGTTTTTATATATATACTGGGTAATAAGTCTTTACCCATATAAGTAGAGGCTTAAAATTTTGTAATTATTACACATACATGAATATAATTCTCTCTTCCTCTTTTTCTCTACTTTTTTCTCTTCTTTATTTCATAACATATTACCAACATGTAATTCTAATAGCTAAGCTTACCATCGATGTATCTATTCTTTTTTTATTATTTTTAGAATATAATCGTTCTTTTTCTTTATTTATGTAAAAACTAAATCCTTTTATTTCAATTATGTTTAACTTTTTTTTTTCTTCTTTACATCGAAGTTTAAATCTAACTTTTTAAATTTGTCTCATAAATCATATGATATGATACATATGAAAATAATACTTATGATTTTTTTCTATCGTATCTTGGTTCATTATAATCACACTAAATCCATTTCATATTTGTTAATCTAACTAGTTCTACACCTTTACATCAATTTTGTATACAATTTATATCAAAAAAGAAAAATTTATTTTTGACAACATTTTTCATATTGATATTATATTATCTTTATTAACTAAAGAAGGTTTTTGTTCATATTGTAACAAGACTTGTCACATTTGAAAATTATATCCGATTGGTTAAAATTATATCCGATTGGTTAACAATAAGATGTGAATAGGTTTTCGTTTTAAAATCATCTAAAACAGTTAGAAGTTTTTGTTGAATGCATCAAGTATTATCTATTATTTCATTAATATATGCTAGTTTGATTTAACTTTTTTCTTGATCTTATGCAGGACCTAACGAGCAAAATATATTGAGATGGAGAGGGTACCGATTACATTACAATCTTTTCGTATCAACCTATACATACACAACTTATGTAATTTTTCCAAAATAATAATGTCTAAAGAATTACTTCATGAGATGTAACTTGGTATATATATAGTCTACGTTCGTGATTGAACTAGCTATGGAATCTTACCAAGTGGATCAACGTACAAGTGTATTTATTTTAATTAAAGACAAATAATATAACGGGGATAAATTAAATCACACAACACACAAGATTTTTTTTAACAAATATGGTTTTTATTCACATATAATAATATATATGTATCTTGGCACTTTGCTGAAGAAAATTCATCAAATACTTATGCAAATCATCTCCGAGAAGTTAGGAATCCATGACATAGTTTCTCAAAGTATGTTTAAAGAAGCACGAAGACTCGAGAACAATCTTATTTGAAGAAAACACCTCTTGTGAAACACTAAAGAAGACCACATCAACTAGAAGACTTTTTCACCAAAGCATTGCTATCTCCAGCACTCAAGAAATTTGTTCATCAAAATTGGAAAGTCTCAACTCAAATATTTGCAAGACAAGATTTGATTGAAGTACTGATCAGGGGAAGCGTCATCATCAAAGCTGCACTTACTGGACTTACCATGTTGTACTCTTTTTTATTCGTCAAGGTTTTTCCTAGTGTGCTTTCCTTGGTTTTAACGAGGCAACATTTCTGTATCCAACATTATTTTAAGTCTTTACATTCTTACGTAATTTCAAGTTTTTCTCTTTTGAATTTTCCTACCATATTATAATGGTTTTGACACTACAGTCATCAAGGGGAGTGTTATAAACATAAATTTATTAATTAAGATGTTCTTCTGTCAAAGATTAGGTGTCCATATACTTGGGTACTATGTCTTATCCCTATAAATATGATCTTAAAACTATGTAACTACACACATAAATAAAATTCTCAATTCTTCTTCTTTCTCCATACTTTTGTATCTTCTTTATTTCGTAAAAAAACGATAATATTTACCAGTTTACTTTAAAGTAAGACGGATATTGAATTCTTAATGTTCAACTTCTTAACAAGGTGAATTAGTGAATTAATTGAATTGAGAATACACATAAAATACTATGTAGATGTTGGATGTACGGTACATTTGCTTCTTAACTTGGGCTTACCGATGTTGTTTAATATTAGCCCATATTTTTTGGCCTTTAAGACAATATTCCTTTTTTTGCTATTCTGGGCTGGAGCCCAGGTTGCTAGGCTTCAGAGCCGAGCCTACACGGAACCTTTTGAACCAGTTCCATATAAACACCTTCAGCCGACTTCTTGCACTCCTTCATGGCATGCAAGTAATGATTGGAAGGATGGTTTAGAGCAACCCACCGTTTCTATTAACAGATTATAAAAAATCAGGAAATGTTATTACAAAAAAAAATATTAAAGACTAAAAGTTTAAAAAAGTATAAAGAAAAAATTGGTGCCGGTTACCTTTATCGTGTCGAACTCTTTCTCGATATTGGCAAGGCTCAGTTTTGAATGTAGTACCTTCGGTAAAGCAACACAAAATTCATCAATGGTCAAGTATTCTGAATGCTCTTTTGAAAGAGCATGGATTTCATCCAGGAATCTTATCATACTTTTTAGAAAATTGGAATAATAGTAACCATGATCATTTGATAAAGCGATCCTCTTCTTAATCTAATTATTAAGCCCCAAAAACTGTATGGTGTTATTCTGATAAAACTAGATATTCCTAATATTATTTATTTATTAACTTTTATTGGAGATCAACCAACCAAATTAGAAATTAACCAAGAAACTAATAACAATACTAACAGCAGTTAGTTTTCTATCTGGATTATTCTGTTAAGTGTAACTATAACTGTCTATGTCCTTTTATTTCACAGCTGCAATGAGCTGTCTTTCCTATACTCTGTCGGTATATAAAAGAAATCTTTGTATGTGTATCTAGTTAATTAAATTCTAATAGAATCCTTCTTTCACAGTTTCTCCATGGTATCGGAGGGAAAACAAAGAGGTTTTCCTTCTCGGTCCTCGTTTCCTCTAATCACTCAAATTTTTCAGTAAACAGATTGTCTTTTTCATTGCTTCTTAATTTTCAGTTCATCGGAAGATTCTTCTTCTCCGACACCATATGTTTAATGATTTACACATTTAGAGATTCAGATTCATCTACAATGTCAAATATTTTAAATATTACTTCAATTTCAGTACATCAACTCGCTAATTTGATTCAACTAAAGCTCCGAGATGATAATTTCGTCACCTGGAAAGCACCGTTAATGCCGGTAATTCGTAAGTTTCAGTTCCTTTCTTTTTTTGATGTAACCAAGGTATGTCCTTCTCAATTCACTGGTCAAGGGTGCTAATCAAACTGAAATCCACAATACGCTGCTCGGTGTGACAAGGATCAAACTGTAATTTTGTGGATCCAATCTACTATCTCTGAAGCTGTTATTCCTTATTTTGCTGGTGTTGCTTCATCACGTGAACTATGGAGTAACATTGAGTCAAGATTTGCAAGAACATCAAAAACTCATACAATACAACTACATACTCAACTTCAAGGTGTTAAACAATGATCTAAATCTGTTTCAGTATTTTTGGATGAAGTCAAGAAAATATCCAATGAATTGGCTGCTGCTGGATCTAAAATCTCAGATGATGAACTTGTTATTATCATCTTAGGAGGTATGAATCTTTCATTCTCATCCTTTTGCATATCAATTTTGTAATCCTCCAGTTTCAAGTGTTGAATTACACAATTTGTTGATTAGTGAGGAAGTAGTTCTGTCAGAAAATCAACACAATCTACCTCCAGCTACTGCCTTTTATGCTAAAAATAATAATAATGCTCATAAGTCTCTTCCTCAACATTTCAATCCCATTAGGTCATAGTTCTAATTACAAAGGAAAGAAACCTTTTAATCCCAACTACAAAGCCATTTCTTCCACCAATTCATTCAATTCATCTAAATCTCAATTCACTCCACCTGCACCTCAACCTGCTCCATCAACATCAGTACTGTTGATGGTGGATTTTCGTTTAAGGTTAAATTTGTAAAAACCGGAAAAATTGTGCGCTGACATCTTGTAAAAGATAAAGCCATTAATAAGTGTTGGATACTCCCTCACTTAATTCACCAAGAATGGAGCATGTGGCAAGAATCCCATTCTGTGAATACATGAAATTCCTCCAGGTTGGAGCATGTGGCAACAATCCCATCTCGTGAATTTCATGTCAGCCTTGTATTTCCAAAGACTTCATTATCGGTGTGGCATGATGACTTCGTGTTACTCTTACGAGTAACACGAACCTCCAAGCACTATAATGAAACCATGTACGAAATACCCGTACAGGCGACTCTCAGTGTGTTATACTAGCCCGACTGAGCCCTCTCGTGTGTTATACTAGCCTGATTGAGCATCCGGACCGACCGTATCCGTCCGGATATGATCGCAGATCATCCAACTCCATAAGCATGATTGGATGACCTGTATCAATTCCATCACCCCCAAGCGGTATAGGATACCCACCGCCGACCAGGCCCGCATGGTCGGCCATTGGCCTAGCTTGCCAACAAAAACGTTCATACCAAGCATTATGGACTGAAAACCCTAAATTAGGGTTTGCGGCATATTACATGTGTCGCAAAGCAGTCTCAACCATCCATCTTCGCAGTATAGATGTAGGGTGTAGATGTAGACTCAAAGGGCCTCGAGCATGTCAACACGATCACCGTGGCCCGCATACACACTTGACCAATCGGTCAAGACCAACCATGTTTGGTCGTGACAAAATCGTCGCCTAAACAAGAGATGACGCACGACTTTGAAACCCAAAATTAGGGTTTTGAGCATCACGAGCGTCCATCTTCTCCGGCATGAATGGAGGGTCCAAGATTAGATTAAGCAGGTCCGGTCATACCAACATGACCACCATGGACCCATCTATTCCCTAAACCGATCGGCCAAGGCATATCATGCCTGGCTAATCCAAAACGCACGCCCAAACTTGCGTGGTTACACCTCCCAAACCGCAACCGATCTCGACCACTCAACTTCGCCGGACGATTTGGATGGCTCACCACGTTTTCATGGGATATTCAAGTATAGGCGCGAACACCAGCCTACCACCTTCACACTAGGCCAATCGGCCAAGACCGACCAAGATTGGTCGTCTTGGAACGTGTGCCGAAGTGGATGTGACATGCGGCCCTTGCGGCACCGGGTTTTCTGTCACAAATCGATCTCGACCACTCGATTTCACCGGATGAATTGAGTGACCCAGGTCATACTTTCGTGAGGTAATAGGGTATAGGCGCCTACAGCATCATGCCGTATACACGCATGTATGGTAGGCCTGGCCAAAATAGTATCCCATGCTTGGTTTCGAACAAGCTGAAGAGTGATGCCTGCGCACCTCTTAAAAACCCTAATTTCATTAACGGTCGCAGATAAGTGTCTCAAAGATCATCTCATCCGTCCAACTTCACCAGCCTGGTTATACAACCCTGGTCAAGAGTTAATTGGTCGGTGAGGCGTCATTACCCATCACTTTACCACACCATGATGCAGTACCTGCATAAAATACACACGATACTTCACAAGTATCGACTTCCTGAATAACGAAGTTATTCAATTCAGCATTACATGCTATCTTTCGTGGATCCACGATCCACACATTCCAGGCATCAATCATGTCACAAACTGGGGGGATACATACTGGGGTATTGGTCTGGCGGTTTACAGCGTGTAGCGTGCAACGCGCCATCACAAGAACGTGTTAGGAAGTCATGGATGGTTAGAGATGAACAGGAGAAGTGGGCAAGGCTGGTCGTGTATCACCAACGCACAACTCCACTACTCCATTAATCCACTTCCTCCACTTCCCACGAGAGACGTGAATAAGACTTAATGACTTGTATAAATAGGTTCTCCGCCCTATTTCCAAAGGACAACAGAGAGAAAAACGACAAGAAAACACCCAGGCTTACACCAATCGTAAGCTTGTTCACTTTCCTGTTGCAAGTCAAAAGCAAGTCTACACCTTCACAATCTCAACACCTTCTTCGCTTCCTCCCTAAGATCAACCACATCTCCTTCACTCTTGTGACCGAAACAAGTCCGGAACGGCCATTTCTTGGTTTAGGCCGGACTTGCACAGATTGATCTCCGAATCTACAAGCACTCACCGCGCAGTGCATTTGTTTAGGGTTTAGATTCATTCCTCATCCACACCCCAAATTACCAAATTCTGCAAGAGTAGTTTTCACCCATAAACAATTGGCGACCACAGTGGGAGGTTAATCTCTCGGTTGTAAAGTCAATTTCTCCGAAATCTGATTCAATTTCATCAGTTTCAAAAATAGTAGATCTTAGAACCAATTCGATCAACAATTCATTTCAAGATGGTGGAACTCAGATCTGGATCAGCAATCAATTCGGATGGAGCTAGTGTGGATAACACTCCCGGTGTTGATGTACCTGGCTGCGGTGAGCCACCGTATCCAACACATCTCGAGGAGCCGTTACCTCTATCACCAACACTAGCGGAGCGGAGACATCCCAATAGGTGTAACGCCTCCCATCACCAGAGCCAGAGCAGCCGCAAATCCCAGCATATCCTCAAGTGTAACACCTCCAGTGGTCACCAGAGCAACAACTTTCACTCCCTCATCAGGACGAGGAGCCGGAGGCACAAGAGGAGGACCACCGTCTATTACCATTGTAGACTTGATGGAGAAACAGGAAGTTCTTGATAAGACTCAAACAGATATGGCCGCAACTCAGAAGGAGGTACTCAATTTCCTCAAGACCTTGACTGAATGACTGCCGCAAGATTCACGTCAATCTTTGGAGCCAACAAGAAATGCCTTCAATTCACCCGGAGCAGGCGTTTCCACTCGCACCCACATGAGTGAAGAAGCTCGTGTTGCTCCTGAATGTTCAAGAGAAAGGGACCATCCATCCAACTTCATCACACGTGAATATCTAGAACGACTCCTTCAAAGCCGAGGCAAAGGAAATCTGACGGATGCACACCAAAACCAACCTCCATACCCTCAAGATATGCAACGAATTCCTCTTCCAAGAGGATACACCTCTCCCGTTACCCTCTACGACGGTACTGGTAATGCTCGTGAACATGTTTCTCGATTCTTGGAATCCTTGGGGGAACATTAATACAATCATATTCTACGCCTCAAAGAATTCTCGAAGTCACTTACGAGGAGGGCGTACACCTGGTACAACAACATCGCGCCTAACAACATATCCAATTGGAACGAAATGGTCGGTGCTTTCTACAGAAAGTATTTCTTCGTGTCTGAACAGATCACCTTTTCAGACCTGGGGAGAATTCTTCAGCGGAACAACGAACATCCCAATGATTTCGTTAAAAGGTTTAGAACCCAAGCACTAGATTGTCACGACCCGAACGTCACCGAACGACAATTGGTGGAATTGTGCATCAATGGGATGATACCCATATACCGCGTTCTGTTAGAGAATCTGGGCTTTCAAACGTTCTCTGAACTCCACGAAGCTGCAAAATGTTCAGCAACAACTGCACCGGCGCTACTAGAAAGAAACAGAGTTGTTCGAAGTGAAGATTTGCGTGAAAGTCGGGGAAGCAGGCGTCTCACGAACAAACAATACAACACCGGTCCTTTTGTGAGTGTAGTAGGCGGAGGAGAAAAAAGGAAAGCTTCAATAAAGGAACAACAAACCAAGCGAGCATCCCCGACACACAAGAATTCGTCTCGAAAAGGAACATACAAAACTCCTGCACAAAACACTAAAGACACAGGTTTTCCTTTTCCCATGAATGAAGTGATAGAGCTCTTGGAAGCGTGGATCCAAGACGACGCCGTAAGCTGCCCCCTATCAGACGTCCTCCGACCGAGGAAGAAATGGCAGATCCCAGATATTGTTGCTACCACAGGTTCGTCCATCATCCAACCAAAGATTGTAACAGGTTGAAACAAATATTGAGGGAAAAGGTAGAGACAGGGGAACTCCATCTTGGAAACGAAGGTGTTCATGGAGACCCTATGTCTATCAGGAACTGCATAATTTCTGGGGACTTTGTTCGCAAGACCGTACAATCTATGATGGAGCACATATGTGAAATCTTGTACTTCTCCAAAGGACAACGTCATGACATATTTACGGACCTCAACCACATTGTGTCAGGTAGGCGTTTGTACCCGAGTGAGTCCAGAACCCCAATCTTTCCTGAAGGACGTGAGCAATGGAAACTGGGGACTCCTAACTGTCACTCGTTTGAGAGACGTTGAGTTCGATAGCGCGTTGATTGATACATCTTCCGAATTTAACATCATTACTGTCAAGACCTTGAGAGCGGCAAACATTTCGAAGCAGGAAGCTACTCGTCACCCAACTGTGGTTAAAGATTCAGCAGGAGAGTTCAGAGATGCATATGGATACATCGATCTTGAAGTCAAAATGGGTGATGCCTTGACACAAGCAAAGTTCTACATAGTCAAAGATTATCCCGACTACGACATGATCCTAGGACGCTCTTGGATGCATGACAACAAAGCAATTCTAGGAGTCTGTCCTCTCTACCGGTTTCGATACCGAAAGAATCTCCAACACGCCTTCGGACCTCCCCGATGACTGTGCTTTGCCGCACCAAAGAATCTTACCAATGTGACACAACTTCCCGAGAAAGCCTGTCAAAGATACATTGAAAAATTCCGATCTCAAGTAAGTCTCGTCACGCAACCTTCTTTACAACCTACCGCCCCTCATTCTGACAAGTCCTGGGGACTGGCTCCAACCAACGAACCAACCCCGGCTAAGAGATGTGAATGGGAAGCCGTCCCTTTCAAACGTTTTATCAAGAGTGTAGGGGCTGTCTTGGTCAAAGACGATAAGGCGAAGGTCCAAGTATTTGCACGCCCAAACCCGTTTGGAATTGGAGACCTGGTGACGAAGACGACTACATTCAAAGTCGGGAGCATGACGGTGAAAATGACCACTCCACCTGACTCACCCACCGAAAGAGAAGATGAACCATACCTGGTAGCAGATGTTATCCTAGGAGGCTACTGCAAGCTCATCAACGCTGATAAACTAGAAGGCATAACGATTCACTCACAATGGCTCAAACCCTACCGAACTTAAGACGCTGTGCTACCACTTTCCAGCGTCCTCCACCATTTAAAACGCTGTGCTATCTTTTCCAACGTGTTTCCTTTTACAATTTCATGTCATATTTGTAATTCCCCCAGAAAATGATTGCAATACTTTCATTCATAACTAGGGTTTCAATTTTCAATTTTCAATTTAGTTGAATCATTATTTCCATCTGAGAACCTCTCTACCCCCAAAAACACAAAGTCCTGAGTCAGCCTAAATCAACCCACTGGAGCAAGAAAGGAAACCCTAAACAAACATCTCATGGGAAGGATAAAATAGAATGCGTGCACAAAAGGAAAGTGATTTGAGCCATCAGCCCCAGCAAGGCCAGGAAGATCTTGCATCAGGAACACAGGTCCGCAAGTATTCCATTATGGCATTACTTCTTTTATCGCAAAGAATTACGTGTGAAGGCACACCCTTGCGCCTGAGAAGATTCAGTTGCAGTCTTGGCAAAGGATTATAAAAAAAAAACTTTATTCAAACAATCAAATGGAAGAAAACCTTGAACCCGGCCGCCACTGAGTACAAGGAAGATGTTCGAGTGTACAAAATATACTTGGAAAGAAGAAAAAGAAAAAAGAGGTTTTAGTCGCCAAGAGGGTCGGCCTCGCCTGCACCACCGTTGGGTTCTTCTTCATCACCTGTTGACGCTCCCCTCTCCGGATCTCCCTCAACTTCTGCATCAGGCATCTCCACAGCATCGCGCTCCATCCCAACATCATCAGCGGGAGTATCAAAAGGCACGTCAATATTAGAGGCCACGCAGATTGCTTTCAAATGTTCAGGTTCGTCTGTATCGGAATCAAGGATTATCACGCCGTCCTGGATCGGGTAATCACACTTGTCTTCATTCGGAGGTCGTTTATGCTCAACTCTCCGCCTCTTCAACCGCGTTGCAAATCTCTCTGCCCTTGCGCTTACTAGTGTCTGCAGCGTTTTCTCGCGCCTCAACCACTCCTCCATGTCAATCGCAGCTGAAAGTGCACAGATACGTCCTCTGGTAATACAAAGGTGTGAGATAGACATCCCCTGTATAGCACGGCTGACTTCGCGAGGTGGAAGATCGATCTTAGCCATTACTTCTTTGTGTGCATGGTTTTCGGGCTTGTCGACTTCGAAACTTCTTTCTGGGGAAGCAACAGAATGATCGTCCGCTACTTCCATGATAAATTTCAAAGGAGAGGAGGTTATGAGTGCACAAAAAAAAAAAAAAAATCAAATCAATCGATCAGTTAATCAGAAGATCAGAGCAATACCTGAGATGTAGAATAAACGACCGCGAGAGATGATTCTTTATAATCTCGCAAGTCGACAGAATCCCAGGAGGAAAAGAAGTCTTTACTTGCCACCTATGAAGGCTGCTAATTCGGGATAACAGTCAACGAGGCTTATCAGATATACCTGAGGGAAGCCGTGTATGATGAAGGAAGTACACATGAAGAAGGGGCCGAGCTCAGATATATACAAGAGGAACCAAAGCGATTCACCATATCAAGTCCTGTTTCCTTCGCATCCTTAATCAGAACCAACCAGTTCCAGGGAAACGCCGACGATGTGAAACTATCCGGTAAATATGTATTCACTTTAGCTTGGTCATTTCAGTATATAAATATGTCACCATCTCATGCCTACCCCACAATAGTGTAACCATTATGTGCTAGGCAGGGGACTTAATGTTGATGGTGGATTTTCGTTTAAGGTTAAATTTGTAAAACCGGAAAAATTGTGCGGCCGACATCTTGTAAAAGATAAATCAATTAATAAGTGTTGGATACTCCTCACTTAATTCACCAAGAATGGAGCATGTGGCAACAATCCCATTCTGTGAATACATGAAATTCCTCCAGGTTGGAGCATGTGGCAACAATCCCATCCTGTGAATTTCATATCAGCCTTGTATTTCCAGTACTCATTATCAGTGTGGCATGACGACTGAGTGTTAGTCTTACAGAGTAACACGAACCTCCAAGCACTATAATGAAACCATGTACGAAATAACCGTACAGGCTAACTCTCGGTGTGTTATACTAGCCCAATTGAGCCCCTCTCGGTGTGTTATACTAGCCCGATTGAGCATCTGGACTGACCGTATCAGTCCGGATATGATCGCAGTCATCCAACTCCATAAGCATGATTGGATGACCCAGATCAATTCCATCACCCCCAAGCAGGTATGGGATACCCACTGCCGACCCCGCATGGTCGGCCATTGGCCTAGCTTGCCAAAAGCGTTCATACCAAGCATTATGGACAGAAAACCCTAAATTAGGGTTTGCGGCATATTACATGTGTCGCAAAGCAGTCTCAACCATCCATCTTCCAAGGTATAGATGGAGGGTGTAGATGTAGACTCAAAGGGCCCAGAGCATGTCAACACGATCACTGTGGGCCCGTTTACACACTTGACCAATCGGTCAAGACCAACCATGTTTGGTCGTGACAAAATCGTCTCCCAAACAAGAGATGTGTAGTTGCAGGAAATCCCACACTACACCCCTCACTAGATTTAACGTAATTAACTCTTTGAAAGATGATTAACTTTGAACTTTATTGATTATCTTCTTGAAATGTTTACAAATACAATTAGAACAAAACCAAAGTAATTACAATTACTCTCTGTTTTCTCTCTCTTAATGACTTGCTTAACCATTCAAAAAGATCCCCCCTCCACAGACTTACTTGACTCTTTATATAGAGTATTACATGGTGGATGACAGCTAAGCTTGTCCTTTATTTTCGGGAATGACTCGCGAATCCTCGCGAATGTGTAACTATTTGTCCTCGCGACACTCCTAAATCTCGCCAAGTCTTCATATTTTCCTCATATTAAGTTATCGTCTGTCTGATGTGTTATTTAAATTACTCCCCTGCGACACCTTCGCAATGCAGTCGTTTATTCTCTCGCGAAACATTACTGTCGCGATATTCTGATCCTACATCTTGCCTCTTCTCATGTATTCTCTGCGAAGTAGAGAGTATCATGAGAATCAATATTTTGAAATGCCGCGATAATTCATCCTTATCTGTTTTAACTCCGTAATTTTTACACAGAATTTATCACAGATGTCTTTTCTTCCCTTCCTTTATTGACACGTTTCATCCAACCGCTTATTTCTGACCATTCACATCCCATCTCGCATTTAATGCACTTATTTTCCCAAAAATCTTTCTCTCTATATATAGTTTTCTCATCTTTCCCTTCTTCTTTTATTTCTCTCTGCAATTTTCCTTCAACTTCTTTCTTCCGCAAATTGTGCTTCTGCTACTGCAAATTTCCTTTTCGATTCTTCACTCCTTCCTTCATTCCCATATTTTGATAATGGCTTCACTTGGTCGTACATACGCACCACTTTTCAATGAGGTTTACCAAAAGTTAAAGGAAAAAGGTTTCACTTTATCAACCATTCCTAATCAAGAATCTTCATCTATGCTTTCTGCAAAATTGTTTTCTGATCATCAATGTGATGATTAGAAAATCATAGTCTCGCTAGGTCAACTCCTCGCAGGGCTCCCCATTCCTTTATATAATCCCGAAATACCATTGTTTTATGAGATTCTTGCTCACGAGAAATTCTCGCGGGCTGTTTATCAATTAAATGGCGATTGTATTCGTCTGATGCTTGAATTCGCCTATCGTGGCGCTGGTAAAAGATCTTTATATCCTGATAGTGTTAAGGATCCTCAATTTGCGAATTTACAAATAGTTGCTGAGAAGTATACCGTGGACAATTTCTTTGCAAATTATTCTGTCATAACTATGAGAAACGATAAATCTCGCTGGGGTGTTCGATTGAAGAAAAATGATAACGTTGATGCTGACAAACTACTTATGCAGGACATTGACTGGCATTCGGGTAAAAATAATACCCCTCGCTACTCCAAAGATGAAAAGTGGTGGGTTGTACCTCTCTTTCTGAGTGGACCTTATATCGCAGGCTCACATGCACTCCCAGCCAATCTCGCAAATTATCATCCTTGGGAATTTAAGTGGCCTGAGAAGACAAAAGAGGTATATTTCCTTTTTTCCTTTAATTTCGTTTTGCGATATCTTCTTCCTCTTTTATTTATTAACTTTTAGAAAATTTTAGATCGTCAGAATGAGAAAGAAGTACAAAGAAAACCCACAGCCGAATACCCTGGCGATACTTCGATCGCTCACGAATGAAGTAAGAAACATTTTCCTTTGTTATTTTAAACAATATTGTTGCCTCTGTTTCTTATCTTTATTCGTGTGTGAAGATTGGTGTTGAGGAAGTTGAGACTGCAAAGATTGATGATGAAGAAGCTAATGCTGCGAAAATTATAGGCAAGAATAAGGCCATTTCTCGCAAGGACAAATCTTCTGGTCCATCTTCTAAAAGACGAAAAGTTCACTCTCCTTTCCATTCTAATTCTCAATCCAGCGAGAACTCAGAAAATGAAAATGAGACCGGTACTTCTTCTACTAAGGGGACTCATTCAGATGCTTCTGCTATGTCGTTATTATCTGGTGTTTTTTTCGGATTCTATGCAAGGATTGGGAGATGATAATTTATCCGCCACTTGTGAAGCTCTCGCCAAAATCTGCGATGCTCCGCTGTTGGAGGACACTGAGTCTTTTCGCGGAATTTCCCGAACAATGACTCCTAGCCTTTTAAATGCTCTCAATGCTTTGGTATGTTCATATTCCTTTGTTTCTTTGTGATTTCAGTCTTGAGTTTTGTTTTAATTATTTCTTTATTTTCTTTTATAGTCAGGGAGAGCTTCTTTTGTTGTTGCCTCAGACCTTGAGAAGAGACGCAATAACCTTGAAAAGAAGAACCTACAACTTAACAAGAAAATCCGAGAACTAGAAATTAAAGTTGCATCGTCTCGCGATAACGATGAGAGAATTCAAAAATTGGAAACCAAGCTTGCTTCTCAGAAAACTAAAGTATCTACTCTTCAAAGTGCAAATCAACAACTATATGGTATATAATTCTTACTCTTCAAATCATTTTCACTTTTCCATTTGTTTTTTCTACTCCTGATTTATTATTCTCGCAGACATATATAATCTCTTTGAAGAAGCCATTCTTCTCCATTCGTTTCCGAGCCTATGGATAATGATGTTCTTCTTACTCATCTCAACGAATCCTTAAGTAATTCATCAAGTAAAATCGATTCCCTTCCATTAAATGAACTTCAAACCAAACATCGCCTCTTAGAGATTGAACATAGATCCAGTTTGAATTTAGCCAACCAATTTAAGCAAATGTATCTTGATTCCAATAAGAAAATCAAATACTTAAGGAAGAAAATTAGTGACCATATAGATGACAAAGATCGCATTGCTAACAATGGTGCACAAGCATTAGAAGAATTTCAAAAGTCACTTCTCGAAGTACAAATTAAGCGAGATGAATTACTTCGCCAGAACACCATACTTAGCGAGCGAGAAGATCAAATCCGTTCACTTCTTGTTATAAATAATGATGATGAGTTTGCCTGGGCTGTGAAGGTTCTAGATAATGCTAGAAATAATTTAGGTGTCGATGTTGGTCTTCGCGCCGAGCAAACTACCTTGATCAAGGATATGATCTTTGAAAGAGAAGGTTGTTTATTATACTTCTTTATTTTTCTCTGCTCTTTTTCTTTTTGTACTATTATCATTAATTCATTTTCTCATTTTTTCTAATTCAAAAGAGATTTTAGACGAGGATTGGAGAGCTTGAAACCGAAAAGAACGACTCATGAGAGGATCTCTCTTCGCGAGAATAGATATTCTAAACTGAAGCAAAGCAATTCCAAAACTACAGTGGCGAATTTTAATAATGATGCTGTTCGCTTTCGCAATCAAGCTATGGAAATAGTTTGTAATGATCACAACATTCCTCTTCATTCATATCCTTTTCTTGCTGAAGAAGTTCCCGAGAATTTGCCTGTCTCAGATGTTTCTGATAACGAAGCTGATGAAGAAGAAGAATCTGGCGATGAGAGTGATGGAACCAAAGAATCAGATAAAGAAGAAGAACCAACAAAGAAATAATTTCTTTTTCTTCTTTCATTTCTTGTAGTGTATGTATATATATATCTTTGTTAATCTTCCATTTCTGCAACTCCTTATTATAAATTTCTTTGATTATTGAATATAAATTCAACTTTTGCTTCCTTTGTTCGGATATATTAATCAAACAACCCTTCTTTGTAATTATAATTTCACACTTGCACACTTGCCTCAGAATTTGAATCTATTGGTCTTTTTAATTCCGCCTCTCTTCTTCTGCGTTCTACTTATATTTTCTGGTTCATCACTTTCTTCTCTCCTTTCTCTGCGGCTTTCTCCCTCATCTCTTTCGCGAATTTGTACACCATTATATCTATCAATCTCTCTTCTCGGTTGTCTATCGACTCTCCTTTGCAATATTTCATATTCTTCATTTATATTTCCATTGTTGCGATTCTGCTCGCGCCTTCTTTCTCGGTTGTCATGATTATTCTACCGAATTGCCTCTTCAAATTCACGTTCTTCCATTTCTGCCCTCAATCTTTCCCTTTCGCAAGCTAAACGTGCTTGTTCAACATAGTGCTTTTCAATGTCATCTTTGATCTCCTTTTGTTTCCTTCGTGCCTCTCTCCCATGCAATATTCTTCTTCCTTCTATCCGATTTTCTTCATCAGTTGAATTATTCTGCTCTTGAGGTTGCCTATCTCCTTGATTTCCATTACTTTGGCCATTTTGTACAGTCTCAGGTCGTGGAACATAACGATCTCCTTCTATTTCTCTTCTCTCGTGACATCCTTTACCAAAATTTGGTTCTCTTTCCAAATTTTCTTCATTAATAGTTTCTACAGGTAATGTTCTCCTCCTATCTTCTCTGACCGATCTTGATCTTGACCTGTTACTACTTCTCGATCTTCTATTTTGCAGCCTCAGATTTTCCATTCTCAACTCATGATTTTGCCTTGTTAAATTTGCACGTTCCTCTGCTTCTAACCGCCTTTCTTCATATATTGTTTGTCTCAACGTTTCTAATGATGCGATTTCTTAATTTCCACGAATTGTTTCTCCCATCTCTTCTCGATTTCTTTCTTCTCGTCCATTATTTATCTGTTGTTGCTCTTCCTCTCTTTCCTCCATAGAATCTGATCTCCATGTGTGTACACTTACTCTATCATAATCTATAGTTGTGTTTGCAATCGGTTGAATTGGCGATCGAATTTGATTTTCTTCATCATTTCTTATGTTCATCCTTGATGATTCTCCCATTTCATTTCTCCTTTCACCGGCAAGTCTCCCGCTTCTTCTCATGATTGTTGGTCCTTTTGGTACATTTTTCCTTCTAACCATTTCTCTCTTTTGGTAAGTTGTTAAAAATTGTATCAAATTTCTCTTTTCTTACTCCAAATTCTCCCTGTTTCTAGCGCATATGTAGTTGCAGGAAATCCCACACTACACCCCTCACTAGATTTAACGTAATTAACTCTTTGAAAGATGATTAACTTTGAACTTTATTGATTATCTTCTTGAAATGTTTACAAATACAATTAGAACAAAACCAAAGTAATTACAATTACTCTCTGTTTTCTCTCTCTTAATGACTTGCTTAACCATTCAAAAAGATCCCCCCTCCACAGACTTACTTGACTCTTTATATAGAGTATTACATGGTGGATGACAGCTAAGCTTGTCCTTTATTTTCGGGAATGACTCGCGAATCCTCGCGAATGTGTAACTATTTGTCCTCGCGACACTCCTAAATCTCGCCAAGTCTTCATATTTTCCTCATATTCTCGGTTATCGTGCGTCGATGTGTTATTTAAATTACTCCCCTGCGACACCTTCGCAATGCAGTCGTTTATTCTCTCGCGAAACATTACTGTCGCGATATTCTGATCCTACAAGATGACGCTTCGGCTTTGAAACCCAAAATTAGGGTTTTGAGCATCACGAGCGTACATCTTCTCCGGCATGAATGGAGGGTCCAAGATTAGATTAAGCAGGTCCGGTCATACCAGCATGACCACCATGGACCCATTTATTCCATAAACCGATCGGCCAAGGCATATCATGCCTGGATAATCCAAAACACACGCCCAAACTTGCGTGGTCACACCTCCCAAACCGCAAACTGATCTCGACCACTCAACTTCGCCGGACGATTTGGATGGCTCAGATCACGTTTTCATGGGATATTCAAGTATAGGCGCGAACACCAGCTTACCACCTTCACACCAGGACAATCGGCCAAGACCGACCAAGATTGGTCGTCTTGGAACGTGTGCCTCGGTGGGCGTGACATGCGGCCCTTGCAAAGATCGGTTTTCTGTCACAAATCGATCTCAACCACTCGATTTCACCGGATGAATTGAGTGACCCAGATCATACTTTCGTGAGGTAATGGGGTATAGGCGCCTACACCATCATGCCGTCTACACGCATGTATGGTCGGCCTGGCCAAAATAGTATCCCATGCTTGGTTTCGACCAAGCTGAAGAGTGATGCCTGCGCACCTCTTCAAAACCCTAATTTCATTAATGGTCGCAGATGAGTGTCTCAAAGATCATCTCATCCGTCTAACTTCACCAGCCTGATTATACAACCTTGGTCAAGAGTTAATTGGTCGGTGAGGCGTCATTACCCATCACTTTACCACACCATGATGCAAGCATTCGCATAAAATACACACGATACTTCACAAGTATCGAATTCCCGAATAACGCAGTTATTCAATTCAAAGATTACATGCTATCTTTCGTGGATCCACGATCCACACATTCCAGGCATCAATCATGTCACAAACTGGGGGATACATATTGGGGTATTGGTCTGGCGGTTTACAGTGTGTAGCGTGCAACGCTCCATCACAAGAACGTGTTAGGAAGTCATGGATGGTTAGAGATGAACAGGAGAAGTGGGCAAGGCTGGTCGTGTATCACCAACGCACAACTCCACTACTCCATCACTCCACTTCCTCCACTTCCCACGAGAGACGTGAATAAGACTCAATGACTTGTAAAAATAGGTTCTCCGCCCTATTTCCAAAGGACAACAGAGAGAAAAACGACAAGAAAACACCCAGGCTTACACCAATCGTAAGCTTGTTCACTGATAGACACATTTTTGTGTCTAAATTAATCTCAATGCTTTGTATTGTTGGCACTCGATTTTGTACTAATTTTGGTGTTTTATGTGTTTGTAGGTATTTTTGGGCAATAAACATTTCTGGAAAAATCGGCTCGAAAAGTTGTCTAAAGCACCCGGAGGACACGTGTTATTCGGACTCTCAATGTAGGATAAGGGGCACCTCAATTACTAAGGGGCACCCACAGGATATGCGCACCCAAGCAGCTGGATAAGGGGCAACCTCATCTCCTTCGTTTGAAAAAGAATTTTGGCGGGAAAAATAAGTTCTTTGACTGCAAAAATTAGGGATGAAAATTTGAAGTGGATTTAGGAGATTCAATGGTGATATTCTTTGGGATGACTTGAATTAGCCAAACAGGCTTGGTAAAGGCCTTTGGTTCGATACGATTGGGTCAATACTCCAATTCGTAGTAAAACAGTGAAGCAAGAAAGAGGAAAATATACACGGGATAGCATGACTGGCCGAGAGTTTGTGATGTGCATTGCTCGAGTTTGGAGGACTTGGGTGACTTTATGGAGCGTGCAAGAAGGTTTTCGCGTGTTTGAAGTGTGCAAACCACGAACAGACGCGAGAAAGAGATAATAATGGAATATATTACCGTGGAGAATAATGGAGTAAAGAGAGAATATTTGCGCATTAAACAAGAGAGATTGGGTGCTTCTGAGACTATATAATGAGTTTACGGGAGTCACAGAAGGGGATGGAGAGTTGGGAGAGAGAACAGAGCAAAGAAATCCGAGTTGCGAGAATTATTTTCGCTCGCTGCCATTGAAGACGAAGAACACGAAGAAAGATTGCCAAAGACCGTCGTTCTTCAACAAATGTAAACGATAAAGAATCTCGTGGGTCGTAGTTAGGAGGCGCCTTAAAGTAACATTACTGAATGAGTGTTTGCAACAATTATAAACGTTGCAAACACCCAATTTTCATCATTTTCTCCATTTCATCATTTGTACACCTCCTTTGAGCAATAAAAATGATTTTTGAGCGAGTTTCCAATATGATGAGCTAGAACCCATCACTGGGACAACGGACGGAGCTGAATTTCATCATGTGGTAAATTAAATTAATTCCTTAATTACTTTTGCACCGATTTTTAATGATTTATGATTTCTATTAATTATTTGTGACTTTGTTTGATGACGCATGATTAGTTCTTGATAATTTTGATGCTTCATGCTTACAATATACAACTAATGTTTTATGAAATCTACTTTGGCAAAGAATAGAGTTAGTGTTTCTTTTATTTTGAGCTATAATTGCCTAGGATTAATTTCAAACCACTTGAATATGAAAGTCAGTGAAATCCACGAGTCCCAGTAAACTCTTCATCCCCTGTGACAATATTTTGTATATATTTTCTTTATTTTTAAAACTTAAAATCAATCTCGTCAAGTCCAAGTGAACGACAACCTTACTACCACTTTCTACAACATCATTGAAAATAACCATCATTCATTTTCCTGTTGCAATTCATAAGCAAGTCTACACCTTCACAATCTCAACACCTTATTCGCTTCCCTCCCTAAGATCAACCCCATCTCCTTCACTTTGTGACCGAAACAAGTCTGGAACGGCCATTTCTTGGTTTAGGCCGGACTTGCACAGATTGATCTCCGAAAATACAAGCACTCACCGCGCAGTGCATTTGTTTAGGGTTTAGATTCATTCCTCATCCACACCCCAAATTACCAAATTCTGCAGGAGTAGTTTTCACCCATAAACAAGTACCTAGACCACAATCTTTCAATGTTGATAGACCTTTATGTTAGATATGCAACAAGTATGGTCAAACAACTTATGAGTGTCATCAGAGGATAAATTTATCTTATCAAGGTAGACAACCTCCACAAAATCTCCATGCCATGCTTGTTGCAGCTAACATTGGTGGAGAAAATCCATGGTTTCTAAACTCTGGTGCTACTCATCACAAATCTTCTACTATTCTGGGTTGGACAATATTGGATCTTATTCTGGTGGAGATCACATTAGCATTGCTAATGGTTAAGGTATGCACATTAATGGGATTGCTCATTCCTCTGGATTTTTACATGGTAATAAAGTCTTTTTACCAAATATATTACATGTGCCAAATTCTGCTCAAATTTTGGTTTTTGTGCACAAATTTACAAATGATATAATAAATGTAATATCACATTTACTTCTGATGATTTCGCTGTGAAGGATCTCAACTCAGGGAGGAAAATTTTCCAAGGGCCATCTAGACATGGATTATATCATATTCATTTTTCATCCTCTATCCTACACTACCATTACCCCTACTCAGCTCCATCAAATACGTGGACATCCTTATTTTCAGTCTTTACAAAGAATATGTCACTCATCTGATTATCCTCTATCTATCAAAAATCTTTTTTATATTGAATGTAATCTAGGTAGATCTCACAAACAACCATTTTATGTTTTTGCATCTCATTCTAGTACTCCTTTGCAATTACTACATATGGACCTTTGGGGACCTAGTCTAGTTCCATCTGTTAGTGGATACAACTATTATTGTAACATCATTGATGATTGTAAAAAATATTGTTGGATTTATCCCATGAATAAAAATTCAGATTTCGTACTCATTTTCAATTCTTTCAAACTTATGGTTGAAAATTTCTATAATTCACTTAACTAATCCATTGGAAGATGAATAACTATGAATGTTTATGTATTATTTCCTTGAAATGTCTACACAGGTAAATAGAGTTACACTTAAGAAATTACAACCACTTTCAAAGTTTCTCTCTCTCACTGACTTGCTCTCCCCTTTTCAAAGAATCTCCCCTACAACAGACTCACTCATCCCTTTATATAGGGTAATACATAGTGAATGACAGCTAGGTTGTCCTTTATTTTCGGGAATGCCTCGCGAAGTGTCGCAAGCGTACAAATATTCATACTCGCGACACTTCTTAACCTTCGCCAAGTTTCATATCTTTCTATCGTCATCTGTTGCGTCATTTATTTTTCTTCCTTGCGACCCCCTCGCAATGTTGTTGTCTATTAATCTCGCGAAGTGTTGTTGTCGCGATATTTTGATCCTACATCTTGCCTCTTTTTCCTTGAATATTGCTTGTAGAGCGATCTTTAAGGAAAAATCCATTATTGTAATAGTCTTTGGCCTTTATTGATGAAGGAACGAGCGAAAGAATACTTTTCTTGAAAAGTACGTACTTGCCTCTATTCTTTGGCGAAATTCCGAAGCTTTGAGAAGTATATGTGAAGTATCATTTCTTGCCTCATGGGTTATGGAAAATAATGAATCTCGCAATCTCTTCTCGCAAGTTAAGGAAATAATTGAATCTCGCACACTAAAAGAATATATTGTGCGATATTCGAACCCTACATCTTCTCGCCTCTCCTCATGTCTCCTCTGCAAAGAAGAGAATATCATGAGAACTTATGCCTCTTGAATTGTCGCAATTCTTCATTTTCCACTTAAAAATCCTCTGCGGCATAGTTCCGTGAATCTAGGAATGACCGTTTACACGTGTCTAAAACTGTCTTTTTTACCGGTGTATTTAATGTTATCCGGTCGTAACATTTTCTTGTCTATTTATAGGAGGATTCTTTGTGAAGGACACTTCTTTTCTTCTATTTCATTTCCTTCATCGTCTGCAACTGTTTTTCTGCTATCCTTCTTCATCATCTTCTTCACCATTTTCCTGCTACTTCCTATCTGCTATTATTTCCATGGCATCCAGGTTTGTTAATCTTGCTAAACTCGATTGATTCTGTGATTGATTGATTTTGTGATTGATTTCTGATTGATTTTGTGATTGATTTCTCTTGTTGAGATTATTTTTTTCTGATTTCTCTTTTAATCTCTTTCTGCCATTTTTGTTTTAGCAAGAACAAACCCAGCACCAAGTTTACCGTGAAGAATCCCATTCTCTCTTTGGGTTCACAGTCGAAACCCACTTCTCAACAGGAATCCACCCTGCAACCAAAGTCCTCTTCGCAAGCAAAACATACCGTTTCTAAAAGAAAGTCTGCGAGTGATAAGGTATTTAAGAAATATTTACTTTTTAATAACAATATTGTTGTCTCTGTTTCTTACTTAACTTGTCATTCGCAGGATGATAAAACTATTGATAAAACTCCTAAAAGATCTCTCCAATCTAAACCTGTTACTCCCGATGTTTCTTTTCCCTCATTCACACCTTCGTCTCCTGTTGCGAAACCATCGCAGGATAACTTTATGACTTCTTCCTGCGTAAACATTACCAACGACAACATTCCTCTTCCCGAACTTCCCAAAGACCAAGCTCCTCATAATAATCCTACTACAAATGAACTTATTCCTTCTCCTATTATCAATGCCCCTATCATTCCTCCACTCTCCACCTTTCCAGAAACCTCTTCTTCTCATGATGTTCCCTTGACGAAGAATGACTCGTCTCTATCTTCTTTATCCTAGCAAATCCCTCTTACTGCAGAAAATTTGGAAGGGATAGATGTAGCCTTCAAAGTTCTTTCGGACCTTGTGAATGATGCCAAGAACACTTCTGTCGATCCCGTCAAATCTGAAGTCTGCGAGATTTTAAGTAAACATCTTGGTCCTGATAGGATCTCGCAAGCATCCTTATTTCAAGAAATTAATATGCTGAAGAATGATCTCCAAGCTATGACTGCGAGATGTAATGATCTCCATCTTGAAAATCAAAAATTTCACAACATCTCGCTAGATCGTGATAATCTTCGCAGGAAGAATGAAGAGTTAAAAGGTATACTCTCGCCGCCACCCCCCCCCCCCCCCACCCCTTTTTTTTTTTTTTTTTTACGACTCAAGTCCTTGTTCGCCCTTCAAAGCTTTAAACCAAACGAATAATGGAGATATATCACTTCGGAATCTACTGTTGAAGAAGTTCGAGTTGAAAGAGATGCTTGGATGGAGCAATATAACCTTTTAGATAATCTTCATACATATGCGCTGATCAAATAAATAATTTGTCTAAAGAAAATTTTGATTTAGTTCAGAAGCAAGACTCATTAAGTAACGACTTATCTCGCCTCTCTTACTCTTTGACTAAAGCTAATTTGGAGTTGGAAACTTTATCAGATTAGAATGGGACTCTTTCTCAGGAGAAGCGTTCTCTGTTAAACAAGGTGGCGATTTATTCGCAACAATATGACGCTTGTCAAAAATTATGTGAAGAACAAGAACAATCTATTCACACTTTGAAAAAATCAACTTGAAGAAATTACTGCCGAGAGAGATAAACTTATTCGGGGTAGGATAACCTTGAGTGTAAAGCGAACCAATTCAAGGATCAATGTGCCAAATTAGAAAAATCCAACTCTTCCCTTTGCGACCGAGAATTCCATACTTGTTTCCAACGAAAAAGCTTACAGCTCGATTGAAAGGCTTAGTTGGAGATACATTCGATGATGCCATGGACTGTTTGGGGAATAATTTCGCGGCTTTAATTCAGCATCTTACTTCTCAAAAGGAAGGTAGTCATATTATTTGACTACCTTAATTCATTTATTTATTCCATGAATCTTTAATTATCCAAAAATATTCTGTAAGAGTTTTCTTTAATCTTGTGCACTTGTTATGCAGATTCTGAGAAAAAGCTTCGCTCCGTTATTTCCACCCTCAGATCAGATTATTCTAAAGTTCGCAAAGAAAATGGGTTACTTGCCACTTCCCTTGCTCGTTCTCGCGAGCGTGCAGAACGAAGATTTGAGTACATGTCTGACTGTAAAGATATAGATAGTAAAAATCGACAAAAGGCGCTGCTTCATCAATTCCACCTCAAAGCTGAAGTCCTTGTGAATGAGATTTTATTGTCTAAATCTCTTGATCCTATTCATGTTGATCCTTTGGAAGTAAGTGATGATGAAGTCCCTAACTCTCCTGATAGTGATTATGACTATGAAAGCTGCGAAGATCTCGCTAATATTGAAGTTGTCAACGAAGATTCAGCTGGAAAAATTTCTGATGAAAATCCACCAACTGGCGAAAGTGAAGCTGCTGAAAAAATCTCTGATGAAAATCCACCAACTAGTGAAGGTGAAGCTGATAAAGGTGTTGGAAAATCTCAACTATCTTCTGTAGTTGATAATATTGATGTAGAGAATTAAGCTTTCTTTGTAATTTGTCGAAAACTTCTTTTTGTTTGGAAAGATTAAATCTTTTATTGAGTAATTCCCTTATTTTCTCCTTCTTCTCTTATTAAAGATTTTTGAACATAACCTTGCGAGCATGTTCGCATACTGAATCTTTTATTAAGTAAAACCATCCCAATTAAGGACTTCACTTTATCTCTTCTCATTGCGACAAGATCGCAGGCCGCCTTTACATTTTCATGCAATGGCCCATTGACCTTGCCTTATCATTTTTGTGTGGTCTTCTAAGTAAGACCTTCCTAATTAAAGGTCTTACTCGGCCACCTTTTATTGCGACAAGATCGCAGGACGTCTTTACACTTGCATGTAAAAACCCATTGACCTTGCCTTATCATTTTTCAAGTATTTTTGCCTCTGCAGGATATTTTGCTTGCGACAATATGACAGTTTAAATTCCCTTGCGAAATAAACTCCCATGACATTGTCGTCTTTGCGACGAAATCGCAGGACGTCTTTACACTTTCATGTAAGGACCCATTGATCTCGTCTTACCCTCGCGTTAGTATTATTGCCTCTCGGGATCATTGCACAAATATGACAAGCCTAAGTTTCCTTGCGAAAACAGAGCCTCATGACATTTTCGTCTTTGGCACTTATCAGCTCCCTAATGGAGGGTGCCGCCCTTATCATCTCCATGGTTTCCCCTTCAAGGAGGCGTACATCGGCCATACAAGGCTAGCTCCTCCCATCCGGTCTTAACAACAACCAGTTGTTTTCGCAGCCTCTTATCCCTTATACCTATAGGGTTTATGGTTACAAGGCTGCACCCTAAGTGGAGTTTTCTTCGGGACAAGTGCAGCATGTGTCAAGACTTGTCAAGAGTGGTAAGGAAGTTCCATGCTCCCCGCACTCTTGACTCAACCGTGTACCTCGGCGCCTTGATCATACGCTGACTCCTTGGAAGAGACCCTCGGTCGCCCAACCAGGTTATAACCTTACATATATAGTTGGGAATCCAAGGTACCTCTTCCGGATAGGCTTTCATGGGCCCCAAATCTACATGACTCGGGTTCCGTGAGCGGTGTAACCTTTTCCCTGAGCCATGTCAAGAGATACCCCCTTATATGACGCACTTTAGGTCTTACATTTGCCTCTTACGAAATATCATTCGCGAACTAGGGTGTGCGCCATAAAGGTTCGTCCCATTCATTTAATCATGTTTATTCATTCAATCATTTATTATCTCTTGCCATTCTGCGTGCGAGACATTCGCTGATTTTCTCTGTATTTTATTGAATTTCGCAAATATCTTGTATTAAAGTACTTCATCTTGATTCATTTCATCTAACCCACTTTTATGGGTAGTATTTCTTTAGATATAACCGGTTCCACGACCTGCCCAATCTTTGTCCCATATCTTTGCTTTCAGGATCCATCAATCTATATGCCCCTGTACCCACTACTTCTTTGATAATATAAGGTCCATCCTATTTTCTTGCCAGCTTGCCCCCATTTTCTCGCTGATATATTGGTGTTTCTCGCAGCACCAAGTCTCCTGGTTGAAATTCATGTATCTTGACACGCTTGTTATATTCTCTAGTCAATCTTCGCTGATAATTCTCCATATGTCGTAATGCCTTTTCCCTTTTTTCTTCTAATTCGTCCAACTTGATTAGAATGCTACCTGCACTAAGATTTTTCTCCCAAACTTCTTTCTTGGTTGTTGGGATCATAATCTCTGTTGGGAGCACAGCTTCAACTCCATATGTTAAGCAAAAAGGTGACATTCCAGTGGCTTCTCTTCTGGTTGTATTATATGCCCATACTGCATTGGGTACTTGTTCGCACCATCCTCTATTGTATCCTTCTAACTTCTTCTTCAATATATCCGCAATTGTTTTGTTTGTTGCCTCTGCCTGACCGTTAGCTTGAGGATATAATGGACTCGATTTTCCACATCTTATCTGAAATGCATTAAGTAACAACTCTATATTTTGCCCTTCAAATTGTTTCCCATTATCAGATACCAACTGTGCGGGGATCCCAAATCTGCATATAATATTCTCAAATATGAAAGTAAAGACGTCTTTGTCGCGGATGTGTTGTACCGCTTTCACTTCTGCCCATTTTGTGAAATAATCCGTTGCGACAATTAAGTATCTTGTCTGTCCTGTTCCCGGTAAAAATGGTCCCACAATATCTAAACCCCATTTTCCAAAAGGCCACACACTTGTCGAAGAATTTAACGGTGCTCCAGGTGCATGTATCTTCTTCCCATGTCTTTGACAATCTTCGCAACGCCTTGATATTTCTCTTGCGTCCTCATGCATATATGGCCAGTAATATCCTTGCGTTTTTGCTTTATATGCTAAACATCTTCCGCCACTATGATTTCCAGCATCTCCACTGTGCAACATCTTCAATATGGTTTCTCCCTCTTCCCTTGTTAAGCATCGAAGTGAAGGTCCATCGAAAGATCGCCGATAAAGCACGCCATCTCTTAATTCATAATTCGTAGCACGGCTCTTCAATTTGTGTGCCTATAATCTATTTCTTGGTATTTCCCCTTTCATTAAGTATGCGTGAAGTTCTGTTTACCGTCCATATTTTCGTTACCTTTGTTGATTCTCCTCCTTCGCACGCGTTTATTGTAATTACCAGTGGAGATGTGTGATTCAAATTTTCTTTAGATATTTCTCGTTCAAGGTGAATGTTATCTTTTGCTTTTCCCATTCTTCTAAAGGCAATGTCATCTCTCTATCTGTAATTTTCTTTCCTTCAAAATCCCGCTTGTGTATTCTTCCTTTGATATTTTCATGAAATTCATCAATCATTGTCTTTGTGACCGAACTGTACTCCATATTTTTCTCCTTTGTCCTCTCTGATTTAACATTTTCCTTTCTCATTTCCTTGATTTGAATGATTCTGATTGCAATCTTCTTTCTTTAATCCCTCCAGTCCCTGTTTCTAGCGCCAATATGTAGTTGCAGGAAATCCCACAATACACCCCTCACTATAATTCACTTAACTAATCCATTGGAAGATGAATAACTATGAATGTTTATGTATTATTTCCTTGAAATTCCTACACAGGTAAATGGAATTACACTTAAGAAATTACAAACACTCTCAAAGTTTCTCTCTCTCACTGACTTGCTCTCCCCTTTTCAAAGAATCTCCCCTACAACAGACTCACTCATCCCTTTATATAGGGTAATACATAGTGAATGACAATTTAGGCTGTCCTTTATTTTCGGGAATGCCTCGCGAAGTGTCGCAAGCGTACAAATATTCATACTCGTGACACTTCTTAACCTTCGCCAAGTTTCATATCTTTCTATCGTCATCTGTTGCGTCATTTATTTTTCTTCCTTGCGACCCCCTCGCAATGTTGTTGTCTATTAGTCTCGCGAAGTGTTGTTGTCGCGATATTCTGATCCTACAGGTATGATGGTGGTGGTGAGTTTATTCACAATGAACTTGATAGTCTTTGTCCTCATCTGTGATTTTACATCAATTTAGTTGTCCTCATACCCCTGAATAAAATGGGTTAGCCGAGTCTAAACATAGACATCTAGTTGATCTTGGTAGGACTCTTTTACTTCAATCCAATCTTTCTCATGTGTTCTGGGTAGAAGCTTTTCAAACTGCAATTTTTTTAATAAACAAATTACCTTTTACTTATGTTTCTTTTATCTCTCCATTTTAAAAGTTATTTCATTGCAAACCATATTATAACTTCCTTAGAGTGTTTGGATGTGCTTGTTTTCCTGGCTAAGGCCTTAGAGTGTTTGAGCCAAGAAGAAAAATGTGCATTTCCATTGGGTATTCACCTTCCCATAAAGGATACAGATGTCTTGATCCCATTATTGGTAGAGTTTACATCTCCATACATGTTTCTTTTAATAAAACTATGTTTCCTGCTCTGCAATATAAACTGTCTATTTCCAACTCTACTCCTGCTACCATTGATCATGTCCTTTTGCATCATGTTGTTGTTGATAATCACTCCCAGTTACCTTCTTTTGCATCCACCTCTACTACTCACTATGTGTTCCCAATTTCTTCTTCTGTTGTCACAATGTCTGTTATTCATTCTTCAGTAATGCCACAACTACCATTACATCATTCCTGCAAAATATGATCCTCATTCTTCTCCTGCTTTTGTCTCCTTATATCCCAATACTACCTCATCCAACACTCATAATATGCTCTCTAGAGCCAAAAATAATGTTTACAATCCAAAGGCTCAACTTTTCACAAAATATCTCCTACCACAGGCTTATATAGCACATGTAAATTCTTCTACTACTCCTACATATTTTACTCAAGGCAACAAACATCCTAAATGGAGAGTATCTCTTCATTATGAATATAATGCTCATGTTCATGCTGACACTTGGACCAAGGTTCCTCCACGCCTAACTCAAAATCCAGTTGGCTGTAAATGGGTTTTTAAGGTTAAACAAAATACTGATGGTACTCTAGATAAGTTGAAAGAACGATTAGTAGCCAAAGGATTTCATCAACAAGAATGAATAGATTACTCAGAAAATTTTAGTCCAGTGGCAGAACCAAAAATAATAAGATTAGTTCTTTCGCTTACTGTTTAATTTGACTGGAAAGTGTAGCAACTTGATGTGAGTAATACTTTTCTTCATGGTGATTTGAAAGAGGAGGTTTATATGGTTCAACCATCGTTCTGTGTGGATCATGAATCCCTGATCATCCTGAGTATGTGTGCAAGCTGTACAAGTCTATTTATGGGTTGAAGCAAGCTCCAAGAGCTTGGTATGAAAAGCTGGTTGAAGTTTTTCTATCTCTTGGATTTGTCACATGCAGATACTTCCTTGTTTGTTCACAGAGTTGGTACTCAGATTACCATTTTATTGGTTTATGTGGGTGACATTCTATTAACAAGATCATCTCCATCTTTCTGCAATATTGTTATCTCAGACATTCAACAACACTTTCCTATTAAATATATGGGAGAGGTCCATTATTTTCTTGGTCTGGAGGTGAAGAGATATGATACTGGTATTTTTCTTTCACAAACCAAATATATTCTTGATTTACTTCAGAAAACCAACATGCTATGAGTAAAACCATATTTTGCTCCAGTAGTTGCTGATGTGAAGATGAGCAAACATGACGGAGTTCCTCTCTCAGATCCAATTGAGTACAGATCATTAGTGAGATCTCCTCAGTATATTACTTGGAGAAGGCCAGAGATTGCTTATTCTATCAATCAGGTTTGCCAACATATGCCAAGTCCCACTGACATTCATTTAATGGTTTCCAAAAGGATACTCAGATACTTGAAGTTCACTCTAGATCATAGGATTATTCTCAAGAAAGGGCTTGTTGCACTTAATGCTTATTATGATGCCGACTGGGATGGTAACCCAAATGACAGCCGCAGTACAAGTGGCTTTTGCATCCTTTTTGGCCCAAATCCCATTACTTGGAGTTCCAAAAAGAAAGCAACTGTCTCCAGATCCCTCCACTGAGGCAGAATACAAGTCATTGGCACAAACAACAGCTGAGGTTATCTGGGTCTGTCAACTTCACAAGGATCTGCACATATTTTTTCCAATCACTCCTACAATTGATGCTGACAACATTGGGTCTATTTCCTTAGCCAAAAATCCAGTCAATCACAGTCGCATGAAGCATTGATCAGTTTACTTTCATTCCATCAGAGAGCAGGTTAATTCAAAGACACTCAAACTTTATTACATCTCTACTAGTTTCTAGGTTGCAGATATTTTTACTAAGGACTCTCCTCCGCGAGTTGATTTCCCGAATGACAACTTGCGGGGGGGGGGGGGGCTAATAACAATACTAACAACAGTTAGTTTTCTATCTTGATTATTCAGTTAAGTGTAACTGTAACTGTCTCTGCCATTTATTTCACAACTATAATGAGTTTTCTTTCCTGTACTAGGTCTGTATATAAAAGACATCTCTGTCTGCGTGTCTGGTTAATCAAAATCTAATAGAATCATTCTTTCACAGTTTCTCCAGAAACTACATATTCATATTATATATAGTGACCATCAAATAAATAAATAAATAAATAAATAAACGTAAAATATTATCTCTAAAATAGATACAGCTGCTAAAAATAGATCGGTTTCCTTTTTTAAGGATGTCTAAGTTATTTTCTGATTTTCCTTGTTTCATTTCTTTTGATAATAATATGTAAAGAACAAGGAAGCTTGGATACGTAATGCCATGATGTTTCTGACATCTAAGTATATCCCCAACTAAAAAAACTTCAACTTGTTTGTTTACATCTAGCCCAGATGGATTTGACTTGTCTGGATCTAAAAATGCGGGGGTCTAACAACCACACCCAACAATTCATTTGGCCATCTGAGAGGACTTACTCTAATATACTTTCTAGAGAATCAACTAGACAGTCAGACTAAATCTAGAGAAATGTATATACAAGAGTTTTATATCTCTAACTCTTAATTCAATCCGCAATCAGCAAATAGAAATCTGCGAGTCCGATTGAATATAAGAGGAGTAAACTTGGACGACACCAAAGACCAGTGTTCAAGGATCAATGAATCTCAATCAACAACCAAAGGTTGGATTTCCTAATTGATCGATTCAACGCACAACCTGTGATATTTCAATTATATAACAAAATATAATGCGGAAAAGAAATAACATGATACACGGAATTTTGTTAACGAGGAAACCGCAAATGCGAGAAAACCCCGGGACCTAGTCCAGTTTGAACACCACACTGTATTAAGCCGGTAAAGACACTAGCCTACTACCAATAAACTTCGGAATGGACTGTAGTTGAATCCTAATCAATCTCACACTGGTTCAAGGTACAGTTGCGCTCCTTACGTCTCTGATACCAGCAGGATACTACGCACTTGATTCCCTTAGCTGATCTCACCCACAACTAAAAGTTACTACGACCCAAATTCGAAGACTTAATAAACAAATCTGTTTCACACGGAAAAGTCTATAGATTGAATAAATCTGTCTCCCACAGAAATACCCAAGAGTTTTTGTTATGTCTTTTGATAAATCAAGGTGAACATGAACCAATTGATAACCCAGACTTATATTCCCGAAGAATATCCTAGTATTATCAATCACCTCACTATAATCTAAATCATATGATGGCAAAACTAGATATTGTGGAATCACAAACGATGAGACGAAGATGTTTGTGATCACGTTTTATATTGCCTATCAGAGAAATTAATCTCGAGCAAATCTTAGAGAAGATAATACTCAAACGATAGAATCGGGAAATATCAGAACACGCAACTACAAGATAAATAGTTGGGTCTGGCTTCACAATCCCAATAAAGTCTTTTAAGTCGTTAACCTAGAGGGTCTCGATAGAAACCTAAGGTTAAAGGAGAATCGACTCTAGCTTATGGAACTAGTAACACACAGGAGGTGTGGGGATTAGGTTTCCCAGTTGCTAGAGTTCCCCTTTATATAGTTTTCAAATCGTGGTTTGCAATCTAAGTTACCTTGGTAACAAAGCATTCATTATTCACCGTTAGATGAAAAACCTAATTCAACCAAGCTAATATCTTTCAACCGTTAGATCGAACTTAGATTGTTACACACAAATGAAATGTACCCTCATTTAGGTTTATGTAACTGTACCCAAACGTGTACATCATGTTGGATCAATAATAGTTAACCTAAGTTAGCCATATGATAACTCTCATATCAACCATATTCATCTTAACCATAACTAGTTCAAATGACTCAAATGAAACAAGTTAAAGAGTTGTTCATTTGTTATATTCTCATAGAAGTATACAAGAACACAATCGAAACAAAATCGGTTTGATTCACTCGAATCAATTCATGAACATTATAACCATGGTTTGCAAAGATTGCATTCCTTATAATATAAATGTTTAAGTTCATATACACAACCGATTTTAGAAAGTAACTCACTCGAGTACGCAAAACGGGTACGCATACTTGAGTAGCTCGACCGAGTTTGGTTACACCAAAGATGCTGACGTGGTGCGCATACTACTACACTCTTCCAAACTCCAGCAGAAAAACTCGGACGTGAGCTTTTCTCTAGTATGCGACGTGTACGTATGCTTGCCAGCATCAAGAAACACCAAAGACGGGTGCATACTTCGTGCTCTCGGTTTTGGACTTGTACACTAATGTGATTAACACACTATGTTTATATCCAACACATGGTTACTTGATTCTAAACTCTTTATTTCAATCATTGAAACTTTCTTAGAGGATGCCAATAGTCGTTTTTCACATACTATTAACATCAAAGCAATTTTCAAGTTATTGAAATTATCATAATGAAACATTCCAAGATTACACCAAATGATTGTATCACACAAACCATGTAAGATGTTACTTGGAAATTTTCATATGATCATATTCGGACTTTCGTCATGAATGTAAGATGAACTTGGATGAAGCGAAAGCTTGCTAACACATATTCCGAGAAATATATAAGCGAGTTAAACTCAGCTCGAAATCTCAAATGTGTATAATAGAAAACTATATTGTAACATGACTTATGTCTCAATATAGGAGATATAGTAGAAATAGACTTTCCAAGTGATAGATGAGTTTTAGTCTCCACATACCTTTTGTCGATGAAGTTCCACAAGCTCCCCTTAGTAGTTCTTCGTCTTCAAATGATGAACGCCATGAAGTCTAATGCTTAACTACACAATCTATGTCCTAGTCTGAGACATCTAAATAGGCTAGAAATCAAGACTTATAGTTTTGATCACTAAAATTGACAAACATGCTTGAGATAGCAACGCATGCGAGTTCAACCGAGCAATGCTCTAACAGGATCTTGCGGAAATCACCTGACTGAATCAAATTTGACTTAGTATGTTTGTTTTTCGAGTCAGATTTTATTTAACTGACTTAAAAATATATGAGTCAGCCGCTTGTCCTAATGAGTCATGGGTATTTTTTTTATCTAATTCAAACGGGTTCGAATTAGGGGTTAAGTTTGAGTTAGGTATCGAGTCATATCTGACTCAAAATTAAAGTCGAACGGTCTGATATCTGACTCACACGATGAGTCAGGGGTTGACTTAGATCAAAATCACGAGTCATATACAAACAAACATGGTGCTCATCTCTAATAGTTAGATCGAACAAAATAGGAGCCCTTACATGGGAATGAAAAATTAAAGTCTTTTTATACATTACTTCGGTCTTTCGGCCAAACCTTTAAAGTATCCACAAGCCACGTTTTTTTATTGAATAAAACTCTTGGTTTATAACCAAAAATGAATTATAAGTAATATATTCACTCGTGAAATAATGTCAATAAAACTTTCAACCATTGGAGATGATCTTAGTTGAAGGACGGATAATCACTCTTACCAACTACTTTACCACGACGAAGTCTTGAATTTTACACACTAGATGGTTCAGTTTGGCCTAGATTTTTTTTTTTTTTTTTTTTGAAAATAGAGGATATATTATTGCAGGTTCAGTCTCATTTGGAACAACTTCAAGTTGAACTATTTGTCCGATGGCTGAATCTATATGACTAATGTCCACTAAAAAGGTACAGAGTTTGCATTAAGGTCACATAGTTAATAAGTTTTGGCCTAAATTGGAAAAGTGCAAAGATGCATGATGAATGAAATCCTAAGTAATATTGCGATTTCACTGGATGGTTCAGTGTTTAATACAAGACTTAAAACTGATTAATCAATTTATTCACAAATATATCTCGAAGCTTTTATTTGTAAATTTGTCGACCGTTTAGACAACCAAATATTAGTATGTGCTTTAGTGCACTGCACACACCTTTTGATGAAAGTGGCGCATTTTCTACTTGAACCCATTTATAATGAAGTACCGACGGTAATCATTATATATTTCATGAAAAATATCGGCAACTACTACTTTGGTTCGCATTAAAATCACTCACTAAATTTATTTTTCAAGAGACTCACAACCCATACCCCAAAATTATTTTCTTTTCTTTTGTATAGGCACAACTGATCCAACTTTCCTGAGCAAACCCAAACGGTCGCATCAATTTCATTGTTGATCGAGCGTTATTTCCAACAACAATTTCCAATTTTGGGTCTATCCTTGGAAGAAAAAAAAGTATCAATGCTTATGATATCTATAAAACCTCCAAGTGGCAACATAGACAAATTAGTTTATTAATGTATTTCACATCCTGATAGTTTTGTTTTCATGATTTAGCTTGATTTACGCTTTGTTTCCATTTCTTCTAAATTGTTTGTTTCTTATGTTCAAGACTAGAACAATGTTATTTGATTTTTAGTAGATCCGCTTAGTGCATCTAATCTCTTCTCTGGTAAATGTTTAGATGTTTTCTATCTATCCTCTAATATTCTTGATCTAATGGCTCATTAATTTTGTGCAGGTTCCCTCGTCTTCTATCATGGATCATAACCTATATTGGATCTTTCTTTATGATCTTGCATCGGTATTTTGATAATTTTATCAACAAGGGTGGTTTTACCTACATCTCTATCCCCATCCAAAGAATTTCTCTAAAAGAAAGAGTATCAACAATGAAGTTTTCTCAATATGAGAGTTATAATCGAGATCCCTATCAAGTTTTGGTAACCATGAGTAACCAGGTGATTTCCCCAATCCCCTTTCCGATTCGTAGCTAAAAATTCAAACCCAAAACTTTCCCTCTAGTGGTATCCGTGATTTACGTAGTCAGCAAGACAGAGCTAGTTCCATGCATTACCAGCTAAACAAAATTCAATTTTCAACTTTTTTAGAATATTTCGGTAATTTTGTTTAGGAAAAAATATCCTAAGTATCTACCCACCTAAAAAAGGAAAAATTCAACCAACTATAAGGATTAAAAATCATAACCATCGTCAATATAGTCATCTCTTTGAAACCCAAAACCCTAAAAAAAACTTTACCTCTGTGCAATCCAATAACAAACAATACCAAAGAATAACCTTCAAGATATCACCGAGAGAATGGAAAATAAAACCATAAGGAAAAACATAAGTGTTGTTGGGTCTAGTAAGACTTTGGGTGAAGGAACTGAAGCTTGGGCTAACAGTTGAATATGAAAACTTATGACCGATGAGGATGAGATTGAAACATTACAAATCAAGGATGAATTGGATCTGCTATGGAAGAAATACACGAAAAGAGAGTTTAAGGTGGTGGGAAAGTACATGTACGTCTTCAAGTTCATCACTCAAAAGGATATGAAGGAGGTTATCAAAAATCTCCCTGGAATGTCTCGAAAAGCCTAGTGGCTCTACAAGAATATACTAATGATGTGGCATACAAGGATTATGTCTTCAAGACGCAGGCTTGGAATGTTCAGTTCAAAGGATTACTCCTGGAACATCATCATGAGGTTGTGATCAACGAAGCAATAGAGGATTTGGGGAAGAAAATCTCTACAGACCACAAAAACTGCAGACCTCGTGGAAGCAACATGATCACTGCACGCATTGAGATGGATCTTAAAAAGCCATTGAAAAGAGGTGAATGGTGGAACACTAATGCAGGAGAACAAATATGGATCAGATATTATTAGGTCAAACAACCCCATAATATTTGTGATCAGTGTTATATCATTGACCATGATGACAATACTTGTGAAGAGGTGGTTGAAGTTCTACGTGAACGATCCATGACTCAAGAGGGATATGAAGCGCATTGTTCCACAAAGAATCAAGTTACGGAAAAGGTGGCTGAAGCTGAAGCAGAAGATCAGGATAATAACTATGTTCATGTTGAGAATGAGCAGATCACTGAATCTGAGGAATCTAGACACACTAAGAGAGCTAGGAACCAACCAACCCAAACTAATGGATCAAACCCTCGATACTAAGTCACATCCTGGTTACTCATGGTGGGAATAACCCTGATTATGATTCAAAAAGCACTCGAGCTGATCCCATGGATACAGTGTATAGTGGTACAAACAATGCTAATACTCCTAGAACAAAGCTGATTGCCATGCACGAACAGGGGGACCATGCAATTCCTAGATATACTTTCTCTCTTCCTTCTTGTGTTTACAATAATTTTGATTCTTACTTAAGTCTAGTTTTGTTACAACTTTCAAGTTTTAAATTTAATCGCGGTTTTAATTTGTTGCATTTCAAGAAATACACTTACAAACATGAGAGTCATAGCATGGAATTGTCAAGGCTTTGCCAATAAAAAAACTAGAGATCATCTAAGAGATCTTATGCATAAATATCACCCAGATATCATCTTTTTATCAGAGGCTAAGATAGGAGAATATAAAATGAGAAAGTTTATTAGATCATATAAGTTCCCAAATTGCAAACTAATTCCTTCTAGGGGTTTAGATGGAGGTCTAATACTCCTACGGAAAGATGGATTTCATTTTAGCATTGTCAAGTCGAATTCTTGGATTAAAAATTGTTTGGTGCAGGATGATCCTAGCATGCCAGAATGGGTTCTTACTTGTATGTATATGTCTCCATACCCTAACCACAAGGAAAAACAATGGACCTATATAAAAGAATTAAGTCAGACTATTCAACAACCGTGGGTTATTATTGGTGATTTGAACTTGGTATTCCCGAATGAAAGCAGAAAATATAATGGCAGCATTTCTTCTCATACTTCTTATACTAATACTTCTTCAAGGGATTCTATTTTTATTGATTTAATTCATGATGCGGGTCCTGGAAAACATGGGATACTCCGGAAGTTCATTTACTTGGTCTTCAAATGTTCATGGTACAGGCGGTCGCAGGTCAAGACTTGATAGCGCTATCACAAATGAGGATTTTGTTATTCACTTCCCAGATGCAATGCTCTTACACCTTCCACAATTGGGGTCTGATCATTGTCCAATCATGTTGGAAAATACTGCCTCAAATGGAGATAGGAAACGAAATCGGAAGTATTTCCAGTGCTATGAGAAGGATGAGTCCCTAAAAAATGAGATAGTCTCAGCTTGGAATCATCAATTTCTAACTTCAGTCCTCTGACTTGCTTTCATTTATGACCCCGGGACCCTCAATTTCTAACTTCAGTCTTATTAAATGTAACCTGTTATAGGGTTGAAGGAATCATTAGAGGGATGAACCATGATGATAATGTCTATCTAGTTGGTTAGGGGTGTCCAAATGGTATTGTAAATTATCTAGATTACCCTCCCACTTTTAACCTAAATCAAAGTTAAATTGAAAATCATTTTCTTTCTTCTTCTTTCATCTTCTCTTCTCCATGAGCCAAAGCAGCTCAGCAATACTTCAATGATTGTAGTGATTATAATCAACCACATCCTCCAATAGTTAAAGAACAACAATTTCAAAGCTCTAATCCATCGGACAAATTAACGGGAATGACTTATATGAGATATGTTTTAAGAAAACCGCTTAGGGTTTTGTTTATTTTGTGTTCGATTTAGGTTAGAAAATTTTAATTTCAATTGCAAATTAGTGTTGGAGATGAAAATTGAAGTTCAAAATTAGGGTTCATGTGTGTAACGGTTGGTTATAGTTCAATTACCAGCCGTAATTTTAGTTTTTGATGCGATTATGTTTTGTAAGGGATGAACTACGAACCATAAACGAGAAAATATAAGAAAGAATGCCCAGTTACGATTTTTATTTTCAACCGTAACTTCACTTATGGTTTGTGTCGACACCACCATTACTAACCGTAAATTTTCTTTTATGTCTCACAAAAATTTCACAGTTAAAACCTATTAACCGTAATTTAATTACGGTTTGTAGTTTTACCATAATTACCAACCGTAGAATATCCGGAACTTTGTTCTCAAAACTCATTTTACGGTTCAAAATTTTAGTTGACATACCAATCGTAAATTAGTTACGGTTGGTCTCGATACTCTATTTACAAACCGTAATTGGTTACAGTTGGAATGAAGGTTACGAACAAATCAACCATACCTAAATTCCTATTCATCTCGAGGAGACTAACACCAACCGTAACTGATTTTGTGCACCCAAAATTTTATTAAACAAAACCACTATGACTTTGCTCTCTCTGCAGCCAAAATCCTCAATCCTTCTTCAAAACCCTAACATTTCTTCGGCTCTGTAAATCGCGTTAGTTAATGGGGAATTTCAATCATATCCCCACATATATCATACTAGACATTATAACTGTTATGGTTCAGAGATATTGTACTGTAAGATTGAATGATAAGAGATTAAGAAAGCAAGTAGAAAGATAAATGAGTTCTTCGAGGGACTCAAACCTCCAATAACATGATTGTGTTCAACAATATAATTTTATTGATAATTTACTTAATAACAGACTACAACTTATATAACATACGGCCTCAGTCCAGTCACAACATAATATGAGAATTCCTAACATATAGGTTCATTACTAGCTACTTATTCCTAAGGACTACTGCTTATTCAAAGCATGGCTAACAAATAAGACTAGTTCAACTTGAAATTACATGATCACAGAAACGATTTTGACTCGTATCCTAACAGCTCCCTCCTCTTAAAAATACCCTTGTCCTCAAGGTTTATGTTAAGAAATTTCACCTTCATGGTTTCTTCTTCTTCCCATGTAGCTTCACTTGATGATAGACCCTTCCAATAAATTAGGACCTCTTGTTTGTTCTTCTTAGTGCGTCGATCAAGAATCACTTGAGGCAGCGGCATAATAATCTCATTATCCTTACTGGCTATAGGTAAGCTAGGTTGAAAACTAACGTTAACGCCAATATTTTTCTTGAGGAGAGACACATTAAAAAATGGGGTGAATTCGTGAGCTATCTGGCAGCTCAAGCTTGTAAGCAACGACGCCAATTCTCTCTAAAATCTTGAATGGACCATAGTACTTTGCTGGAAATTTAACTCCCCTATTCAAAGAGACAAAAAGTTTTATGTATGTCTGCAATTTTAAATAAACCATATCACCTACATAAAACTCCCTTTATGTGTGCTTGAAATCATAAACTCTCTTCATCCTGGCTTGAGCTTCTTTGATTTTTTCTTTTATTTCTCTAATCATTGAATCTCTGGACATGAGCTCTTGCTCTACAGACTCCACTTTTGTCATTCCTGGAGTATATGTCAGAAGAGAAGGAGGTTGGCGACCATAAACCACCTCAAATGGTGTGCGACCAATTGAAGTATGCCAGCTTGTGTTATAACAATACTCTGCCCATGTTAACCACTTGGCCCACTATTTAGGTTGAGAACTAGTAAAAATACTGCAAATACATTTCCAAGGTGCGATTAACTACCTTACTTTGACCGTTCGTCTTTGGATGATAGGCTGAACTGACGTTAAATGCAGTACCATTCAGCTGAAATAATTCTCTCCAGAAAGCAATTGTAAAGGCTGGATCTCTATCGCAGACAACTGACCGTGGCATTCCATGCAAACGTAATATATCATCAAAAAATATTCGAGCTACCCCAACAGCTATGTATGGATGAGAGATGGCAGTAAAATGTACATACTTTAACAACCGATCAACTACAAAAAAAAATAAAAAATATTGGTCTTACCGCTCGATGTAGGCAAACCATCAATGAAGTCCATAAATATGTCCTCCCATATCTGACAAGGAATTGGCAGAGGTTGGAGAATCCTGGAAGGTGCAACTTGCTCCGTTTTATGACGTTGACAAGTATCAAAGTTCTGTATAAAGTCTTTAATTCTCTTCCTCATTCCTGTCGAATAAAAATTTGAACGAATTCTTTGGAAGTTCTTAACAAACCTTCATGAGTACTGCCATGAAACCGATCTATTATATCCGAAATGAGTGGAGTGTTCCGCCAAATAAATTTTTTCCTCAAGAATAAAACATCATTCATCAATTTCCAAGGCCCTATAGCTTCTCATTCTTGTACTAACTGAACAAGCCTTTTAAGGGTAGGATCTGACTTGTTTTCATCCTTCACTATCTCAATCTAGTTAGGCAGTGGAAGGGATATGGCATAATTCTCTCCTCCATCTGGTTGACTTCTCCTTGAAAGTGAATTAGCAACAACATTTTCTTTTCCCTTTTTGTATACAATATAAAATCATACCCCATCAACTTGTATAGCCATATTTGTTGAGCTAGTGTAGTGATCTTCTCGAGACCATAGATGCTTTAAGCTTTGATGATCCGTCATTACAAAGTGAAATGTATTCCCAAAAGATAAGGCCGCCACTTTTGAATTGCCAACACCAAAGCAAGAATCTCTTTTTCATATGTAGACAACAACAATTTCTGTCCTTGTAAAGCGTGGCTGTAAAAAGCTATGGGTCTGTTTTGCTTCAAAATAGCTCCAACTTTCGAACCTGAAGCATCACATTCCACAATGAACATTTTTGAGAAGTCTGGAAGCGCAAGAACTGATGCACATGTCATAGCCTCCTTAAGTTTCTTGAATGCCTCTTCCGCTAGTAAGCTCCATCGGAACGAGTCTTTCTTAAGCATCTTTGTAAGAGGCGCTGCAATTTTACCGTAATTCTGGATAAATTTACGGTAATATCAGGTTAAACCCAAAAAACCTCGTAATTCCTTGAGAGATTCACGTATCGGCCAATGTTGCATCGCTTTTATTTTTTCTGGATCCACTGCTACCCCTGCATTTGTTATTACATGGACTAGGTACTTAACTTCCTTTTGTGCGAACTGACACTTTTCATAATTGACATACAATTGGTGAGTTCTCAAAATAGAAAATACAATTTCTAAGTGACTCAGATGTTCATACCATGACCTACTGTATATCAAAATGTCATCAAAAAAAAACTAAAACAAACTTTCTCAGATGATCTTTGAATACCTCGTTCAGAAGGGACTGGAATGTTGAAGGCGCATTTATGAGGCCGAAAGGCATCACCACGAACTCGTAATGCCCATGGTGAGTTCTAAACACCGTATTTTCCACGTCACTGGGATGCATCCTAACTTGATGATAAACGGAATGTAGATCCAATTTTGTAAAAAATTGAACGCCATTTAATTCATCCAAAAGCTCGTCAATCACGGGTATAGGAAATTTATCCTTAACTGTGATGTGATTGGAGCCTTATAGTAGACACACATCCTCCACGAACCATCAGGCTTCTTAACCAAGATCACTATTGATGAGTAGGAACTGTTTTTTAAGCGTATAACCCCTGTAGACAACATCTCATTCTCCAACTTCTCTATTTCAGCTTTCTGGAAATGAGGATAACGATATGGTCTGGTGGAGACAGGACCATGTCCATGGTACAATTTGGATCTTATGGTCTTGGTCACATTTTGGAGGAAGTCCTTGAGGCTCAGCCAACACAATTTGATATTTAGAAAGGATCTCCTTTACTTGTGCATTAAGCTGGTGGGAAGAGTTAGTCAAGGTGGCAGTTAATGAATACAGCTGCAGAAAGATGCCTTCCTTCTTCTTGGCCGCATTTTGGATTTTTGCACCACTAAAAACCACATTTTCCGGTACTGATAAGCGTTGCAGCAATACCTCCTTTCCATCCACATTAATTTTCATTTGCAATTTATAAAAATCACAAATAATAGGTCCAAGAGTACTCAACCATTGAGTTCCAAAGACAAAGATCACAACCCTCGAGAGGTAAAACATAAAAATTGACTAGCATAGGAACTCCTTGTAATCTTAACTTGGTTTGGAAAAACTTACCAGAACTGATGAGCTTTTAACATGATGCCACCATCACTTCCAATCTACCACTCGAAATAGGCTGCAATCCCACGTTCCGTGCTACCATTTTGCTTACGAAGTTGTGAGTGCTTCCAAAGTCTATAAGCACTGTGACAGCCTTATTACCGATAATTCTTTGCACTCGCATAGTCTGAGATGCATGAGTTCCAACAATTGCGTGCAAAGATATTTCAGGCGTCTTGTCAACATCATCAGCTTCTATCTCCATTTCAACATCATCGTCACTGTCTTCAAGACACGCTTGAATCATAAAAACTTTCTTGTAGCGGTGACCAGTCCCAAACTTATCATTACATATGAAATAAAGTATGTTTCGTCTTCGCTCATTAAGAACATCTGTTGTCATTCTGTTCATTGGGGTTTTGACTGAATTTTGGGAGTTAAAAGTAGTATTTTGGGTAGTGGATTGATGAGGTACTTGATTAGCCTTTGAATAGCTAGGTGCAAGATTTTTGTGTGATTCATCTCTAGCCTCATAGAGACGTGCTAGTCCTATGGCTGACGCGAGTGTAGTAGGTTTGTTTGCCTGTTCATCAGTACGGATATTAGGAAACTGGCCACTGGTAAACATACTAACCTGCTGACTTTGTGGTATTGGCCTTGCCTTGGCCAACAACTTTTCAAACTTGATACGGAAGTCCTGATCGGTGGTGGTCTGGCTTAACTTGGATAACTCCCCAAAGAAATCCATGTACTGATTCGGGACAAATTTGCATACAAGTTTTCTTTATATTCCTCCCAAGAAATATAGATCATTTCTTGTTTCAATAGTTGGAACCACAACTGTGCATCTCGTTCGAGGTGAAAACCCACCAAAGGAACTTGATATACTAATGGAGTTTCATGAAGTTTAAACCACTGTTCATCTTTGCAAATATAGATTTTTGAATCTTCACCAATCACAAAACGAGGAAAATCTAGTTTCACCCTTGCAGGTCTAAGTGCTTCGGACACAAAGGATTGATGAAATCTGCCTTCTCTATTTTGTCGAGCACCTATTATGTGGTTTTCGTTTGTAGAATTTTACCCTTTTGATTAGTCTGTAACTCCACAAAATTTTGAAACTGTTCAATCAATACTGTCAGTTTATTTGCAATTAGATTTTTCCCTTGTCCATATAATCCTCGAATGGTATATCACGCTCCTTTGATGATGGCTTCTTGGAATCATCACCTGGAGACATGCCTGGCTCTAAGATACCAAATATTATGGTTCAAAGATATTGTATCTGTAAGATTGAATGATAAGAGATTGAGAAAGCATTTAGAAAGATAAATGAGTTCTTCGAGGGACTCAAACCTCCAATAACATGACTATGTTCAACAATATAATTTCATTGATAATTCACTTGATAACATACTACAACTTATATAACATACGTCCTCAGTCCAGTCCCAACATAATAGGAGAATTCCTAACATATAAGTGCATTAATAACTACTTATTCCTAAGCACTATTGTTTATTCAAAGCATGACTAACAAATACAACTAGTTCAACCGAAATTACGTAGTCACAGAAATGGTACTTGACTGTATCGTTACAATAACCCGTTTACCAACAGAATCAATTCGGGACTGCAAATTGGTTTGTAGATCATAGAGATACCTTGTTTCTCATCATCCATCCTTCACTCAAATGCATCTAGCTTGTCTTAATCGCTCCAATGATTCTGGTAAGTTGGGTTTTCTTTTCTTAGCTTGGAATTGACAGCTTTATTATTCCGAGTATGATGAGAAACTTGATGAGAAGAAGCCTGTTTACTGTATTAAAAGGATCAATTTAACCCTTCCATTTGCATCTTTTTTTTTTGAAGGTAAAATGTTAAAATGTATAAATGAAAATGTAATAAGGTCAAAAAAACCCCATTTGAGAAAGATACAAGCTTTAAATTGTGTCTATTACGGCTTTCCAGTAAGATACTAAATCTCTAAAAGAAGTGCCCCAAAACCAATTGCCCACTGCACCCCATTTGCAGATCGATGCTTTTATATTTATTATCAATGTGTCTTCATTTCTTGGGAGTTTATTTTTCCATAACTCTTCGATTTCTTTCATTCCAGACTTACGAACATATTGCAAAGATAATTAAAGGCCAGATCTTTCTACCCCTATTCTTCCCCTCCTGAATTTCCAAGCCTCCATTTGAGCTAGAATCGAGCCACATTGAACCCATCTGACATTGTACCCATTGATGAAATATGTCCAGATCTTATGGGTAAAACTGCACTGCATTAGAAGATGATCCACTGATTCTGGATGAAGATTGCATAGTGAGCACATCGTTTTTTGCACCTCTAATCCTCTTATTAGCAAATTATCGATAGTAGCGATACCGTTCCATTTGCATCTTCTTATAACATTCTTGGGTCGTTTAATGGTTTAGTATGTCTCTATGGATATAGATATCCAATTGCTTATTGTATTTGTAACCCCTTGACCATAGAATATGTGAACCTTCCAAAAATTAAGAGTGATTATGATGATCACTATATTCATCATTCGAGCGGATTCGGCTACGTTTCTTCGACTAATGAGTATAAAGTTGTTGAATTTCTTATGTTAAGGAGAGGAGAACCACCTAAATTTTTTATACAAGTTGATGTGTACACTCTTGGCGGTGGCAAAGGGTGGAGAAATGTTGGGAGGTTTGATATTCAGTCTGGAGAAATTTATGTCCAATATGGTGTACTTGTGAAAGGAGCGTTGCATTGGAGGGATACAGTAGGAGGAAGGGTGTCAGTCTTCGATTTAGCTGAGGAGAAGTTTGTCGAACATCTTTCTCCACCTTCTTTACCGCAAGACCATAGGTGGCATGATTTTAATTATACTACTGGGAGTTATCTAATCCTCTTGTAAAGAGAAGAATGTCGTTAGACAATTCTCTCTGAAAGTGTTATTGAATTTTGTTCTTCATGTATTTTCATTACAGACCCTTAAAGACAGAGAGAGATATTTAAATACAGTTATTGGTCTTCACACAACCAACACACTCAATACAGCTGGGAACCGGCTACCTACTTTAACGACTAACACCCGCTCGGTTAACACACACACACACACACACACACACACACACACACACACACACACACACTCTACACATGATTTAATACACCCACAAACTGCACACTAGCACTCATTCTCTAACCCCCCCACCCCCCCCCCAAGTCCAGTGTCGAATGAGGAATAAAGACACTGAGCTTGGAACGAAGATATGAAAATCGATTTGTAGAAAGACCCTTCGTAAAGATGTCTACAATTTGGTCTTGAGTAGAGAGAAACCTGACTTCAAGAGACTTAGCTGCCACCATTTCACGTACATAATGAAAAGCAATCTCTATGTGTTTCATGCGATTGTGAAATATGGGATTAGCTGTTTAGCTGTCAAATATGTGGATCCCATGTTGTCACACCAGAGAACTGGAGGTCGAGGTGAAGGAAACCGAAGTTCTGACATAAGAGATTGAATCCAAGTTATCTCAGTGTAGCATCAGCAAGAGCACGGTATTCATCTTCAGTACTGGAAAAAGACACACATTTCTGCTTTCTGGCACACCAAGAAATTAGATTATGACCCATAAAAATGGTTATTCCACTAGTTGAACGCCTATCAGCAATGTCTCTAGCCCAATCTGCATCTGAAAAAGCCTGAAGTTGCAGAGAACTAGAGCATTTGAACCGAAGACCATATCCCAATGTACCTTTAAGATATCTCAATATGCATTTAACTGCTGTCCAATGAGCTTCATTTGGAGACTGCATGAACTGACAAGCTCTGTTTACTGCAAAGGCCACATCTGGTCTAGTAATTGTGGTATATTGTAGAGCACCCACAACACTTCTGTACAAAGCTGGATCTTCAAACAATGGAGATAGACTAGAGCACTTAGCAGGTGCAATTGGAGTGGACAATGGATGAGCAAAAGACATTTTAGTCTTATGTAAAATATTAGAGATATATTGTTCTTGAGACAAAAGAATACCTTCATTGTTCTTAGAAGCTTGAATTCCCAAGAAGAAGTGTAGTTCACCCAAATCTTTAATGGCAAATTCTCTGCCCAAATCTTCTAGTAATTGCTCAATAGTCACAAAATTACTGTCAGTTACCAAAATGTCATCAACATATATGGGAAAATAGATGGCTGCAGAAGAAGTAACCTTGAAGAATAATGAAGTATCTCGTTTTAGAAGACCTGAAAGCCACATTGAAGTAAGAATTGGTCGATTCTTGCAAACCATGCTCTGGAAGCCTGTTTGAGCCCATACAGAGACTTCTCCAATTTACAAACATGATGAGGCATAAGATTGTCAGTATATCCAGGAGGTTGAACCATGAAAACATCTTATGTCATATTTCCATGCAAGAAAGCATTTTTGACATCAAGTTGTTTGATCTGCCATCCCTTGTAAAGAGAAATAGAAAGAATCATCCTTACAGTAGTAGGCTTGACAACGGGACTAGATGTGTCCTGATAATCAATGCATTCAACCTGATTATATCCCTTTGCCACTAGTCTATATTTGAATCTTTCAATTGTGTCATCAGCATGCCTTTTAATTCTGAATATCCATTTGCACCCAATAACATTATCACCTGCACTTGTTAATACCAATTTCCAAGTGCCATTCTACAAAAGTACATTAATTTCTTCATCCATTGCAGCTCTCCATCTTGGATATTTACAAGCTTCAGAGTAATATATGGGAACTGTAATATCCTCACAAACTGTTTATACTCCAGAGTTGTAAATTTTTGGTTTAAAAATCCCTTGCTTACCTCTAGTAGTCATTGAGTGGTCATTCATAGTAGATACTGTGACAGAGTCATGAATTGGTGATGGCATGTGGTATAACATGAGATGTAGAAGTATCATTACTGTCAGACAGGGGAATATCCACCTCATCGGAAATTACAACAGAAGTAACAGCAGTTGGCATGGAGTTCAATGGATTGGAAGAACTATTGTCAGATGCAGTGGCTTGAAATAATGTTGTATAAGGAAATTTTGTTTCTGCAAATCTTACATCTCTTGAGATAATGAGTTTGTTTGTAAGAGGATTGAGACATCTATAGCCTTTGTGCATATGACTTTACCCCAAAAAGATACATTTAACTGATCTAGGATCTAATTTATGATGATTGAAAGGCCTGAGACATGGATATCATGCACAACCAAAGGTGTGGAGAAATTGATAATCAGGTTTGATATGAAACAGAGTTTCTAAGGGTGATAATTGTTGTCATTTTGAGGATGGCAAAAGTTGATTAAAAAATGGGTTGTTTCAAAAGCATCCCCAGTAAGAAACAGGAAGTGCATCATGTGAAAGCAAAGCTAAGCCTGTCTCTACTATGTGCCTGTGTTTTCTCTCAGTTGTCCCATTCTGAGCATGAGCATGATGGCATGAAACTCTATGACCTATGCCACAAGTATCCAAATATGTATAAACATTTCTATATTCTCCACCCCAGTCAGATTGAACAAGTTTTATCTCTCAGATTGAACAAGTTTTATCAAATGAATGTAGGAAGAACTTCTGACTTGTAAGCTAGTGGATAGAGCCAAGTAAATCTGCTATAAGAATCAACAAATGAAACATAATACTTGCATCCATTGATAGAGCAAATGGGAGATACCCATACATCAGTGTGAATAAGGTCTAAAGGACCATACACTTTATTTGTACTAGAAGGATAAGGTAAAGCATGACTTTTAGCAGTTTCACATGCAGAAAAAATTTGAGTAGATAAATGCTTATCAATAATCACATCAACTAAAGATAAAACATGCTTCAAGGATTTGTAAGCAGGATGTCCTAACTTGTTATGCCAGCTAGCTGAAGTAGTTGTAGAGAATGCTTGTTTGAGTTGACTTGCACTGAATTCCAAATGATATAAGCCATCTTTAACAGGACCACTGAGGATAACCCTGTGAGTGACCAAATACTTCACACATAATATATCAGGATGAAATTCAAAGTAACAATTATTCTCCTTTACAAATTGATGCATAGAAATAAGATTTCTAGTAATAGATGGCACATGAAGCACATTGGAGAGAGTAAATTTCATATCATTAAGGTGTAAAGTAGAAGATCCAACATGAGTAATGTGCAAACCTGAGCATTGCCAACTTTTACTTGATCATGTCCTTGATATTATGAATGAAGATTGAGATTAGATTGATTTGAAGTGATATGACGTGTAGCTCCTGAATCAGGTACCCATGAAGAACTAGCAGATGAATTGGTGTCATTATAAACAACAACTTCTTCAGGTTCTGTACACCAGTAATCTTCATAATCATCTCCATAGTAATCATAACTGGTATTATAGGCATGAACCATTGAGTTATCATTGTATCTATATCTTCACTCAGGTGCTAGATGTCTATCTTTCTTACAAATTTGACATGGTTCTGCAGTAGTGTTCTTGAATTGTGAACCAGGAGGAAAGAAGTTGTTGTAAGATCTGCCTCCTGATGCAAACCTTTTAGATCGACCACCATTATCAAATCTAACACCTCTAGTGCCACATCTATATCCACCTCTATAACCACCATTAGATCTGTTACCACGATATCCACCTCTAGGAGCTGAGCCTGTAAGAGTTATTCTATTGAAATGAATTGGGAGGTGAATAATTTGTAGGATTTGAATAGTGTTGGTAATAAGTAGTAGGTGAATTATTAAAATTTGAGTATTGAGGATCAAATGATGGAAAATTGTTCTAAAATTGTGATTGTTGAGTAGACACATTAGCCGACATTGTTATGAGATCTACTTTTGAATCCAAATTCACACGAGCTTCTTCATAAAGCAATAATCCTAGTAACTCAGAGGAAGTTATTAGGTTTTCAGTTTTCAATTGTTGTGTAGTAATAGAGGTTTTGAAAGCATTGAATTCTGGTGGTAAACCTTGCAGAATATGGAAAACTAGATCATGATCAGTAATTGGTCTTCCAGTTTGTGCTAATTGGTGCGAAATAGAACATGCTTTGTTGAAGTAAACAAGCATGGAATCACTACTTTTCTTCAGATGAACTAAATCAGTTTTTAGTTGCATCAATCTAAACTTTGCAGATGAATTGAAATTATGTTCTAAACGAGTCCAGTTTTCATGATAGAAGGTGCAATCAATTACCTGAGAGTGAGATTCTTCTGTGCAAGCACTAAACAACCAGGAGAGTATAGCTTGATCTGATTTACCCAGTAATTGTAGTCAGGATTTCGTATAAAATCATTCTCTGGATCAGGATCGACAAAATTTGGAGTTGTAAGAAGAGATTCACCAGCAGTAGATGTTTTGCGAAAGTATTTAACAGGACATTGATAAGATCCATCAACAAATCTGAAAAGATTGTAACTACGAAGAAGAGGAACAATCTGTGATTTCCTGATGTATAGCTTGTCGATGTTAATTTTGAAGGAGGTTTAAATGTAAGAGGGATATGTTTATTGGTTTCAACCATTGTTAATCTGTGAAATTGATGTAGGTATTGAATTAGGGTTTATAATCGGTATCTGATACCATGTAAAAAGAAGAATGTCGTTAGACAATTCTCTCTGAAAGTGTTATTGAATTTTGTTCTTCAGGTATTTTCATTACAGACCCCAAAAGAGAGAGAGAGATATTTAAAGACAGTGATTGGTCTTCACACAACCAACACACTCAATACAGCTGGTAACCAGTTACCTACTTTAACGACTAACACCTGCGGGTTATAACACACACTCTACACATGATTTAAGACACACACAAACCGCACACTTGCACTCATTCTCTAACACCTCTGGACCAATTTCATTGCCGATGGAGAAAACAGGATTTTTAATCCTCTCTATTTGGAAACGGCTCGTTATCTCTCTCCCATAGGCATGGATATTATTCAAAATTATTAATATACTCTTGTTTTAGGAAGAATAAAACTTTTATTTTTCCAACTTGGCGTATATTGTTGGTAAAAAACAGAAAATGAAAATAGCACATTTTCCAAAACATATGTGGCTTAACTTAGGGGATTGGGACCCAGTAGGTTGGAAAAAAAATGTATGTCCCAAAATGTTTTAGAAGAAGGATTAAGGGAAAAAATGATCAAGATATGAGAAGGAGACTGGCATGGCAACAAGGAGCCATGGGTAACGTGTTGACACGTGGAGGCACTGTCACAAGACGGCCATCCTCGGACAAAGCATTGAGGGAGTTAACACCCTCAATCGGCCACCAAAACAGAAAGAGAAAGGGACGAAAACGGATATCACCATCTTAATCGCCCAGTCGGCAACCAAACCAAAACTGCGGTATGATGCTTAAGGTTTATCACGTTCAGTGAATTACAAGTTATTTCGGCCAAATGTTCTAAATCCCGACTTTCTTATTTAATAAAGCTCTTGTTTATGAACAAAGATGAATTAAAAGGGGAAAATGGGGAATATGCCCCAAAATCTATCATCTTGGGGATATGCCTCAGATTCCGCTTTTTTGGAATATGCCCCAAAGTAACGGTTTCCGTCAAGGAACTTAAATAGACTATTTATCATAAATGCGTCCCGAACTTTCTCTAATTTTTTCTTTGAGATTTTTTCGCCTAAATATGTTCCAAAACCTTGTAAAGGTGTTAATATATCGATAACCTTTTTTTTTAATTCGCATATGTGATCCCGTGTGTGTGAATATTGACTACTTAACGGTTTTGGATGGAATTTTGATTACGGTATTGGCATATTCCCCAAAATTGAAATCCTGGGGCATATCCCCAAGATGACAAGTCGATTTTGGGGCATATCCCCAATATTCCCAATTAAAAGATGAATTGGTGATCGGATGATAGTTACTCTTACCCATTACACACTGGGTGGTTCAGTTTGGCTTAAATTAAAAATGCAAGAAGATGAATATGATTCAGTGCACTGCCCACACATTTTGATGAAAATGATGCACTTCCCTGTTTGAAATCCATTTGTATTGAAGTACCAACGGTAGGTAATCATTAGAACTACTTTGGTCTGCATTAAATTTTTGTTCAAATGGATTCATTTTGTATTTCAAGTTATTTTTGATTTTCATGTGACCTTGGTTTTGTTCACCAAAATTATTAAACAAAAACTAGTATAAGATTGATGCATCCGCAATGTGGGGATCCGGGCGTGGCTCACATGTTCAAGATTTTAGAAAGACCGTTCAAACTTCAAAGTACAATGGCAACAGTATGATTTTATTTTGTGGAAAATGAGTCATTTTAAATATTTTTAAAACTTTTAATGAGTGTAAAATTAGTATGGGTGAAATGAACAAAAAAAAATAGTAAGGATGAAACCTGGATACATTCCGACTTAAACTTAAAAAATAACAAGGATAAAACCTATCATCCACGATGTAAATTAAAAAAAAAAAAAAAAAGTATTTGAAAATGGGTAGGATGAAACTGTTTATATCCTGGCTATTTTTGTATTTTTGTCCATTTAAACAATATCAAAATCTAAATATCTTTTTCACCTAGGATTTGTTGATTTTGGTCTTTTTAACCAATTTTGTGTTTATTTTGAGTGTATGGTTATGTCATTGTGTCAAGTGACGATACTAGTCAGTTCCGAAATGAGTTCCAAACTCGTAGTCACCAAACTTTTTCAAACTAGTAATGTCAATCATGGCAATACTAGTTAGTTCTGAAATGAGTTCCAAACTCGTAGTCACCAAACTTTTTCCTCACTGGTGAGCAGGGGGATAATGTATTGCCATGATTGACATTACTCTCAATATAAGTATGTTTCGGCCCTTCACCTCATTTGGTGTGCTTATTGAAAAGTAATTATCGCGTTAAGGGTTCTTAAAAGAACGCGCAATTGGGATACTTTGAATTAATTAGGGGATATAAATTACTTCCCCCAACCAATAGTATCTGTTAAGGGTTGTTTTGGGGGGAAAAAAATACTAAAACACCCTTCCCTCAAAATAAAAATCAAAAAACTTATAATCATATCCCCATTTCCATCTTCACTTCTTATTAATCTCTTTTAGGGTTAGGGCTTTCAAATTCTAAATTTTCCCAACTCTCTTTCAAATTCTAAATTTTCCCCATTCCCTTTCAAATTTTCTTCTCTTTCTCTGCCGGTTCCTCACTTTGAAAACGATTTTTTTTTTTTTTTTAAACATTCGGAAGTGATGAAGACCATGCCGGTAGTGATGAAGACCATGCCAGAAGAGATGAAGACCATGTCGGAAATATTTTTTTTACACCGCCGGAAGTGATTAAGACCATGCCGAAATTGATAAAGACCATGCCGGAAAGTGGTGCCGGCATGCTTGGTAACTAACATTCAATGCCGTAACTTTCTAAATTCTAAATTTTCCCAACTCTCTTTCAAATTCTAAATTTTCCCCACTCCCTTTCAAATTTTCTTCTCTTTCTCTGCCGGTTCCTCGCTTTGAAAACGATTTTTTTTTTTTTTTAAACATTCGGAAGTGATGAAGACCATGCCGAAATTGATAAAGACCATGCCGAAATTGATAAAGACCATGCCGGAAAGTGGTGCCGGCATGCTTGGTAACTAACATTCAATGCCGTAACTTTCTAAATTCTAAATTTTCCCAACTCTCTTTCAAATTCTAAATTTTCCCCACTCCCTTTCAAATTTTCTTCTCTTTCTCTGCCGGTTCCTCGCTTTGAAAACGATTTTTTTTTTTTTTTTAAACATTCGGAAGTGATGAAGACCATGCCGGTAGTGATGAAGACCATGCCGGAAGTGATGAAGACCATGTCGGAAATATTTTTTTTACACCGCCGGAAATGATTAAGACCATGCCGAAATTGATAAAGACCTGCTTGAAAGTGGTGCGGCAGATGCTTGGTAACTAACATTCAATGTCGTAACTAAATGCCGGCATGCTCGATAGAAATCTATCAATGCCGATAGTCAAGTGAAAAAAAAATCATTTTCTGGATACTTTACATCATGTGCCGGCAAAGAAATTTAAGCAACATACTATGCCGGAAAATGGTGCCGGCATGCTCGAGAACATCCTATCAATGCCGGCAGTGGATTGATCAAAACCAGGTCGAACACAGCCGGGAGGGGCTACGTCCCCCGGACCCCCCGGATAGTGGCAAACATTTATGAAAATTTCCAACAAATGCCGGCATGGACGTAGTATGAATACAATGCCGAGAATGCTGCTGCCGGCATTGTGTTCATACTACGTACATGTCGGCACCCTAGCTATTTCAGTTTGCAACAATGGTGGATTCAAAGAAAAAAAAAAATTTAACACATTGGCACCTTTACTTGAGTATTGGGAGTGCTTGCACAATCAACGTCAATTTTTACCAAAAAAAGTTCTATTTCAATTTTCTTCCCTCCTTATACTCTCACCTCACTCACCCAAATAAAAATAAAAATACCACTAATCATTTATCAAATAATCTTATGATTTTTCTAATTATAATTAAGCACTAAGCCTGATTAGTGAGGGTAAATTAGGTATTAGATAAAATACTTAATAAGGGATAACCCTGATTTGATATTTAAATCCAATTCTTGTCATTTTCCTCTATCCCCAATCAGGCGTTCTTCTTATAAGTGATGTTCTGTGACCCAGCTGTGAATGGGGAAATTCGGCCACTGACCCCAGTTTGAGAGTTGTGAATAGGGAAACTCGGGCACAGTCAGAAATATAGAAGCAACTTATCCCATATTTGAGGAAATCATGTAGTACATAAAAGAATTTATCGAAGCACAAACAAACACAAGATGAGATACATGCCAATACTATACTTATAGCACTCCAAAATTTTACGAAGAAAAATCTCATCTTATGGATGAAAATTAAGAAATTGTGCAAAGCTTGGGAAGAAATTAAATTGGCTTATAAAAAAAAAAAAAAATGTTTTAGCCCACATAATCCAAACATGTAGGTGGACTTATAAGAGGGCTAAAAAAAAGTAGCCAAAAAATTTAAAACACGAAAATGCCCATTTATGCTAAAAAAAAAAAAATCACAAACATTTCATTTGGTGATCTGTTATCACCATTAGTCGAGTCAAAATAATGGTAAATCAGCTTTTGGGTCCGTCCCATGATAATTGAATTGTGTTGGTTATTGAAGCTGGTGCGAAAATGTGGTTTGGTGTTAGTTCAAACAAGTATGTAAAATGATGTTTTCTTTTCTCAATAGCAAAAAAATGTAGTACTCATTGAGCCAAATAAGTCGCATAAATTTGATGAACCAAATTAAGCACACTAAATTGGATACTAAAGTATGATATTTCCGTTTCATGAAAAATGACTTTTTCATTTTTTCATTTTTTCCTAAAAATAGGCAAGTCCTGAAACAGATTTTAATAAGCCAAATGTTAAGTAAAGAAATCTCACATACTACTACTGCTGTCATCTATGCGCTCGAGCACAACTACAACTATTGTTGTCACCCCTACAGGATGTGAAAGTGATGGTGGGTGGTTTTGAGATACGCATGGTGCATAGCGAGGGCACTGTAGGTGTAAATAATCCATGGATCCAGGTGGAGCGATCCCAGGCCATGTTATACCAATCATAGGAAAAGCGCGAGGCACCGAATCATCCTCTTCAAGCTTGGTGCGAGAAACGAGACACCAAAAGAGCCGGTGGAGCTAGCAAGTGTAAAGGTACGACTCGGATGTACTTGAACTGCAAATACTAGGCATATTCAAGTACATCCCAATATAGTACGGAATCATACTTCCGTTGCAGGAATTCTTGTTGTATATTGAATAGTATATCAGCCGTCTGCTTGGACATAAAAAAATACGTAAGCTTCCGAAAATGAGTTGGAAATGCAAATCGACTACTTCATGCTTAACTTACTCACAAGTAAGTCTGAGATATTCTGTCATCCCCATATCACGAAAATGCGACCTTCGCTAGTTCACCTGAAGTTTTACCCATCTAGAGAGGATGAGAGAGATGCCTTCAGCAAAGAGCGGTACAGACTCTGGTGCCAATATAATATCATCGTTCAAGTAAGCAGCCGCTTCTTGCTGGTGAAGCTCAAATTTCTTTTTACCCTAGTGGTGCCAATATGATGAATGTTCCGCTCATGTTACTTCTCCAAGGCAATGGATATAATAAGATTTAGTCCCACATAGCTTAGTCTAGAGCATAGAAATTGAAACAAGACAGTATAAAAGAAGAACCCGGCAATGAGAAGAAGCATACCTTTCTCGGCCTTTTGGCTAAGATCAAGTGTAGTATCTGTTCTTATCAGTTTAATATCTGATATGCCATCCATCGGATGGCACGATATTAAATTAATTTTTTTCATGGGGGAGTTCCCACCACAGTAGCTTGCTGCTGGGGTTCTCATGTGTCGCTTCTGCGTTGCACTACTGCAAAGGCCTGGCGCACACCTACCAAGTCCTAATTGAAATTTTTTGGGTAGCCTACGCAATGCAATGCTTATAAGCTACTCGATTTGTCCATAGACTAGAATTTGTACATATAACTTGAAATCTTTCTTCTGACTGGATTTGTCTTGAAACCTTTCTTCTTATCGAATCCGATTTATCCATATGCTGGAACTAGAAATTTCGATTTGTCCATATGCTTAATTGATCAAAAAGTTCACACACTGGTCTTATATATTTCTTTCCTGCAAATTGACTAGATTGACCGCATTGTAGATATAAACCTAGACTTTTTAGTAACACAAGTCAAAAGTTTTGCAAATTGACTCGTATTTGAACCTCATATGCTTAACACATACTTTACCTGGACGGGGTCTATGGATGATCATTAAGGTCGCCTAGGCTAGCAGCCTCCATTGCACACTAAGGAGGGGTGCTCACCTTAAGATCTACCCAAGGGTAGAGTCTACGTCATAATTTGTTCCTGAGGGGGAACGCGTCAGCGCGGCCCCCTGCCCAATTTACTGAACTAAATTTTGCCACTCAAACTACATTTTTCCATTTTTTTGTGCAATTCTGCTGCTGCGGGGTATGTGGAATCAAACTGATCAATTCGACCATATCATTTTAAGAGGAACCCAACAGTACAAAACTTTTGATTTCTTCCTTTTTGGTTGGACTTGGCAAAGCCTACAAATAAACCTGGACTTTTTATAGTAACTTTAAATCTCAGTTGAAGGGAAGGATGATTAGTCCCACATGCACCAGGAAGCACAACCCTACTCAAAATGCTTTCTATATAACCAGCGCTTGACTCCTCCAAATGATTCACGCAGCCGTGCGGTAAGCACAAAGCGAACTATTCTTTCGCCTTTTACTAAAGAATACCGTGTGCTTGCCGTTTATAAGCGGCATACGCCTATTTTTGGAGGGTTTCTCTCTTTTAAGAGGAACCCAACAACATTTAAAACAAGCTAACCTTATGCGACATCTGAGCATTCTTCAACACCAATGGATTGCAAACTTCTAACATGACATTGCTTAATTATATGCCGAAAGGCCAGATGTTTCTCATGAGAAAAAAATGCTCGAGCTCATGATAGTTTCTCAAAGAAAAATGTAAACTAAGAAGTGCTAGGCTGCTTTTTGAAACTGAAATATTTAGTCCCATATTATTCAAGTCTGGGTTAGGGACATGAATGAAGTTATTATAAATTGATGTTGATGCTTCTATCGGAAGTCATCTTTGCACTTGGGGCAATGACGCAGCTAATGAGGTAATAACTGAGGAGCGTCAATTGCTGGTTGAAAACTATTTCCAAACCCCCTCCTCGGCTTTTGGTCTCCCAGGGCTGTTGAGAATTTGTGGAAGGGCTCCCTCTAATCAAGGGTAAAGCCTTATATTTTTTTTTTGAAGAAAAGGAAAATCTTGGCTTCCATAGTTTGTGTTCCATCAGTTGCATTTTCATCGTTTATGGTTCTTTCAGCACAATCTCAATACGAAGGTTTCAGCATTTAGTCCCGCATCATCGAAGACATTACAAAGTCCAGGTGATGGGAACTAGCAGATAACTATAAACTAAACTACTAAGTCTACAAGATCTTCGGTGTGCCTTGGCCAAACTTGTTGCTTGCTTTGCCCAGCGCATGCAGTTCGGGTTTGCTGCTAACTTTACTCTATGCCTCATCTCTCTCAGAGAATTTTTCGTTCCCCTTTTGAAAATTCAATTTTTTGTAGTTGCGGAAAAAAATGCATGTAGTTATGACCTCAAACTGAGCACAGTGCCAAGGGACAGGAGGAAGTACAGTTTGGTCACTTTAGTTAAAAAAATAAAAAACCCAAAATAATTTGTGGCTGCTGGGATTCGAGCCCAGGTCTCCACGGCCACAACGTGGAATTCTTACCACTAAACTACAGCCACAATGTTGAGTTGCAAATTAATAACTAAAACTAAGTTCTTAAGCAAGACGAAGGATTCAGAGATGATCTTACGCAAGGCGGAAACTGGCAAGGGTCTTAAAGATGTGCCAAAAGCACGTGCGAAGGAGAAGGATTTAGTCCCACATCTCTCAAAAATGCAAACTATACTTGGTATTTAGATCTCAAGATTTGAGAAATGAACGTCGAGCTCGGTTGCGCGAGCTTGTAACCCAAGTGGGGACAACAATGTGGTTGAACACTGACAGAGTTTCACCCGGTAGGTGCTGGTGTTGCACGCTATGTTGACTCACCCGCTCCAAGTTGGGAGTTGGTCGCATCGTCCGGGCGTAGGCTTGGGCTGTGCTATCACTACAGCGGAGGACACCGCGTCAGGCTGGTTTCACAGAGCAACGAACACCTCCCGCTCTCGACAGTGGAAGGATCACGAGTCAATGTGTCACCGTTCCAACTCAGCCTGGTGAGCCGAGTCAGTTGAACAACCACTTTTTTAATTAATTTTTTTTTCCGGCTATTTTGTGGTGCAGTTGGCCTGTAACAATTCATATTTTGTATTACAGGTTCTTAGCTCTGGCGCGTCAGGCTGGTTTCACAGAGCAACGAGCACCTCCCGCTCTCGACAGTGGAAGGATCACGAGTCAATGTGTTCCAACTCAGCCTGGTGAGCCGAGTCAGTTGAACAACCACTTTTTTAATTAATTTTTTTTTCCGGCTATTTTGTGGTGCAGTTGGCCTGTAACAATTCATATTTTGTATTACAGGTTCTTAGCTCTGGCTTGCCTGTGAAACTGCTATATGACAATTTGTGTCCCTAATGTCTTCGCTATTCGGCACATGGAACATTTTAAGTTCCTATTTAGGTTGCCTGTGAAACTGCTATATGACCATTTGTGTCCCTAATGTCTTCGCTATATGACCTTGGTAATTGCATTTTGGACTGCCAACAAAGCAAAAAAAAATTGCACCTTGGGGCTAACTGGTGAGAAATATGGAATGGAATCTCACCAAACCAAGTGTCAAACAAGAACCTAACAAATTTGTGGTTCTGTACCACCTGAGGTGAAAAATGAAAGTGAAAAACAAAAAAAGATGGGACAGAAGCTACCTCAGGTGGTACGAAAAAAAAAAAAAAAAAAAAAAAAAAAAAAAAAAAAAGGCTACTAGCCTTCATCATTTAGCTGAATGGGTGATTCAATTTGAATAAAATTGTTGATCAAGCAAACATGCAACAGCAACGTGAAAGTCCCGCCAGCCACACCAAGTGCATATATGGCATTCCTTGATGCTCACAAATTGTCAGTCTCATTCTCCAGATGTTTTCTGATGAATTCCTTGGTGTGGGCATTCACTTTGTCAGTCTTGTTGCACAGTATAAGCACTGGGATTTTCTTCTTTACAACAAGCGCATTGGTGATATCCGTTTTGTATTACATGGTTCCATTGTTCTATTCTCATTTTGATGTATCCTTGGGAGAGAACAATGAATTTAAAGGAAGGTGTGTAGAGAAATCTCAATCCGAAAGTATAGAGAAAAGGGAAAAAGAACTTGTGAGAGAACAATGGAAGGAAGATGTGGCAGGATAATAAAGAACCTGCTAGGCCTTGGTACTGGACTTTTTAGTGCCCTCCTGAACATCAAATTTCTGCTCCTTGTTGCCAAATGACTGGGGTGTACCACCAACTCTGTGTAGCTCAGTTAACTGGCAAAAAAATGAACACAATCTCAAATCTGTAAAAAATTTAACCTAAGATATTTTACCAGTACATCAAATCCATAAAAGGAACAAGAGGAGCGTAAAATTTGTCTTACTGAAATAACTGCAACCCACAAGTCAACGGAATTTCAATAGTGAGAGCATGCCAAAAGCTTTCCGTCGTGAATGCCAAGGTCATCCAATGTAGACCACCCCATATCAACGACATCGTGACACTTTATAGGCTTCCATGAGTAAACCTAGGGTTCAAGAAAAAACAGAAAATTACAGGATACATGATAGGTATCCAAATACCTTCAATTGATTGTCCAGTCCACAAAATAGAGTACACCCATTAGGGTGGAAAGTCATAGACTGTAACCCCATAAGCCTGGAAAGGAGAAAACGAATCAGTTTCTGCACAGAAAGCAAAGTAACTAATACATTTTGTACACTAACCACACAGAATTGCAGACTCAGAAGCCCTTATGCCTGAAGCAGGCATGTAGATATGGATTTCTAAAACACTGGGTTGCTACACAGCAAGTTGATACCTAATATATTGGTCCGCCACCATATCCTAAGTTAAAATCAGTTATGTAAGTCTAGGAGTTCTAGACATATATGGTGTCTCTAGGATCTAGCCATCTAATGAGTTCTAGTCTATATGGTGCTTTTCACCCTTCATGAAGCAAGTGAAGTGTATGTAGAATATTCAAAATCGTGAGTGAACCATAAAGGTGTGCCACATTTACAAATATATTGTGACTTTGACCATGTCCGTGTAAGCTGGAAGCTATTGAATTTTAAACAAGCAATAGCATGCAAGGTCTAGTATACTACTAAGGTGTTGATTTGGAAGTGTACTGCTCTACAGCCTTGTCTTATCCAAGAAACAAATTATAACTAAATATTTCATATCTATTTTTTTCCAAGAAATTCAGACACCAAGGGACCATGAGAAACCTGGTGCTCATAATCATGCTCCACTTGTTTGACCCTTTCTATCGAGTTAGAGAAGATTTAGTCTACGTCTGGTCAATCCGTCAATGTTTGTGTCCACAAAGACAGTCCTACTTGGACGGAGAAGTTATGTCAAACCGCAACCAATTATGGGAGCGAAAACAACTAAAGGATATCTTTTTGAAAGGGAACAGAAAAGTGCATACCACTGGTCCTGCCCATCTTCCAGATCCCAGAAGTTTACGGTCCGGTCCGCAGAGCCTGGAAACCAGTTCAGGTGTTACAATTTATCAACAAAAGAAATTAGGGATGGTGAAGGAACACATAAAAAGATGGGCTTGGTGCCAAATATATGAGATGACCTATAATTTGCAGAGACAGACAACCATAGCATGCAATAAGTTGCTGATAGGAAGCTTGATTGTCTTAATGTCACATAATCTATCTTCCCAAGTGTAAGAGATGATTGGAGTAGAGTCATCTCAAAACATGTCCTAGGAAAAATGTTGGGCCTTGTAGACCATTATACTCTGTGCTCTCATAAATAGCAATTGGTAAGCAAAACACCTGTGGCTAGAAGGAACTCCATAAACTTAAGTAAAAACAGCCCGGGCAAAGATGTCAAAATCATAATATCGGATATCTCATAAACTCTAGGAAGATACTGATTCAGTTAAAAAAAACGCTCCTACAACTGAAATTTGCCACCTTGAAAACTCCAAAAAAAATAAAATAAAGCTTCAGTAACAAACAAAAGGATTACTTGCCACATGACGATTCTTTATTATCACACAACAGAGAGGGGGACCAGCATCATCAAATCGGACGCATAAATGAATTGAATGAACATGATGATGAATAATAGTTCTTACCTCCCAGACAAATTTCTTCGACCCCAAATTCTTGGAATCAGAGTCACGACTCACGACTCCAGCAGCCTTTTCTGTTGCCCAGCGCCTAATCATCAAGCTTGCAACTCTTCCTTCTGCCACTGCATCCAAATGATTCAAGCAAATAACAATGTCAACACCAGTACACCTTAAATTGTTTACGATGCTAAAAACAGAACAGAACAAAAAATACTCAAAATGAGAGACATGATTCTACCAGAATGACCACTATAGACGGAAACATTGGTAATCAGCTCTCTCAGACTCCCTCTTTCACATAGATTTGAAGAAAGATTATTCATGACATTCATCCTTGGTTGAGGTAAACCTGACAATCAAATTCAACAGCTGACAGTATGAGAAACCAACCAATTTTTAACCAAGAAGTTTGTATTATCTCGGGATGGAAATAAATGAAACATAAAGGGAAAAATAGATTCAGGGACCCGTCATTCTAATAGAAACCAGAAATAAGATTGACCATATTGTTAAGGAATTAGCTAATAATGGTCACAAAAGGATGGGATGGTGGTGATTAAACACTTGTATATATATAGTGTTATCACTACATAAAAATCTTTGTTTTTTTTTCTTCTGATTAACGCATATCTAAAATTGCTGCACCAACGCAAAAGAACTGCAGCTTTAACTCTAAGCGAAGGACAAGAAAACAAACAAAGTCGATAATTTTCATGATGATCATGCAAAAATAAAAGATATTTCAACGTACCTAGCAGGAAGTAGTAGCCTGAGCACATTCCAAAATAAAGAACACATTCACCCTTGACTCTCCCCACAAAATGCTTCTGTATATAATATAGTAAGATTGAGTAATGCACAACGGAAGCAAAACCCACCAATGATATAGCAAGAGAAATAAACCGGTAAATGCATTTTAATAAAATTCCCAGCAACCAAGCCAAAGTCTCAACAGAGCTCAATGATCTTCATCCGCGGTACCACGTGATACCATTTATACAGGTAGTTCCATGAAGCTCATATAAGTTGAACACGGGGATTACACCAAAATTCGACCAAGGAAAATGAAACAAAAATTATCAATATGTGGAGCTGCTCACATTCGTTACTCTATAATTAATAGCAAACCTAAGATTCATAATTGATTCAATCACCACATTATTATGAGAAGATTTTCTTTGTACCTGCAGTAAAATGGGACAATCAGATACGCAGAACTAAGAAGAACAGATGCAGTTGAGACATGAGGCCATGGAACTATGCAAGCAACAAACTGACTCAATCAGAACAAAGTACTGATTCTGCAAACCAAATCAATCTTACCAGGTAGTCACCGTGGTTGTTCTGCTGGTTCAATCGTTCTGAAGCATCAAAAGCTCTTACGCCAATGCTTCCCTATACCTGGTAAAACTTCCTTAATCAGCAGCAAACGAAACCAACATATACAATTAACAAATGCAACCATTTGAAGTTAACTAAAACATGCCAAACTTCCTAAGAATTTTGTAAGAACAGTCATTGAAAGAGTGGAGAATCATTTGTAGAAAAAGAAACAAAGGACTACAAGACCAACTGCATCTGACGCAAAATAGTCAGTTTGTATAATGTCGATAGAATTAACATGAACATGCTCCAGCACTAAATTGAATAACCACAAAAGTATCATAAATCAATTGTATGGTGTAAACCGATTTCAATTATACCCCATTCTAAAAAGTGCTTTGGAGGGAGGCTGTGATCCAGATCAGTTCATACAATTGCCCTTACACATTTCTGTGCAACAACATAGGAAATTTAGGACTTCCACAACATGTCAAGATTTATAACTTCATCTTACTCCTTGAACAAATTGTGTGATCCCAACCCCACGAACCTTTAGTTGACCTTTAGCCTTAACTTGTGACTTACCAATCCACTGCAGACACCAGCTGGAAATCGTATAAGGAACCACACATAGACACACTGGCAAGAATAGATAAAAATGCTGTATACAATGTTCCAACAGAACAGAATACCTTTTATATAAGATACAAAAAAGCTGCAGATATTGTTTTTCGCAGACGACATACGATTATAAGCTATTACAGATAGAAGATGCAATAGCTGACTAAAGACACACGATCTTGCACCATTTAATATAATTTGGCCGAATCTTATATCCCTTTATGTCTGCTGATTATAATCTTATATATGTTTTTAAAATCTCAGCCATGTGATCATATATGCATGACTTTCTCTTGTTTACTTCTATCCATAATGTGTTCACTTGCAAAAAAACATCATTCTCCATTTGTATAACATTTATAAGATAAAAAAATTGGAGGAAATCTTGATTTGGTAAATGAGAACTATCTTTGTTATTACTTATTAGACTACATCATGTGCAAATATTATGGATACAAGATTTACATGAAAATCATTCCTTGATTTATTTTTGCAGGATCTAACATCAACAACAAGAATAGGCAAAGTTCAGGACATGACACAAGACATGGAAAACATGTGAGATTTTGGAAACATAAATCACTAACACCAATACTTCCTATAAATCAGTTACTGGAGCAACTGAAACTGATGCTGCCAATTCAAGCTTCACTTGGAGATCTCATGGGTGATGGGCACACCAGCAGTAGAATGTCAAAATAATCGCGAGGCTCAAAAAGGCTATGACAAAGCAATGAAGTACTAAGGTTCGAAAGGGTACACATACCAGGTGCCAAAAGGGCTGCAGTTAAGAGTATGTTCTGCTAAAAGTGTACGAAGGAGCTAGCCTGAAACCCCTGGTCAGGAAGTCTTTTCTTTTACCATTCTTCTTCTTTTAGTTAGAGAAACTGAAAGCTGTAATTATTGAAGTTCTAAATTCAATTCTCTGGCACCTTTTGCAAGGGAACCACTTTTCCTATACGCTATACCCCATTCACCAAAAAAATATATACAAATTAAACCTAAATTTTTAAATAGCACAACAAAAAGCTATACATGAGTTAGCTGACCACTCATCAGAGAGTGGACTAGAAGACCAAGATTCCTTGCTTACCTAGTCACTGAAGGAAGAAGCTAGTTTATTTTTTGCAGGTGTATAGAGCATTGCTTGCACAATCCACGCCTAAACTCAGTAATACATTAAGATATGCGAGAAAACAAGTGTAACATAACCCGCAACCACCACAAAAAATAAATGGAATAGATTAATAACACACCTCCGCTCCACCTAAAGATCGACCCGTACAGATGAATAAATATTTAGTAAAATAGTAAACAATTGAAGAAGTTTTCTTAGAACAGACAGTTAACAAATGGAATTGTCCCTGTTTTCCACATTTAAGCTTCATCATTCGAAATGACACAAAGTACTCAGCGTACTGATTTAATGGACACTAAAAACAAGTTTTTATCACTATTTCTAGTTGTACTCTAACATCTGCCATAAATATATTAAATTAAGAAAAAATGGGCCTTGATACAGAACAGCAAACACGAGTTTGACACTGTATAAACGGAAGAAGCTCTTAACCACAAATGTCGGTATCAGATCTTATTTCATAACACTACAAGGAATGTAGACAAAAATTATGTGTCATCAATAAGTGACACTTACCTGTGGCTTCAAAAGAATGAGCAGGATTGGCAACAGCGAGGGAATCATAATGAGCCAAATCTTATCCAAATCACATTTCGTTTCACATGTGCTTCTGAATAGAATATCCGGTTTGGCCAGTAACAGCAGCATATCCCGCTCTACCTATTTTATCAATCCATGCCTTAGCATCCTCTGGCCTGCCATACCTCCGTAAACCTTGTGCCATAATGCCATAAGTCCACCCGTTCGGTTCATAGCCTTTCATACACATCTTATGAAATAACTGGCTAGCGTAGTCCATTCTTTTGCGCATGGCTAGTCTTCTTAGCAGCAGATTGTATGTAAAAATGTCGGGCGGAAAGCATTGTTCAACCACTTCGTCCATATTCTCAAGAAATTCGTCTCCAGAACCCACCTTGATCCCGCCAGAAAACAAACCAACCAGCTGCCCAAGCGTCAGTTTGGAAGATAGGGAAGCTTCTTTGGGTGTAGCTTCAAAATTAACAAAAGCTTGATAAAGAGTCCGGCCCTCTTTCCTGAAAGAATGATAGAGAAGTACATTTCCGATGAAGGAAGAGGCTTGGCGGCCATAATGCTCCATCTCTTGAATAACCTTCACTACCCTATTGTAATCTGTAAGTGTACAATATGAATTTATAAGCTCCTCGTAGTAATGGAGAGTGGGGATCAATCCTGTGCTCCTCATCCTGCATGAATAATTATGTGCTATATCTGGCCTCCCGGCTTGACACAAACCAACCAGAAAAGTGTTGTACAGTCTCGTTCCAGGCTTTCCAGTGTCGCACAGATGTTCAAAAAGACTCTGAGCCTCATCAGTAAGTCCACTCTTTAGATAGCTATGCAGCATAAGAATCTTGGTACTCAGAAGTGGCGCAACCCCATCAACCAACATCCTGTTAAATACTTTTCTTGCAAGGTCAGGTCTTTTTGCATGCCCAGCTCCATCGATGAAGAAGTTGTAAATGTCAGGGTTAGGTTGCTCCCGGGACAACTGCATATCTAGCAGCATAAGAAAATTGTCTTCTGGATTTCGCCCCATGCATACGGAGCCAATAACAGCTCTGTACAAATACCTGGTAGGTTTGTGACCGTTATCTTGCATTTCCATCAGCAGTTTAAAGGCCATATTCCCCTGATTTGAACCAATAAACGCATTTATCATTTGCTCGAAAGTCTTATAATTTGTAACTTTACCGGTTTTACTTAGTGCGACATGCATATCATAGGCCTCGTACGGCCGTCTGGCATGGGACAAAGCATTGATACATTCATAAAATTTATCATCACATGGCACACCATTCTGTATGGCAATATTAAGCACGGTTTTCATCTTACCCAGCTTATTTACACTCCACAAAGCATCCGCAAGAATAGAAAAGGTCTTCTTACCAGGAAAGTAACCTTGCTCGATAGAATCCTGTAAAACCTTACATGCATCGTCAACACTCCCGTCCCCGCAGAGCGTATTGATGAGATAATTGTAGGCCATGCTATTTAGTGATAACCCATAATCCAATCTCGAATTATATAACTCAAATGCAACATCAACCATTCCAGCCTTGCAAAAGAAGCATAAAACCGCATTCATAGTCGCTTTATCAGGTGTCACTTTTCCTTCTCTCATATCCAACATAAGGTCATAAACATCCATCAGCCGATTTTCTCTCAAAAGCCTACTAATCAGCAGATTATATCTGAAAGCAGCAGGCAGATACCCTTCTAAGAACTGCTTATCTCGCACAAAATTGATAGCCTCATTAATATTTCCAGCTCTCACAAGATTCTTAATCCAAATATCATAAGCAACCGGCATCGGGACATTTTTCAACTCCCAAAAGTCCTTCAACAAGTTACCCGCATGATCGAACATGTCCCTCTTACACAATGCATCGACAAGAACACCCAACATATGATCATTAACAGCACCCCCATTACTCTCCAACCCACGTAAAAACTCCTCCGCTTCCTTCAACTTATTCTGCTTCACGAAATTCTTCACTCTCAAACACGAAGTAACCTCATTATCAAAACCCCTCATCGTAATCTGCTCCGATATAACATCAAACACATCGAAAATACCTTGCTCCACCAACGCATTCAAGAAAACATGGTACGCAAACGAATCCAAATCAAGCCCTTGAAACCTCATTTTACCAAACAACTGAAGTGCAATCTCAGGTTTACCAGCAACCGCATAACCCATGACAAGCGTATCGTAAAACCGCACATTATGCCCAGACCTTCTACTCTTAAACTTATCTAAGAAACTCAACATCACATTCATCAATTTCTCTTTAGTCAAAATCTTAAAAATCGCATTAAAAGTAGTACGCGTATGAGTAAACCCATGTTGCCTACCAGCCCAATCAAAAAACTTCAAACAAGCAAAAACCTCTTCAGTTTGATTTCCCTCAGAGTTTTTATTAAGAACAATCTTACCTTTCTTCTTGTCTAAACAGTGTTTAAACACCTTCAACACAAGCTCCTCATTGAGTTTCAGCCCCAATCGACTCAATTCCACATCTCTTCTACCATCTTTCGCAACTAAGATCTCGTAAATCCGATCAAGCTGCCCGTCGTTACGCAAATTGAACCAATCTTTAATTGATAGAGCTAGCTCTTTTGATGTGATATCGTTGAGAGATTCATGCGGCAATGGTTTTAAAGAAGGTAATGGATGATATGCTAGAGAAGAAAAAGAATGAGAATAACAAGATGATGAAGAAGAAGAAGAAGAAATGATGAATTTTATGGTTAGGATTGGGGATAAACATGCCCTAGCTTTTCCCCATTTTGACAACATCATCTCATTTGATTTTTTCGATTTCAATTAAAAGGGTTCACGGAAGAAATTGGGATAAACCCTAGAAATGAGTTGAATAAGATGAAGACATAGGTTTGATGTTACCTATTCAGTTGCAGAGAGCTTCAACTGGAGGAAGAAGACGGCGGATAAAACTGATTTTTATGTCTCCATGTCGGTCTTAAGAAAAAAAAGGGAACTTCCGTGACGCTTCGGCGACGGAGGAGGAGGTTTTATTGGCTCGCGTTTGGCAAACGTTTCTACTTTGTAGCCAGTAGTCCTCCGCGGACAGAACTCGGCGGAAGTTGGTAGAAGTCGATCCGGCAATTTTTGCTTTTTAATATCATATCCGTCTCACAAAAAGTGACCTTTTTATTTTAATTTTCCCATTAAAGTGAAATGGGGAGAAAAGATTGTTTAGATGTCGTTCCAGGAATGAAAAACTAAAAATATCATTTTTTCTAAATAATAGGGTGGCTTGTTTGGATGTCACTCTAAAAATTACTTTTCGACATCCTAAAACTAAAAGTTACTAGATGTTAGGCGTAAGTGAAAAAGCTTCTTTTTGTGAAGGCGACTTCGATTCTCGTATCCAAACACGCTATAAGTTTTTGTTTGTTTTGTAGTCTTACGCTTTCTCATCTTTGAAATGCTCGTGCTTTCTCGTTTCACAATGCTAAATAATAGTATCTCATTCTAGAATATGGCTCGATAGATTCTAGAACCGGAGCCGTTGCCTGATGAATACATGATTGATCTAATCAGTAATCACAGAGCTACTAAACTCAGATATAATGCAGTTTGAAAGTGGAATTTTACATAATGAATTCGAGATTCGTGGCTTTAAGAGGACTTTATCAAGATACAAGCAAAATATACAGTACATGCCATGAATCTTTCATTAGCAGTTGTCACGCAGTGGACTTTACCTTACAGTTAAAATGAAGGCTATTATTGGGGCGTCACATTCCATTAGAGGGGCGTCACCTAATAGGACAAAAATGGGTCACCCGTAAGTAATTTCAAAAATCCCTTATCTCAAATAATTGTGTAATGACTAAACAACCCTTGTTTGGCTTTAGTTTAATTAATTAAACCTAGCTACGTCCTAAATTACGCCTGGAAAATCAACTAAACCTAGGCGTAAATTGTAATTACGCCTGGAAATCAACTGAACCTAGGCGTAAAATTGAAATTACGCCTGGAAAACAACTAAACCTAGGCGTAAAATTGGAATTACGCCTGGAAAAACCTAGGCGTAAAATTTGAATTACGCCCGGAAATCAACTAAACCTAGGCGTAAATTGGAATTACACCTGGAAATCAACTAAACCTAGATGTAAACGACATGCAAATCAAAGTTTACGCTTGAATTGAACTAAACCTAGGCATAAGTTCTTCAAAAACTAAATTACGATTGAAAAATCTAGTACCATACCCAGCGTAACACTAGCAAGAAAGTAAATAAAATCCTAATTTTACTTCGATTTCATTCGATTTAAGCACAAAACGGGTACAAAAAGATGGGTTTGTTTGATTATTACCTTACATACACCATGGGTTGTTGTTGAGGAGTTTGAAAACATGATTCTTCAATTGATTGAATCGGTGGAATGAGTTGAGGATGAAGTTGAGGTTGATTGAGTTGTTGATTACCATCACTAGGATCAGTTTGCTTCTTCCTCATCTAGTAGTTTTAATTGAAGGGTAATTTTGACAAATTGCTATGGAATCAAAATATCCCTTAACCAGATTTTAAGAGCAAATAACAAGTTCTGAAACTGACTAAGAAGGGCTATATAAGGATTATGCAAGTAATACATCACATAAGCTTTCCCCTTTATTAGCTATATTCCTTTCTCTTTAAAAAGTATAAATAAATAGATTAGTCTCATAGATTAATATCGAGAGGGAGGATTGCCAGTAATTTCAGACTTAGGTTCTACCAAAAGCTTTCTGAATTCAAGCTCACCGAACATCTCAGTCATTTTCTAACTAGATAGCCACTTTACATGTGCCAGCAATTTTACGTGTCCGGCAGCAACAACAAAAACAACATTTTGCAGTTTGGTGGCAGTTCTCACTAAGAGAGTCCTGCTAATGAATTTTCTGTATGTGTCCATATTGCACACTGTTCAATGTGCCAAGGAAGACAACTTGGCCAACGTTCACAAAATAGAGACCAGCAGACGCCCTAGAAATCTTATGCATTGATCCTCATCTGTGATATTTTAGGCCAAAACTTGAGCTTCTAACTTTTAGATCTACGTATACAAGGATCAGAGCTTCAAAGTGAGTGTTACAAAGATGAACTTTAGAGATTAACCTCGATAATGGTCGTTATTGACCTTTCTTCAGCTTTGAAGCAGATGATGAAGCCAAGGATGAAGATACTGGCCGTTTACTGGAAGATTTAATTATAAAAAGAAGGGTCTCCAAGAGCATCGCAAAAACTAGACCAAGGATACCACCGGCAGCATTCTACAACATAAAACACCACATTTTAGTAACTGAAGGGAGGGAGTGTCTAGTCTTTCTCTACGATCATACTAAGGTTCTAACTGCACAAATGTGTAGGATAATACAAAGCAATACCATGACGGGGTTATGATTAAACAGAGCCCTGAATGCAGCATATCCCACCAAATAACCAGTAAACATAGTGACGGCCACATGGAGACCTGTAAAATGTAAAGATGGAATGCACTTTCAACTTATTAATCTGAAGAAGCAAAGACCATAGAAACAATATCTTCAAACACAGCTAGATAAGTGGTTGTAAGAAAGAAAAAAAAAACATAGCGTAACAGAACAAGAGTCGCAGTAGCATAAGACTAGTAGTAATTTTATTCTAAATAGGGGAAGAAACAACTCCGTTATGCGAAAAAGATAATACTATGTTTCAAAGGTAGCAGTCACAGCTTCGTTATGTTCATACGGGCAAATTTATAAAAACTGAACCAACACATATTATAATACCTCCTAGCTGTAACAATGTCATCTAGCTTTCAAACTTACCTTTTAATAAAGATAAAACTCAATTGTAAATTTTATAACCCTTTTCTGCTCAATCAACAATATTTATTGATGACAAAAAGTACATAATACTAACAGGGTTTGCCCAGCTAACCTAAAAGAACTAAACAGAAATGTCAAGAGATTATCATCAAGATTCAAACACAATCAGACCTATGATAATTGAATTATTAGAATTATTACCGTCAGTAAGAATGAGCCAGAGGTAGGGATTGACAGCAAACATTATGCAAGAATTAGAAACTTCAAGCTAAGTGATACTAAGCTAGAATTCTGATAACCCAGTAACTATGTAGACAAAAGCAGATCAACTTCCGATAACTCTGGTGGATTAAAAAAGAACTCTATATTAAGAAAAATAGTAACTGCAAGCGGAAGTACGGAAGTACAGATTCTCAGATTTGCAGGTGACTATAGTTACGATCTTAGGCAAGGCATGAAGTTAATATGTAGCCTCCTATGACAAAAGTAGATTTTCAGGTTTTCAGATTTGCTATGAACTGGGCTGCCAAAATGACTCTACCGGTGGGGATTGGGAACTCCTCTACCTAGACTCCCAAGGCCAAATCAGGTAGAGCCTACAAAGATCTGCACCAATATAATAAGGTAAAGAAACTCCAAAAACGAGGGGAGGTTGGTTGTGTTAGACTGTCAGCTATTTAATTATCATTACTCAGATTTCCTGCTGCCCAACGATCTTTCATCACCCTCTTGTTGTTTTCTGCCCATTAAAAGACGGCATCTTGATACAGAAATTTCCACCCTGTCTTATTATTTACACTACTATTTCACACTCTTTAAGTAGGAAATAACAGAACACCATATTTATAAAGAACTTCATCATTTTATCAGAAAACCAACACAAAAAATCAAATCGTACTAACCCTAGTTGAGAACATATAATAACCAGGGGAAATAGAAGTAGACTGTTAGATTTTCAGCACTCTATCATTACTTAGACATAAACATGATTTAATCCATGTGCTACAGAGAAACCAACCAGAGAAGTAAGAAATCTGGTTTTGATCCAGTCCCATCGAAGTGATATCTTGGGAATACATATGGATCAACTAAGAACAGTAACACAAACACAAGACTGAATCAGCAAATTATTACACCATTGGCATAATTGACAACTTTTAATCCAACTTTCGATACCCCCAAATCGTTGTCAAATGAAACTCAGTCCAAACCCATGGTACACAGTCAAATGAAATTGGTTTGGAGCAGGATACTAACGCTATTCCCTTACCCATATGCTTCCTCCGTCTGTGATCCTCAGTTTTTCAGTATAACTAAGGACAACTTCTTGCTTTCTGTTTTTGGTTTCCCAAACAGTCGCAAGTTCTAAGTCCTCGTAAGTGACTATTTTTCTGTTAGCTATTTTGAGTAATTTTAAATTAGGCAATATAAAAACTGCAAGTATCTCACTGATGTGTCTTGGGAGTTCATCATATCATGGGTAAACTTGACATGTTGTTTAAGTAGCAATCATCCTGTACAAGATTATCTTGATTGGATATTTTTTCCATTCAGAGATTTTATCAAACAGTTTTGTCTATACAAATGATTTTTGACCTTCTATGCAAACCTTATAATGTCACTAACTACATAGTACATACTCTAGTCTTATCTACTTAATAGTTTCAACATCTGCCATTGTGTTTGGATCAACTTATTTGAATATTTGAACACTTATTTGAATATTTGAACACTTGATAAATTAAAAATAGAAAATGAGCAAGAGATGGAATTTGATTCTTACCAAACCCAACTTGATCTTTATAAGATGAGAAAGGCTCATCAGTCTGTTCAACAGGAGTAATATCTTTGACAAGCTCTTTATACTCTCTTCGTTCAGCCAAATCCGACAGCTTCTTCAATCTCTCTTGAAGTTCTTTGCTCTGCAAAATTCAAACAATTAAGAAAAAGAAATGTACAAAATTTACTGTGAGCGAGCTTTGATTACCTTCTCTCTAGGTTTAGGGCTGGAGAAAACAAAATTAGAACCAGAAAAAAGATGAAGCAGATCAGGCCTGGTTGAAGGGAGAGATTCAGACCAGATATTTCTTAATGATTTATATGGAATTGAAGGTTGAGATAAGAGATTTGAAGCAATTTGACGAAGTTCATCTGTTAGATTTAGATCTGATTTTGCTGAATTAAGAAAAGATTTTATGATTTCATTGTTTGCTATCATTAGACCTTTCGGATTTGAAATATGCTCATCTTCTGCCATGGTTTTTTCTGATTTTTGGTTTAGGTCGATTAGGCCTCTTCCTATGGGTATGCCAAACCAGTATTTGGCATATATGCACCCATTATGGATATGCCAAACTGCCAAACTCATATGCCAATATGTTATTCCTGGCATATAGGCACAGGAGACAGAGTTTCCATCGAGTGATAGAGATTCTATCGCCACGAGCTTGATTGACAGAGACTCTATCGCTGGCGATATTCTCTTTATCTCCAGCGATATTCACTTTATCTCCGAGTAATTTTATATATATATATAAATTATCCTTCTCTCCTAATTTTTCATTATTCTAATATAATTTTATATTTAAAGGGTCCCACTAAATATATTATAACACTAAAACTTTTATAAAAACCCCACCACACAAACACAAATATATTTTTTATTCATTAGCGTCCCACCCAACACAATTAAATATATGTTTTTAATCAAGTTTGACATATCTACCATAGTGGGGAAACTCATTTGCCATGCCACATGGCATGCCAAACAACATTTTTTTGCCATACCCATAGGAAGAGGCCTTAGGTGTAATATACTAGCAACCATAGCAGGGTTAGTATGATAATCTAGGCAAGTATTAGGTGTAACTTATTTTTGGTCAAATGCAGTAGACTTCCGAATAGAAATCTTTTTGATCTGATGAAAGGCTAGTTTGGTATTGCTGTGAATTTTAGAAAAGCGCTTTTCTGTTGTGATGTGCGTTGTTGTGCTGTGCTGTGGAAATAAATCTGCATGACGTTTGGTAAACTATAATTTAAAAAGCACTTTGTACAATTAACAAACTATAAATTCATTTTGTTTGTAACCTGGTAAAAAGTCTTTGGTGATATAGTTTGGTAAATAGACATATTTAAAAGTTTTAATACAATTTTATTATAATAAATTATATTTCTAATTTTAATATATTTAATAAAATATAAGTAATATTTTTTTATTTTTTAATTGAAAATAGACATATTTCTTTTCAAAAAAAATATTTATTAAATTTATTATTTTTTTAATATTTATTAAATTTATTATTATTTTATATAATAATTTTGTATTTATTATTTTAAATAAAAAATGAAAAAAATAGAGAAATAAAATGAAATTAAAATTATAATGTCAAATGTAGAATATTTGAGGGTAAAACTTGTCTTTAAACAAGGTTAAAATAGAGAATCAGTTAAATCGAATTATGTGGGTCCACAGCTTCTGCTTTTCCAGCTTTTAAAAGCTAGTGCTGAGTAGCTTTTAAAAGCAGGCCTAAAATGAAAGTGCTTCTCTCCAAAAGCACTTTGAAATTTTTTACCAAACACAATTTTTGGTAAAAGTTTGTTACAAGTTTGTTACAAAGTGCTTTTGGTTGAAAAAAAACAATCCCAAACGGGGCTGAAAAGCTACACCGCGCCTAACCTGATAAGCGGCCTCGGTGACTATATAATGCAGTTTGAAGTGTAGAAAAAGCAAATATACTCCCTCCGTCCCTATTATATAGGCGGAATATTGAATTTTTCTAGTTCCACTAAATAGGCGGAATTATAATTCCAAAAAGACTTTTGACATATATGCCCTTATTTATGTTGTACGAGAAATTGTAGTGAGAATAAGATAAAGGGTAAAAACAAGAAAAAACATGAAAATTTATGAAAACCAAAGAATTTCTTAAATGAAGAGATTTCACCTTCTCCGCCTATATATTAGGGACGGAGGGAGTATATCTCACTTCCCTGATTCAGCCTAGAATTTCCTTGTGTTTACAGTGAATTTGGAAATGTCAGGCATTCTAACGATGGTCATTCTGCATAATGTTGTTTCTAATCCACATTTCAGTGAAACACACGCCTCGAATAGGCAGCACAAAGTAACAAGCAACAGCAATAAGGCTTTAGTGCAAGACTTACGTAATGCAGGACCATTTGGGATGTGTATTAGGAATGAGCAAAGAAAAACTATCAGCAAATAATAATACAGATTCTATCCTGTCCACATCCTGGTAAAATATCTCTGTAATTGAAGAATGATTTCCACTCTCAACCTCATCATTTTAGAAAATAATCTCAGAATACTATTTCCTATCAAATTCCACCGACTGATCCGCGGCAAACAAACCCAACTTAAGCTTGGTGCCACTAAATTGGGGGTAAAACCAACACTTCGCAAAGTGAGTGGAGACTGGCTAAAACAACCTCAAAGCTTAAAGGATGGTCAACACACGGATTTGGTATTATACCCATAGCCCCTGCCGTGACGCCCTAGTCTATTGTACATGGAACTGGATTTAAACATCCATTGTATGCAAATTCAATATAATGAAGGACGACAATTCAAATCTAGACAACTTTAATGCTGGTCAATGATGATGAGTTTCAGTCAAGATCACTGGTATCACCAATACGCCCCGTCGAATCAAATATGGTAAAGTGTTGATACTATACCTATCATGAGGGTGAACCAATGCACCGTGTGTGTGTGTGTCTGAGAGAAAGAGAGAGTAAACATTCTCATATGACGCACAGCAGATTACGCAATTAACATAACTCGAGGTATAGTGCAATGTGATGAAATAGAATATATACATAGAACAACGTAAATTCAAAGCTGAAAAAAACCACCGTAGCTTTTACCTTACAGCTTTGTACTGTATGCATCTGTCAAATGGAGGAACATTTCTCATGCAGTCAGTGACATAGAAATGATTGAAGAAAGTTTGAACTTGCGGACTTTGGTAGAATTTTGTGGTTGAAAAAGCACTTCTGTACTTGATTTCACTGTTACTTCCTTCCATTCAGAACCCGAAGCCCCTTCACTTCGATAATCTCGGGCTGAATACAACACTTGGACCTTTGAACGACCTACATTTCATAAATTACCCCATTAGAATCACAAATCTTCAAGCATCAACAACGTCACAAGTTCACTATTTCTGGTGGCATCATTTTGACTCGGATGCAGTGATAAAGTGGATTTTCCTAAATTTGGGAATGTTTATATGGAAGTTTTGTTTGTTACAACAATGTGTTCAGTAGCAAAATCAGTTAAGAAAATAAAAATGCATGCAAGTGTTATTAGAAGATACCAAAGCCAAACATTGATGATTTCTGGATGACCAATCGACTAACTTTGGATCTCTTAATCTGTCTCAAAGCCAGGACATCCTCTATTTTTCCTTTAAATTCAAGGAATTCTCCAAGAAGATGTTTATTATCATCCAGCTCCAACCTGCACAAATGATAAAGAAGTTTACTTTCTCATGCCAAACGTTCTAGGAATGAGAATAGCTCAAAACAAAGTGTACTATTGTTGAAATGCGGATATCTGATAGAAATGGATCCTTGTCTTTTCTGGTAAATCTACATTACAGAATCAATCTGAATCTTATAAGTCTCTTAACACCACAGAACTTCTTCAGACTTAAATGCAACCACAAAAATGAAAAACAATCAATAGAAGTAAACAAACCTATCCCACATTGGAGCTGTGCTTAGAATAAAATGAAGCTGCTGATTGATCCCATCTTGATTTTCTTTCTTTCCTCCACGAAATGTATCCTTAATCCAACCAGTAAACACACCTTTTGTTTCTGGTTGAAGCGTTGTCAATTGACCAAAGGGAACAACCTCTGCTGGGAAATCAATGGAAGGAAGAGCCCTAGCACATTGATACAGAAATACAGCAAAGTATTTAAATAAAAAAAAAAAAAAAAAAAAAAGGCAAAAAGAGAAAAAGAGAAAACATATCAACTCGAAATGATGCAATGTTATTACTGAAAACAAACAAAAAAAGGAAATAAACTTTACTTGGCATCAGTTCTCATATCTTCATGTTAATTAGACTTCAAATTATTACTTTACCAAAGTGACATGGATTTTCAAGTCTTAAGAGGACGAGGTTAACCTTTGAAGGAAACTCATTTCTTCTAAGTTCTAATTCTCGTTATCATTAATTTTCTTTCCCACTTTCGACAGTCTTTTCCTACTTACTTTCTAGCTTAGGCAAGCAGTTAGACGTGAAATTGAAAATTGCAGATTTACACCTCATACACCCTTGAATTTCAGACACACTGGAAGCACCTACAGTAGCAAAAGCTTTAAAACAGAAAGATCCAGTGGACAAACCTGAAGCTGGGGTTTGAAAGTACAACTCTATAAGTTACATATCCATTTGGCAGTTCAACTCCTCTTTGTTCAAAGTATGATTCAAGAATTTCAACTTGCCTTTTAGCTTCCACCACCTTAAAATCGATCAATTATAGAAACCCAGCAAATAGATCAAAAATGTATCTACTTACATCAATGCACTTTTAGAACCTTCAATTCCTTACCCATAACTTTATACAAATTTCCTGATTTCAGGTAACTCTATAGAACACTTACAGGATTTGGATGCTTCTCTGCTTTTCGTTGTTTTGCTCCAGTACAAATCCAACTACCATCTGTATCAATGTCTACAAACCCAGAAAAGTTCTTAACATTGATCACCACTACTTCCCTGTTAAACAATGAACAAAATCACTACAGTTAACTTACAGAACAGCATCCTAGAATTACAATTGAAGAAAACAAAACCTAATTTCATATGAAACTTACTCTTTGGTGACAACAACCATATCAATGTTTTGTCTAGAACCAGTATCAGGATCAGGAATTCGAAGTCCCAAATATAATTTTCCCCCATATAGTTTCTCAGCTCTAACAGAAAAAACCCAAAACGAATATCAGCAAATTCTCAGTAAGAATTTCAAATTTAAAATGAATTTTCTCAAACTGAAGAAAATTAGGGTTTGAAAACAGACCTCTCTGCGATCAGAAATATAGCGTCGGTGTCATTTGTTTCAGCTCCTAAGATATCATCATCGTACAAAAATCGCCTGAATATACGATAAATTACTAGCCCGCAGAGAATCTCAATCCACATTTTTTTACTGCTAGAGTATCAATGGGAAATATCAGCTCAAATTTGGTTGATGAATTGAGTTTTTATTTTGGGGGAATTTGCAGGAACAAAGAACAACTAGAACGGGCAACAAACTCTTAAAAAAAATTAGGATGTGTATAAGTTTGCAGGTGAGTTCTTTGACCTTCGGATTCCTTAGGTGGGGTTTTCCTAAGAGGCTGTCTGCTATAGGGAGGGGTACTGGTGATCTAGGATGTGGAAAAATTGTAGCAAACTCATAACTAAAAGCTATCCTGGACCTTTTTTTTTTTGATGGGTCAGTACAGTGGTTAGTTGTGCTATCCTGGACCTGGAGTTGGGAGATATGAAATTATCGACAATCCATAGTCCTGTAGTAAGATACACCACGTGTGTTTGCATCTTTTTTGACTCGCAATCTGGATCTGAGTCGATCACTTATTCGTTGTGGATCGGATGTTAAACCGTTTGTTCTTAACTTTGAGTTAGGCCTAACTCGATACCTGATTCGGACCTGTTTGAGTCAGATAACAAATTACCCCTAATTTATTGGACAAAACCACCAACTCACGTAGTTTTGAATCAGTTGAATCAGATCCGACTCAGCCAGGTGAATTCTGTCAAATCCAGACGAGTCAGCTTTGTCATTCCTAATTTTGATTTCATCTTTCTGCTAACTGTTTAAGTTTTTCCCCCTTTTCTGTTGTTCACAGATTAGGTCATGAACCGAAGGAGGTAGCGTGCATAGGGTCATAGTATTTCACTATTAGGAGATAAATATGTGAACAGAGAAGCGGAGTTTCTGGTTAGTGCTATTGCGGCGTTTAATTGTTGATTTCTTATTCAGTGAATCTCTTAATACTGGATTATTTCAGTCTCATCATTATTAGATTACTCAAGGAATGGGTTATATTTGGAATGTTTTATAGCGTCATGAGATCCTACTTAGGTAGGGATTTGATATTACTCAATGAATTTGTTGTATCTCAAGAATTTTTTAGAGGAAAACGATAATTAATCTCAGTTTTATAGTTGATGTTTTTTGCAACCCACGCTTGGTTTCAAGATTATATAGGGTTATAAACCTTATTAAATACTCTCTGAAGGTAGCAAGTTGTTATCTCTTGTGATTCATTTTTTGGGAATGGATGGTGTTGTTATCTCTTGTGTTTCAGTCTTTGGGAATGGATGGTGTATTATTTGGAAATTTACAACCCATGCTTTGTTTCTTGATTACCTAATGCCATAGATCCTATGATAGACTCTCTGTGTTTGGCAAGAGGTTTTTACTTGTAGAACAGTTATTTAGAATTCTTTGTGAGATAGTTTCAGTTTTTGGTCTTTCAAGCAGAACTATTTGTCAGATTGAAGTGTGGGATACTAAAAGATTTTGTGTGCTAGTTACAGTTTCAAGGATTACTTGTCTTGATTCTTTTTAATCTTTTGGTTTTCTATAAGAAAATGTTGGTTCTTCAATCTGGGAAATTTAGAAAATGTTTGTTCTTCTAATTCTGGTGGTAGTGTTGTCTGGTCAGCATCTTGCACTTCTGTATCTCAGACTGTTTTTACCTCTTCTGGAGTGATTTTTAATACTTCCACTGAGATGAATTAATACTTCAGATATTATTTTTAACCAATTCTCTGATAATGCTGTGATGAGCAATCCAGTTGCTGAGGACTACTTAGAGAAAGCAATTGTTCTTGAACCAACTCCATTGGCTGCTCTCCCTCTAGAACCTTTTGTAACTGATGAAGATTTTGAAAAAAAGGTTGGTCTCATGATGGTTAATACTATGGACTCTATGGATGCAAAGCCTTCTTTGGTTCATGACCCTGTAAGTTCAACATTTCCCTAAATCTTTTTATCCATTTTAAAATTTAACTTGCTTTTTCTTGTTAAGTATTCTTTTCTCTTTTTATCATGAAGTTTATTTGCTGGAATATGAATGGTTTCTGTTCTGATAAAAAATGGCTTCATTTGTTGAATTTGTATAGAAAACATAGACCACATGTTATTTGTCTTTTAGAAACTATGGTTGATAATGATACCATTAAAAAATACAGTCACCATTTGCCTTATGATTCTTGGTTTGTTGTTCCGGCTATTGGAAAATCTGGTGGATTAGCTCTAGGATATTTTGCTAAATCAAATATTGAAATTAGAAGTAGTTCTCTTAATATGATTCATATATTATGTGATATTACTCCTACTATCAAGAATTGCATGGTTTCTTTTGTTTATGGATCTTTAAATATTTCTTGTATGAAGAATCAATGGAACTTTTTGAGTCATATGAATGAAGATGATATTGGACCTTGGTTACTTCTAGGGGATTTTAATTTTATTCTTCACAATTCTGAAAAGCAAGGGGGTAATCCAGATTCCTCTTTCCTGATTTTATTAGAAATAGGATTGTAGAGTTGAGGCTTAATGAAGTTTTTACGTTCGGTAATATTTACTTGGTGCAATAGGAGATTTAAAAGTCCTTCGAGTTTAATCTTTGAGAAATTAGATAGAGGATTTATGAATGATGATGGGTTTCTGCTCTTCCTGACACTCGTATTACAAATCTAGCTAGAGTTTTTTCTGATCACAGTCTAATTTTGCTCAAGTGTTTTCATCACCAACAAGATCTTTATATTCCTTATAAAATTTTCAAGTGTTGGCAGTTAAGTCCAGATTTCAAATATGTTCTTAAAAATTCTTGGGTTAAAAAAGTCAATGGGTCTCCTAGTTTTATTGTGGCGGGAAAACTTAAAAATCAGAAGACTGATCTTAGTAATTGGAACGTTGAATCTTTTGGTCATGTTAAAAATACTATCAGCAAGCTGAATGTTGAGATTGAGAAACTGCAAATGGTGCCATATTCCCCTGATATTGGTGAGTACATCTTGAATTACTCAAAGTAGTTATATTACTGGTATGAAATAAAAAATCTTTTTATAAACAAAAATCTAAGATTGATTACTTTACTCATTATGACAAGAATACTCAATTCTTTCATAATACTGTGAAGATTAGAAATATGTACAATACTATTCAAACGATTAAAGATAACCAAGGAAACTGGCTGGAAAGTAGGGATCAAGTGGTTTCTCTTCTCACTAGTCACTTTAAGAAAATTTATAGTTCTTCAAATCCCAGTGCAACTGATATTGAGGAAGCTCTTAAAGATGTTAAACCTATTATTGATGATGACATGAACTCTAAGTTGGTGGCTGTTCCAACTGTTGAAGAAATTCATGCTACTGTTAATGATATGGCTCCTTGGAAATCCTCAGGTCCCGATGGTTTCCCTGCTGGATTCTTTAGGGATATCTGGGATGAAATCTCTATGGAGGTTATTGATCATGTTCAGAACTTTTTTCGAACAAAATTTTTACCAAAGCAACTTAATCACTCTTTTATAGCCCTTATTCCTAAGGTTAATAACCCTTCCTCACCTCATGATATTAGGCCCATTAGCTTATCTAATACTATTTACAAAATTATTTCTAAAATTCTAACCAATCGCCTAAAACCCTTGTTAGATAATCTTATTTCGCCTTTTCAGCCGGCTTTTATTTCCAACAGACAAATTCATGATAATATTATTATTAGTCATGAAATTCTGCACTCTTTTAAAAGAAAAAGAAAAATGCTAAAAATGGTTTTATGGCTATTAAGCTTGACCTTTCCAAAGCCTTTGATAGGCTTGAATGGTCTTTCATTCTTTCTGTTTTTAAAAAACTTGGTTTCTCTGAAGATTGGTGTCAAATTATACACCAATGTATAAGTACTGTGTCTTATTCTGTTTTAGTTAATGGTTCGCCAAGTGATATATTTTTTCCTTCTAGGGGTATTAGACAAGGAGATTGTCTTTCACCTTACATTTTTATAATTTGTATGGAAGTCTTATCGCAGCTTCTTTTGAAAGGTGAAGAGGACAAGTTGATTCAAGGTTTCAAAATCAGAAATGACGATCCTTCTATCTCACATTTATTTTTTGTTGATGACTGCATGTTGTTTTCAAAAGCTTCACTGGTTTATGCTAGAAATCTAATGAAAATAATTCATGTTTTTGCTAAGGCCTCTGAGAAGGCTATTAATTATGAAAAATCTGGTTTTTTCTCTAATTCAAAGATGCAACATAAACATAATAAACTACTTTCGAAAACCCTTGGTATTAAATTTATGAGTTCTTCTGAGAAGTACTTAGGTACTCCTGTTTTTGTCAATAGAGATAAGACTAAATCTTTTCAATCTTTGATAGATAAATTTTATTCTAGGTTAGGTAATACTAAAAGTCTAGTCTTAATGGTGCTTTGTAACTGTGGTTACAAAACATGTGATATCTAGTTTTGATGTTTATCATATGTCTTGTTTCCCCTTTCCTAATTACTTCTAAAATTAATTATATTCAGAGAACTTTTTGGTGGTGTAAAAAGGACCCTAGACATGATGCTTATTTTCTTTCTTGGGGTGATATAGGTAAAGATAAAAGTTATGGTGGGTTGGGTATTAGAAATACTTATGCTACTAATAGAGTTTTTATAGCTAAACTTGGCTGGAGAATTCTTCAAAATCCTAATCTTCTGATTTCAAAGTTTTTGAAAGATAAATATTTCACTAATCAAAATTTGTTAGAAATTGATAAAGCGACAGACTCTACTTCTTGGATTTGGAAGGGTATTGTCAGGAGTTTACTTTTCATAAGATATAATATAATATTTAAGATAAATGATGGTAATTCTACAAGAATATGGGATTCAGTTTGGTTGCCTGGTCTGTCTTCGCCTCCTATTTCTATTGTTTCAAATGGAGGGGATTATAATTTTGTTAATGAGATTATAAATATGAATACGTGTTCTTGGAATGTAATTCTGTTAAACACTTTGTTTTCCCCGGAAGATATAGTGAGAATTAAAAGTATAAAGGTTAATCTTCTTTTTAAAGATCAAATTAAATGGGCTCATACTAGGGATGGTTCTTTTACTATTAAATCTGCTTATAGAGTATATAGAAATGAATTTAGTAACAGGGAAGAAGCTTTATTTTGGAAGAAAGCCTGGTCTTTGAATTGTCTGCCCAAAATTAGGTTTTTCATGTGGAAGATTTTTGCACAGATGCTGCCAATTAATACTTTACTTCAACTCTATAACCCTGCTGTTGACGTTTATTGTCCTTTCTGTAAGAATCATTCTGAATCAGTTATGCATTTATTCATCCATTGTCCTGTGGCTGCACATGTTTGGTTTGGTTTGTCACTTCAACATTTAGTGAGTTTTGATCTGGATTATGTGGAAGATGTTTTCTTATGTTGGTTTGATGATAGATTTGGTCAGTCCCCTTATGTTGTTAACTGGCCAAGCATTGGTGCAATTGTCATGTGGAGTATTTGGAAACATAGATGTGATGTGGTTTTCAATAGAGTTACTATTAATCTGGATAACATTATACTGGATACGAAAAGAATGATAAACACTTATATAGCTCTTCCTTTGAATTCTCAGAAAAATATAATGCAACCTAATATTCCAATTGAGCTGGTAGATCATTGTCTTTTTGTTGATGGTTCTTTCAAGGATTTTAATATGGGTATCGGCATGATTTTGTGTAATAATGCTGGAACAATAGTTCAATCGAGGTCGGACTTTGGACTGATTTCCGAGGCATTAGGGGCCGAAGCTACTGCTCTCTTTTTGGCTATCTCCTGGGTTGTGGAGATAAATCTTTCCAAAGTGGTATTCTTCAGTGACTGTCTTCAAGTAGTAGACTATGTAAATAAAGGCAGCGGCAATGTCGAGTGGAGATGCTTGGACATTTTGGTGGACTGCAAATCTCTTCTCTTAAGTAGAAATAATTATAGGATTGTGTATATTAATCGTTCTAAAAACAAACTAGCAGATCGGCTTGCACGTCGAGCTAGGAAGTATTGTACTAAAGATGTTTGGGTCTCTTTTCCTTCTTTTTTGTACAACTTGGTGAAGAGAGAACCTCTGTCGAATGTTTGTACCGCTTTACTAAGTTAATATAGTTAGAGTGTTTTCTTAGCAAAAAAAAAGAGCGAAGCTAAAAACTTGATTAAAGGGGAGCAAAGCCTTGTTAGGGGTGCAAGAAAGTAAAGCTGGGAAGCCCGAGTTAGGTGCAAACCTATGCTTTCATCCAGCTTCCCCCAAGTGATTATTAAAGTTAGTGATACCTTCCTCCGAGTGATTATTAAATTTAGTGATACCCCTAAGTGATTGCACGTAAAATTGAATCTTTGTTGAATGGACTAGTGGAGTATATTATATAAATTAATATTCTTCATAGACCTTAATGCTTTAAGAGAATTGAACCTCATGGCGCTGTAGTTGCAGGAAAGCCTACAATACATCCCTCACAAGAATTCATAATAATCAAATCATCTTTTAGTATCAACAATCACACTTTTATTAATAGGATTTAGAAATTTTACAAGAAATAAATGAAACCAAGAATACAACGGAAACTCTAGACTTTTTTATCTCCTCAAAACTATCTCCTCACTCTCAAAAAGATCTCTCCCTCTCTTAAGTCTACTCGGTCCTTTATATAGGACATTACATAGTGGATGACAACTAAGCTATCCTTTATTTTCGGATCTGGCTTGCGATATTCTCGCGAGTATATAAATGTTAAACCTCGCAACACTCCTCAATCTCGCTAGATCTTCACATCTTTCTCGTGTTCAGGCTGTCGTCATCTGGTACGTCATTTCTATAACCAATCTGCGACGTCTTCGCAGTGTGTCGTTCAAGGATTTCGCAAGGATATTAATGTTGCGATATTCTGATCCTACATCTTGCCTCTTCTCATGCCTTCTCTGCGAAGAAGAGAACGTCATGAGAACTAGTACTTTCAAAATGCCGCAGCTGTTCATTTTTCCATATTCTTCTATATTTGCATGATTCTGTACTTTTACGCAGAATTCATTACACGTATCTCTTCTTCCACCCATTTCTTGACACGTCTTTTTCAACCATTCACGTCCCTTCTCGCATTAAATGTGTTTATCTTCTCGAGAACTCCTCTCTATATATATTCTTTTCACTCTTCTCTTCTTCTTTTTTTACTTTCCTTCTTATATTTTCTGCAATTTTTCTTCAACACTTCTCTTTTAATTTCCGTTTCTTCCCTTCTTTGTAAATCTTCTTCTTCCTACTTCTTTTGATCTTCAGTTTTTCTTCATTCCCATACTGAAAATGTCTCCAGTTGGTCTTAAATATGAAACTTCTCTGGAAAAAGTTCAGAAAGATTTAGAAGAGAAAGGTTTCACATTAACCACCAACCCCAATCAAGAATCTAAATCCATTCTCTCTGCCAAATTATTTTCTGATCATCATTGTGATGATAAGGAGATCATAATTTCGCTTGGTCAAATTCTCGCTGGCCTTCCCATTCCTCTCTATGATCCTAATCTTCCTTTATTTTATGAAATTCTTGCTCATGCGAAATTTTCGCGAGCCATCTATCAATTAAGTGGTGATTGTATTCACTTAATGCTTGAATTCGCCAATCACGGTGCTGGTAAGGGATCTCTTTACCCAAAAGAAGTTAGGGATCCTAAATATGAGGATTTAGAAATACTCACTGAAAGATACACCGTGGAGAGTTTCTTTGAGAATTATGAAGTAATAAACATGAAAAATGATAGAACTCGCTGGGGTGCTCGCTTGAAGAGGAAAGAAAATGTTCCCAGCGATAAAATACTCATGCAAGACATTGATTGGCATTCTAGCAAGAATAACATTCCTCGTCATTCTAAAGACGACAAATGGTGCGTCTTTCCACTTGTTTTGAAGGGACCATATATTTCTGGTCCAAACGTGCTTCCTGCGAATCTCGCCACTTACCAACCTTGGGTATTTAATTGGCCCGAAAAAGTGAAAGAGGTATATCTTCGAGTCTTGTTCACTTCCTAATTTTTCATTTATTGCTACTTTCCTGTTTTCTAACTCTTGTGAAAATTTTAGATTAACAAGTTGAGATCGAGTTATAAGAGAACCGAAAAGGCTAGCACTTTATCTGCTCTACACTCCATCACAAATGAAGTAAAAAATATTTTTTATACTTTTAACAATATTGTTGCCTCTGTTTCTTATCTTCATTTGTGTGCGAAGGTTGGTGTTGTAGCTGTTGAAGAAGAAGAAAGCTCTTTGGTTGGAAAAACCAAAGGTAAAGGTAAAGGTTCTCTTCGCAAGGAGAAATCTACTGCTCCACCCTTAAAGAAGCGAAAATTCATTCTCCTTCTCCTTCAAATCTTCGACCTGGCGAAAGTTCCGATGATGATGACAACGATGATGTTGATACTCCTTTCGCAAGAGAAGATCCTCCAGATGGATCTCTATGGCACAACTATCTAGCATCTTCTCTGAGTCCATGCTAGGAATTGAGGATGATCGTCTCTCTAGTACATGTAAAGCTCTTGCGAGTATCTGCGATGCTCCTTTACTAGAGGGTGATGATTCTTTTCAGGGAGTCTCCAGATCAGTGACTCCTAGCTTTCTGAACTCACTTAGTGTCTTGGTATTCCTTCATCTCTATATTCTTTCATAATTATGATTCAAAATTATATTATATTTTGACACTTTCCTTCGCAGACTGGAAGAGCTCCCTTCGATGTTGCCTCAGACCTTGAGAGAATGCGTGGGATTCTTGAAAAAAAGAGTTTTCAACTTCGTAAGAGAAATAAAGAACTAGAAGCTGAGGTTGATACTCTTCGCGAGAAGAATAAACAATTAGAAGTTGATTCTTCTACTCAAAAGAATAAGATATCTAGTCTTCAAAGTGCCAATCAGCAACTTTATGGTATGAAACTTTTCCTTTGTTTTGTTTTCTCTTTTCCTTTGTTTTGTTTTCTCATTATCTTCCCTAATCTGATTTACTATTTTCGCAGATGTCTATAATCTATCTGATGAAGCCATTCTTCTTCACTCATTTCCTGACCCTATGGATAATGACACTCTTCTTGAACACCTCAATGATTCTTTGAATAGTTTTTCAAATGACAAGATTAAATCTCTTCCCATAAATGAACTCCAATCCATATTTCTCCTTTTAGAAATTGACCATAGATCCAGTTTGGGCTTAGCCAACCAATTTAAACGCTTATATATTAATTCTAAAGAGAAAATTAATGCTTTAAGAATCAAGATCAGTAATCTCATAGATGATAAAGATCGCATCACTAAACAGGGTGCTCAAGCGTTAGCGAAATTCCAAAAGACTCTTCTTGAGGTTCAAATAGAACGAGATGAATCTAACCGCAAAAATGTTGTTTGTAGTGAAAGAGAAAATCAAATTCGCTCCCTTCTTCTCATAAATAATGATGATGAATTCGCTTGGGCTGTGAAAATTCTGGATGATGCCAGAAATAACTTAGGTGTTAACGTTAGTATTCAAGATGAGCATATAGCCTTGGTTAGGGATATGATTTCTGACAGAGAAGGTTGTTAATTGTTCTTCTTTATTTAATTGTTTGTCTTTCATAAAATTGTCATCAAATTGTTGATTCATTGTTATATGTTCGCAGGAGCTGAAGAGAGGTTTCAAAAAAGAATTGAAGAACTTGAATTTGAAAAGGAGCAGCTCGCCAAAGATCTTTCTTCTCGCAATGACAAATGTTCTAGACTAAAGAATCAACTAAAGATTATTGTTGCGAATTTTAAGAATGACGCTGTTCTTTTTCGCAATCATTCTATTAAGACGGTCTGCGACGATAATAATATCCCTCACTCTAAGTATCCTTGCCTCTTAGAAGAAGTCCCCAAGAATGCACCTCATCTGGATATTTCTGACAGTGATGCTAGTGAAGAAGAGGAATCTGATAGAGGTGAAGGAGAAGAAGGATCTGATGAATTTGATGAAGAAGATGAGTCAAACGAGAAATAGTTTTGTTTCTTTGTTTCTCTTTTTTTTTTTGTAATATCTGTACTCTTTTAATCTCCAATCTTTGTAAGTTTTTCCTGCGAATTTCCTGAATTTTTAAATACAATTTCTACTTTTCTTGTTTCTTCTTGCACATAAAAAGAAATTCTTTTTTGCAATATGGTTAATCAATATAATTTATCAATTTTTCATTTCATGTATGCGTAAATCTGTCATATGGAGACAAATAACCTATTCTTGTTCATTCCCATACTTGCCTCTGTTATTTGTATTCAAATGAAAGATTGAGCAAGTTACTTTTGAATAGCAACATGTATTCATGCCTCGGTCTCGCAATTGTTTCTGCTGAATTTTCACAATTAGTTATTTCTTGGTTTTTTCCAAGATTTCATTTTTCATTTTTTTCTTGTGTGGTCTTATTTTGCCTTCCTAGTTAAAGGTCTTATTTTGCCACCTCTTGTCATTGCGACAAATTCGCAGGACGTCTTTACACTTTCATGTAATGACCCATTGATCTTGCCTTATCACTTCTCTAGTACTATTGCCTCTGCAGGATATTTTCATGTGACAATATGACAGGCATAAATATTCTTGCGAATATAAAGCCCCATGACATTGTCGTCTTGCGACGAAATCGCAGGACGTCTTTACACTTGCATGCAATGACCCATTGATCTCGTCTTATCTTTTCTTTTGTATTATTGCCTCTTTAGGATTGTCGCACAAATATGACAAGCCTTGATACTCCCGTGAGTAAAAAGCCTCATGACATTTGCGTCTTAAGACACTTATCAGCTCCCTAATGGAGGGTGCCGCCCTTATCTTCCCCCTGGTTGCCCCTTCAAGGAGGCGTACTTCTGCCATACAAGGCTAGCTCCTCCCATCCGGTCTTTAACAACAACCAGTTGTTTTCGCAGCCTCTTATCCTTTTTGCCTATAGGGCTTATGGTTACGATACTGCACCCTAAGTGGAGTTTTCTTCGGGCCGAGTGCAGCATAAGCCAAGACTTGCCAAGAATGGCCGAGACACTTCAAATGCCCCAGTCACTCTTGGATCAACCGTGTACCTCGGCGCCTTGATCAGATGCTGACTCCTTAGAAGAGACCCTCGGTTGTCCAACCTAAGTCATAAGCTTAGATTGAAAATCCAAGGTACCTCTCCTGGATGGGCTTTATTGACCCCAAATCTCCATGACTCAGGTTCCAGGGGCGGTGTAACCTTTTCCCTGAGCCATGCAATAGGTACCCCCTTTTATGACGCACTTTAGGTCTTACATTTGCCTCTTGCGAAATTTTGATTTCGCGAACTAGGGTGTACGCCATAGTAGGTTCGCCTCTATCTGATTATTTTGTTGATTCTTCTTCATATAAGCTCTTTTGTAATTTCGCAATCTCATCTTTGCCATTCATAAAACATATTTTCTTCTTCTACATATCAGCTCTTTCGCAATCTCATTTTATTTTATTTTTAAAGATCAACTCAACCATACATTTTTCTTTCTTCCCCCAATTTCTACTTCAACAATCAACAAGTACATTCATTCTTTAGGTCTCTTACTTCCGCTACTTTCTACCTCTGTATCTTTGAATTTTACTGTTATTTTCTTGCCTCTTGCGAGATTCTCACCGATTCTTCTCTTCAACATGCATTGACTTTGCAACATTTCTTCTTCTCTCTATTCTATTGCATCTACCATCAATCTTTCACTTTTTTGTTTTTCTTTGATGTTGTGTTTCCAATTCTTCTTCTTCGCAGCTCTTTCTTCGCAAGATTCTATGTCAATTTCATAACACTTCTTTCCTTCTATCCAATCTCCTTTTATGATGCCAATACCACTGGGATGAGGGAACTTGATACATTAATGGAAAGTTGATGCTACACCTAGAATCTCATGTAACCAAGGTTGTCCAATCAATGCGTTGTATGGTGATTCCAAATCAACTACACAGAATAAAATTTCAGAGGACAATCCTTTCAGTGGAATTCGCATATGAGCTTCTACTTTAGGCTTATTCGCAGTACCATTAAAACCATAGATTTTGTAAGTTGAAGGTATTAGATCTTCATCTTTCCCTCCCATAGTTTTATAAGTATGATAAAAATGGATATTCACGGAACTTCCAGTATCGATCAAAATTCTATTGATTGCCCATGAATTTTCATCTTCATCATCTTCACCATCGCTAGCTTTTGGGTTAATCTCCAATCTTACCACTAATGGGTTGTCATGCATTTCTCCACCCTCAGGTACTTCTTCTGCGGTAAAAGAAATAGTTTGCTTTTGCCATTCTTTCAGTGGCGATGTCTTAGCAATGTTCATGATTTCTTTATTATCGGCATCTCTTGCGAAAACCCTGCTGAGAGTATTATCGTGAAAATCTTCAATTGTCTTGTACGAATGTACAATAGAGTTACAAAACAGATTCTTTGCCTTTGCTCCAACTTCTATCACAAATGTTTCTCGTTCTTTCGTTGTGTTTGTCCTGCGAATTTCTAGAGGAGATAGTAATGCTTGAGGTTGAGTTTTCCCTACTAGAAAATGATTTAATTTTCCCTGATCTATCATCCTGAGAATGATTCTCTTTATATTTCTGCAGTCATTTGTTGTATGTCCATGGAAATGGTGATAAGAACAAAATTCATGGCTTCTTTGGTTTGGAGGTGGTTCCTTTCCCATGTTCCATGGTGTTGGTATATTTTCCATCAAGATTATAGCTTCCCATATTTTCTCCACGCTAGCATTCAAAGGTGACATCTCGATTTCTTCCCATATTATCTTGTGGCTTCCTTGTCCCCTATGATAGTTTTGCCTCTGACCTCCATAAGTTTCTTGTGGTTGATCAAGTCTTTGAATTTTGTTATTTCCACCACGGCTATAGAAGTTTCTTTCTCTCTCGAACTCTTCTTGATCACGACTCCCCATAGCTACTAGCTTCTGCTGATTATCACCCATTACCCTCTCTGGTTGTCCTTGCGAAGTGCTCGACACTGTATTTATCAACTTAGGTAACAAGCTTGCATTCGCTGCTTTTGAACTTGTGTTCGCAACTTGGTATGATTCCATCTCATTTTGCTTTTCCTCAAGAGCAATATATTCCTCCTGAAGTTCTCGCAACTCAGTCATTGTGATTGTATTCTTGATTCTGAAAATTTGAATGTGTAACAGATTGGTTGCGAGCATAGCATTAATGAATGATAGAATGAGATATCTCTCATCCACACGACCAGCCATATCGCTACACATTGTCTTCCACCTCATGGTCAGATATTTCAAACTTTCGCCAACCCTTTGCTTTAACCCAAATACATCTTCAATGCCAGGTCGCGAGAAATTGTTACTTATATACGCCCCTAAAAATATAGCTTGTAAATGGTTGAAAGATGTTATAGTATTCTTTGGCAAACCTTCAAACCATTTCAAGGCCTCTCCTGTTAAACTTGATGCAAAGTATTTGCACAATATAGCATCATGGTTTTCCCATTGTAGCATACATCTCACATAAGCTTTGATGTGTTGTATTGCACAAGTTGTTCCATCAAAAATGCTGGTTAACGCAGGTAAATTGCACTTTGGGGGTATTCCTCATAATTGTACTTCTTGTGTGAATGGGGTTTTCGCAGCTTCTTCTATAGCTTCATCCAATTGTCTCCTACGTCCTTCTCTTTTATTATTTAATATTCCTCTCATTTCCGCTAGCTCTTTTAAAATTTGTTCATTTACACTAGAATTTGTTTCCATTGGTCTTTTTAATTCCGCCTTTCTTCTTCTGCGTTCATATCTGTTTTGATTTTCTTGATCATCATTTTCTTCTTGTCTTTCTCTGCGATCTTATCTTTTATTTCTTTCATGAATTCACACACCATTATATCTCTCATTTTCTCATCTTTGCCGCCTTTCAGTTCTCCTTTGTACTCTATCATATTCTTCATTGATATTATCATTATTGCGATTTCGCTCACGCCTCCTTTCTCGATTATCATGATTGTTCTGGCGAATTGCCTCTTGTAGCTCTTGTTCTTCCATTTCTGCTCTTAGTCTTTCCCTCTCGTGAGCTAGATGTGCTTGTTCAGTATAGTGTCTTTCAATTTCGTCTTCAATTACTCGTTGATTTCTTTGTACTTCTCTCCCATGTAATATTCTCCTTCCTTCTTCCTGATTTTCTTCGCCATCTTGATTATTTCGCCCCTGACGGTGTCTATTTCTCTGATTTCCATCGTTTTGCCCATTTTGAAGAGTTTCACCATGTTGGATATGACGATCTTCCATTACTTCTCTTCTTTCGAGACGTTCCTCGTCTGGATTTTGTACTTCCTCTCGAGTTTCTTCATTAGCATTTTCTACAGGCAAATTTCGTCTTACTTCCTCCCTAACTGATCTTGATCTTGTGGTGCTTCTTGACCTTCTATTTTGTAATCTCATGTTTTCCATCCTTAGCTCATGATTCTTCCTTGTTAGATTTGCACGTTCTTCTGCTTCTAACCGCCTTTCTTCATGTATTGTTTGCCTCAATGCCTCTAACGCTGCAATCTCTTCATTTCCATGAATTATTCCTCCAATTACTTCTTGGTCTCTATCCTCTTGTCCATTGCCTCCTAATTGCTGCTCTTCTCCCATTTCATCTACAGAATCTGATCGCCAAGTATGTACGCTCACTCTGTCATAATCCACAGTTCTATTTTGTATTGGTGTACGTTGAATTGGCGGTTGAACTTGATTTTCTCCATTGTTTTTCTTGTGTTCACTCTTCAAGATTCCTCCATTTCATTTCTCCCTTCTCCAGCAAGTCTCCTACTCCTTCTAACAGTTGTCGGTTGTTTTGATGCATGTCTTCTTCTAGCCATTCTTCAATCTTAATGAGTTGTTGAAAATTATATGAAATTCTTTATCTACTACTCCAAATTCTTTCAAATCACAATATCAATCTTCACTCCCTGTTTCTAGCGCCATTATGTAGTTGCAGGAAATCCTACAATACATCCCTCACAAGAATTCATAATAATTAATTCATCTTTTAGTATCAACAATCACACTTTTATTAATAGGATTTAGAAATTTTACAAGAAAGAAATGAAACCAATAATACAACGTCAACTCTAGACTTTTTTCTCTCCTCAAAACTATCTCCTCACTCTCAAAAAGATCTCTCCCTCTCTTAAGTCTACTTGGTGCTTTATATAGGACATTACATAGTGGATGACAACTAAGCTATCCTTTATTTTCGGATCTGGCTTGCGATATTCTCGCGAGTATATAAATGTTAAACCTCGCAACACTCCTCAATCTCGCTAGATCTTCACATCTTTCTCGTGTTCAGTCTGTCGTCATCCGGTACATCATTTCTATAACCAATCTGCGACGTCTTCGCAGTGTGTCGTTTAAGGATTTCGCAAGGATATTAATGTTGCGATATTCTGATCCTACAGGCTGATATGTGTAGAATACACCGTATTTACTATCTAGTAGTTACGCTTTCTTTGCTATTTTTCTTGTGAATTATGCACTTTACGTGTGTTTTTGAGTTATTAGGTACTCTGGAGTCGCACGGAGGAAAAGAAGGAGAAATTACCCAATTGGAGCAAAAAGGAACACAAAGGCCAGTTCACGTGCACTGCTATTGAGAGCCGAGCCTAGCCACCAATAGGAGACGAACACCACAGCTTAGTCTAGAGAAGCATGGAGCAAAGAACCTTGGTGGCCCTTAATAATGAGTGGGTGCTTATAGTCATTTTTTGGTTACCCCTTATCTGCCAGCAATGGGGTGTCTTTAATAATATTCACTCTTACACAAAAGAGGAGGTGGCCCTTATCGAATGCTCCTGAGTGGCTATACCCATTTGCTTTTCCTTAGCAAAATCTCAGATCGAGATTTGGTGGCTGTTTTCATTACATTTTCCCTGAAATCCAGAAAAGAGAAAAAAAAATGCAACCGGTAAGAATAAATCAATGAGATCCTGATGATTTAGGGAAGAATTAGGGGCTGATGATCGAGATTGAAGAGTTATAGAGGATGATTGAGTTCGATTCAGGGAGAGTTGAGATGATGAAACCTTATGAACCAGGATTGAGAGGAATTCAGAGATGGAGATCGATACATTATGGTTCGTTGTGAAGATGACCGCTGAATTTCTAGCTTGAGTTAAATGAAGATCAAGAAGAGATTAAGGTCTGAAATCGGGTGACACAATCAGGGAAGAACTGAGATTCCTGATGTTGACATGAGAGATTGATGGAGATTGGGTTGTTGTTGTTGAGTACAAGGGGAAGAAATTTGACATGGGTTTGTTTCAGTTCGATGGATGGAACTAAGATGGTGAAGTTAGGGTTCCTCAATTTGTGTATGAATCTGAGACTGAGAAGATGAGGATGGTTATGCAGCTGATGCTAGGAGAGACTGATAAGAAGAAGTGGGTCCGAAATTGAAGTTTGTTTTGGAGGTTTAAGCATAAAAGCTGAGCTTACAAGGAATTGTGATCGATGGTGAATGCACGAGAGCCTGACATGTTGTATGAAGAACAGGTGTTGGTGGTGAATGAGTGGATGTTGGTACTCTAAAACTGAGGGAGTTGAACTGCAATTGATACTGTTGCTTTTATAGCTCAAATGGAGAACATGAGTTATTCTCAGTAGGTGTATGCCTAGGATATTGCAGGTGAAGCTGTTAATGGTTTTTGTTGGTCTCTGTGGATTGTGAGAGTCGGGGAAGAAATCAGTGAAGATTTGGGATTTGTTGGATTTTGTTAAGATGTGAACTGAAGCTAGAAGAATGGTTTTGATAACGAGTTTGAAATGGCCTGAACTTATATGTATGTTAGGACAGATAAATGAAGAGTTGAGAACTGAAATGGTCTTGGTGAAGTTGTGGAGGAGATGCAGATAAACTGAAATTGGTGAGCAGGTACTTGAGAATTGAAACTGAGATGAATCCGATGGGAGCCGCAAAATTGAAGCCGAGATGTTGTTTTGACCCGAGATAGAAGTTGTTGCCGTTAAGCTCAAGTCTTTGTTGGAGTATGTTGACGGCGAGAATGAGATGAATTGAAGACAGTGAGTTAACTTGAGCTGTAATGAGTGGAACTGGTGGTTTGCGATCAAGAACAAGCAAGAATTTGAGAAGTTATGTGTCTAGCCGATGGTGATTTTGCAATGCGCTTTAGTGGTTGTTGAAGAGAAGATACAAAGCTCGCTTGCTTGGAGAAGTTATAGCAATAAGTGCCAGGGGTGGTGGTGCTAGGCTTGTGCACTTGCAGGCAATGAACTGATATACTTGTTGGTTGCCAAAGTTATGGGCGAGATGCGATTATAGGAAATAGAGTTAGGTTGTCTTAGATTGCGAGGCTAGACTTAGAAGTTGATGTAGCTATAATGAAGAGCTACAACGGGTCTTGTTCGCAGGACTGATAAGACTCGGTTGAAATTGGTGTTGCAGGATGTGATAATGGTAAGTGA
>JAJJWW010001876.1:0-32777 GCA_023531295.1 Papaver armeniacum | reverse complement strand
TTATGAGAGGGGAAATCGGGGCAGTTGAGCATAAGGGCAATGAAAAAGCAAATGCTCAGATTGTTTCAATTTCGGTCTTACACATAGTACATAAAGGGTCAACTTCTTTAACTTTACCAAAAGTTTAGCATTAGTATGCAAAGCATTAATAAACACTTCCACATAAACAGTTTAATTATTTGGAGATATTGAGTTTCCGTGGAATTCGAGAAGGATTACTGCAAGGACAGGCTCACACATCCAAATTCTATCTCATTCAATTTCTCATACATGGATTAACTTGAGAAAGTTACACAATTTGTTAAAGACCGGTGTATTTGGTCCTTCTTAAGCTCATGGTTATTATCTTTGAAGGGATAAATTTGGCTAATTTTGTTGACTATGTCACTAGGAAAAATCAAGGAAAGTAAGGGCAAATTCCAAGACTTAGTTTCAATATCAATTAAATTTGAGACTCTAATCGGATGGTTGTTACTAGGGGTATTAAATGGTTGTAAGGTTTCTTGTAGTCCCCGAATCCAATTATCCTTCCAAATATTGATATCCCCATTTCCCACTTCCCAAATATTTTATTTTTCACTAAATCTAATCCTTGTCTAATGCATTTCCAAGTCCAGGATCTTTTAGCAGAACATTTAGTTCTCAGTGGAGATTTGTTTTTGAAATAACTAGCACCCATAGTTTTTACCCACAGAGCATCAGGCTCTTTTACCATTCTCCATTCTAACTTGGCCAACATAGCGAGATTGAATTTCCTAGCATCCTTAAAACCTAATCCTCCTTTAAGAATTGGTTTACAAAGAGATGGCCATGCCTTAGGGTAATATCCTTTGCCCCCAGCATCCTTACCCCACCAAAATCTCTTTGAATAGCATTAATTTTATTAGTTGTTTTCTTTAGTAGAAGGAAGCATCCATAAGATAAGTAGGTATACTAGTTAAAAACGCTCTATTTAGGGACCTGCTATAGTGGGGTTGGGCCAAAATTAAGCTTTTCCATCCTTTTGACTTAGATTCCATTCTTTCTAGAATTGGGGTAAAGGTTTTGTTTCGATCTTTACATAAAAGAGGGGCTCCTAAATAAAATTCTCTAAGGTTTATGTGTTTTATCTTCAACATTTTTTTGACATCATCCTTTGGTGTTTTGGTTCTACTTTCCTACTAAAGAACATTCCAGGTTTTTCAAAATTAATCAATTGCCCTGAAGCTTTACTAAAAATTGCAATAGTATCTAGTAAGTTTCTGCACTCTAACAGGTCAGCTTTGACGAAAAGTAAACAATCGTCAGCGAAGAAGAGATGTGAGATTGGTTCACTTTTAGGTGTGATTTTGACTCCATGTAAGGTTTTATCTTGTTCCTGAGCCAAAAGAAGCCTAGAAAAAATTTCCATACATATGATAAAAAAGATAAGGCGATAGGGATCTCCCTGACGCAACCCTCTATAAGGGTTAAAAGCTTCACCAGGTGAACCATTTAAAAGGACTGAAATGGAGGTTGTTGAAATACATTGTTCAATTAGTTGACAAACTTCATCATTATAACCAAACATTTTGAGGGAAGTTAGCAGGAAGTTACAGTTAACTCTATCAAAGGCCTTTGCCATATCTATTTTAATTCCTAATCCTCCGTTCTTGCTTTTTCTTTTAAAAGAATGAATTATTTCATGGGCTACTATGATATTGTCTCAAATTTGTCTAGATGAAAGAAAATCGATTGAAAGGGTGAGATGATCTTTTCTAAGGACGGTTTTATTCTATTAGCTAATAAGTTTGCTATAACTTTGTAAATTATATTGCAAAGGCCAGTGGGTCTAAATTGACTAGGATTCTTAGGGTATTTGAGCTAGGGATAAGAAATAAATGTGTTTTATTTAAATCTGGATTCATTTTCTTTTCTCCGAATTTTTTGAATTGTATCTGTCACCATGCTCCTACGACATTCCAAACAGTGCAAAAGAAACTAATGGGAAACCATCTGGTCCCTTTTAGATTTATTCGGTTTCATATTTTAAGACTAGATGGATTTCATCCATAGAGAGGATAGTTATAATTCTAACATTGTCCTAATTGAAAATGCTAGAAGGAATATTAGAAAAAGATAGAATCAAGAAATTGATTCATTGAGGTTTCAGGTAAATATTCTTAAAATATGAGGTTAAGATGAAATCAATTCCTTTCTATCTTTAATGACCAAGTTCTGGTCATTTACTAGGCTCTCAATTGTGTTCCGTTTTTCTTCTTCTCAAGGTTATAGTATGGAAATATTTTGTGTTCTTTTCTCTTAAATTGATGATATTATCTCTAGATTGTTGTTTTGCTATGGCTTCTTGAGTATCATATAGGTTTTGTAGTTCTTTTAGTTTTTGTTTTAGTTTCTTTTGTTGATGTATAATAATCCCATCGATTGAAGTCTTTCAATCTCCTTGAGAAATATATTAATCTGTTTATTGGGGAGACCAAAACATTCTTTTTCCAATCTAATAAATTCTTCCCTACTTGACCGAGGTTTTGAACTAAGCACTTTGAAGCAAACTTCGGTGAGAGTCATAGTTCCAAGATTCTTGGATTACCCGAATGCAAGACCTTTCTTTAACCAAGTATCATATAATTTAAATATCCATTCAGCCTTTAGTAAGTTGTGTGTCTAATGTCCCAGGCAAGATATGACCGTGATCCGAGCCTACTAATCACTTAAGTGAATCAAAGAAGCATTTGGGAATTGGATGTGCCAATCAAAGATTAAGAAATGCTCTATCTAGTCTTTCCCGAATATTATGTTTCCCTTCTCGATTATCCCAAGTAAAATCATTTCTTGTGTATCCTAAGTCATAAAGGCCATGATCTTTCTAATATGTTAGAGTAGTAATCACTATTAGTTTTACAAAAAGGTAAGCACTCTCTTTTTTTCGTGTTGATCAAAAAGCATATTAAAGTCACCTATAACTATCCAAGGCATCTGTCTTTGAGAGACTTTTATGCTAATCTCTTCTAAGAAGTCCCAAGCTATGTTTTTATTTATTGGATAAGGACTCCCATAAAAGCAGGTAAGAACCCATTTCTTAGTATCAAAGGAGGTGTTGACAATTATATTAATCATTTTTATGTTCCATTGGACAACCTCAAAATGGAAACCATCTATCCAAGCTACAACTAATCCTCCTGCAGTTCCTATTGGATCTACAATATTGTAATTTGGGAAATTGGATACTAGTTTTTAACTAGAGGTCTCTGACTTTTGGTTTCAGAGAGAAAAAGAATTTCTGGTTTTTCTTTAATAATTAGATTAGTTAAATGGTTCTGGGTTAAAGGACTTCTACATCCTTGCACATTCCAAGGATGATTTAAAGAATATGGTTCTTGGTTCTGGATTTTCATGATTTAAACTGAATTGAATAAAGAATATGGAAAAATTAGTAAGTAAAAGATATAGGATATTCTAATTTACTAAGCAAGGGATGAACTAAAGTAGACAGATCAACAAGAATTAAGGTGATTGCAAGTTAATATTCAGCTAAATTGTTTAAGTGTCAAATATTTTCCTACACTATGTTTAAGGGTTCAAGGAGATGAAAGCTAAAATCAGTAAAGATAGATACACATGAAATTAAAAGAGATGCATCAAGAGTAAAAAATTATTGCAATTTAAATAGAGGTGATTATAAGAAAAGTATATGTGTCTCCTCTTATTGCTTTGAAGGGATGAGGTCAGGGAATGGAATTGGATGATAAGAACCAGATAAATCTTGATGTTCTTGAATGTTGGACCCATATTGATCAATTTTAAAAAGCTTTCCATCCTCTGATGGAAAAGTGCAAAGACACTCGGAAGATGAAGATGAAAGAAAATCCGAAACTGACATTTTGAAAGAAGATTTTGGGCAGGGTTTGTGGGGTTTGAAAAGATGATGCAATGCAAGTGTTGATATCATTACATGGGGGGAGAATGAGTTACAGAAGTTAAAGGGGAAAAGGGGGAAATTAGGGATTCGAAAGAATCCTTAATCTCATCAGAAGAAGAGAAGGACATCCTTCTATTCACCACATGAACTAGTTCGTTATTAGGCCTATCAGAAGGACAAGTTGCATGGGCCTGGACAGGGATGTCTTGAAGCAAGCCCATCTCAAGATGAGAGACCGATTCTGGAGCAGACTCGGCCGAAACTCGGAATGATTCCGAGTTAGCAGATCGAAATGATTCATCATCAGAGGACTGTAAGGGAATGAAGTTCTCATGAAAATCAAGGAAAAATTCTCTTTCCTAAAACAGATGATGCAGCTAATGGCATATCTTCATCAACCGACAAGTTTTCAGTAATAACAAAAGGCCCAAGCACATCATAAGAAAGTGATGGGTTTTGATATATCTCATCAGGGATATCATTCCTGAGAGAAGGCTCTTCATCAACATAGGTTCTAAAGATATCATGAAAAGTTTCACGTACTCCTGGATGATTAAGATATTCTTGCACTGGTACTGGTACTCCAGTATGGTCAAAGTTGTCTTTAGGGTTCCAGACTTGTACCAAAATATTGTTTAACCAATTCATGTCATCATTAGGGTATGGAGAATTAACTGAGATGTCATAAATGTCTTCAAAGGTCTCCCATGAAGTACAACATAACTACCTACTTTGTGCCCTAACCGCAAGCAATGAGAACAAAATTTCGAAGGGAGATTAAGGTAGTTGAAGTAAATAGACGTAACCAATAATCTTTCTACTTTAACTAACAAATGATTTATGAGGGGTTTTTCTATATTTATCCAAATAAGGACTCTTGGCAAACATTCCGGCGTCTCAGATCCTTTACACACTCTTGAGACAGTTCCTATTTTACTAGCTATCAAACCCAACATTTCCTCACTTCTGTGCTCACATTTAGCATTCGAGATAGAAGCTCATATTGGAATCTCTTTTACCTTGTTTGTTGAGATACACATTCCTTGAAAAGCTGTAGTAGCTGCAAGAATATTACCAAAGGGATACCAAGGACCATTTGTAGATATCCAACAAAAATCATCTTCATTCCTAAAAGTGATAATATAAAGGTTAGAATCTACCTCTCGAATTTGAAAACCTAAATTTACTCTCCAAAATTTGTTTAGTGCTCCTCTAACTTCCCATTGTTTAAGAATCTTAATGGAAAAAACTCTAGCTAAGATACTGTAAGGCTTGATTCCAAAATCTCTAATAAAAGAAGGGGGAGTAGGAAATAGACCAACATTACTATGATTTGCAAAACGTTGGGCTAAAGAAAGACCACTCAGTGCTTGTAAAGATTTAAATTTTCCCCCATTGAAGGAGAGAAGAGGTCGAAAGAAAGAAAGAAACTCAGGGCATTTAAATATTAAGCCTTACTTGCATGAGTCTTTATAGATGAAACAAGTCAATAGAGAAAGTCTGTAAAGAAAATTTGTACAAATAACAAGAACCCGTGAATGATACGAATGTCGAGTAGAGAGGAACTTTCCAACCTTAGACAATCAAAAGTCGACAACCACTATAATTTGAAAATTTAAAAACCAAAGAGAAAGTACGATGAAAAAGAAAGAAGATAGAAAAACTTTGACTAATGATATTTTGGGAGTACACCAACTAGAGAAAAGCTAGTAAGAACCTAGTTACCTATTGGAAAATATGTACAAGTCTGCAATCTAAACTATGAAGTCTGGCACGATGAGACTTTTTTAATCTATTTTGTATACGATTACTATAACTAGGAATAGGTCTAAGGAAAAGATAGGAGAGATAATCTAAAAACAAACTGGTCGAAAAGGATGAGGAAGAAATTCTAAAACCATAAGAGATTCAAAGAGGCAATGCGTACAACCATATATATATGCAAAACAAAACCAGAGAGAGATAATCTAAAACCCTACAAAAGATGGAACCCTTTCTTAAAGGATAATGGGTCTATCTCAGCTAGCCGTGGGAGGGAAGAGCTTCCGCATATTAGACATGCATTAATATCTAAAGGAGATTAGATATGCATGAAGTTGTTTTTTTTTTTAAATAAACATGCATTAAATCTAAAAGAGGAGTGTAAACATAAAAAAGAAGAACAAAGCCTTCAAAACACGCAATTAAATCTTTTCTCAAGATTTTATAGACCGTCGTGTAAACCAAAATCTAAGTCTATCATGAAAAATCTTATGAGAAAATGTAGGTATTAAGTTTCACACTTCTAATCAATAGGTGTAGCTACTAGGTTCTAAGGGGTTTGAAAAGAGACTTAGATAGATCACTATAATAAACTAGATATAGTCAACAGCTAATGCCCCAGGACAAGAGTTGCAACAACAACTAAGAGCTAATGCATTAAGAAGGGGAGCTGGAAATTAAAGTTGAAAAGATTAGATATGTCAAAGTAAAGCGAGAGAGAAAAGATAGAGATTACACGCAGCAGTAAAAGAGTATTCCTAGAACGGGTATAAAAAGGTAAGAAGAGAGAAAATTATAAACACACAAAGAAATTCATAAAGAAACAAGAAAGATTTAAGCATCAAAGACATATTGGGTTATGGCTTGTAATCATGATATAGTTCCGCAAGGTGCACCCAGTTTCCTTGACTAGGGTGATGCGGTGCAGGGAAGATCATCTTCACGGGTTCATTTTTACTTTTGTTATTTATGCGGTACTAATAGGTTTTTGCATGCGTAGCGGCCAAATATCTTGCATATTGCAACATGAGACCAGAGGAGAAAGAGGGTTAGGAGAAAAGGTAAAGGCAACAATCCAATATAATATTGAGCATGGGCTTCCCATCGATGTTACATACTGTATAATGAAATGCCTCCCGGCTTTGAATATGATTATGTTGAGAAGATGGAGCGAGATATAATCGGAAGAAGGGTAAGGGAAACTATGTTGTTGCGGAATGCCCAGACGTCAGAGGAGAAATAGCATACTAAACTGGTCCAAAGATTATTGGATAAGTTAGTGGAACTCCTTATATTCTTATTACTTTTTAATCTAAGTTTTAGTTGTTTAAAATGTAATGCTATGCTTTTCTAGTATGTAATTTTCATTGTTTCTATTATGTTATGTTGAAGGTGTTCATCTTAAAGGTTTGTTAAAATTTCAATTACTAGGAATGTCTATGAAAATTGGGTTTATTAACCATTCAAGGTCTATACCTTGAGGAAGTTGTACTACATTTTCAAATTAGGATAGAAAAAAAAGAGGCTTGAAAATCTAGGAGCAGAATCTACCAATCTAAAAATGCAAAGACTGGTAGTGCACTTAAAATTAAAGATCTAGTATATATAAAAAACATAAAGGAAACACAAAGGAAACAATTTAAAATTAATGGAAATCGTCCCGAAAAGACACCAAATCGGAGAAAATCAATTGATCTTACCGGATACTTAAACAAATAAGATCAAGTGCACAGTATCTCATTAATAATCATCTATAAGAAGTTAATAAGGTTGCTGGGAGGATAAGGGGGTCTTAAAATGGCAATAAACAGAGAAATGAAACGTTTAATTATCCTTCTGAAATTATTATAAGAGAAGAAGAGGAGACTAAAGCAAAACTAAGAAAAACCTCCAACAAAAGTATCATCTAAAATGGTTTGATATCACAAAAAGTTCCTAAAAATGTCTTAGTTTCAACTACTAGGGTCATGCGATGTAGAGATAATCATCTCCATCGAATCCAATACTAAAGTGTTCTAAATGTTCCAAAGAGGCTTTCCTCCATCTTAATCAAGCTCAGTATCTGGCATACTGCAATCTCAGCAGAGAAGAGAAGGAAAAACTATGTCCTTGCGCTAAGAGAATCATACAATTTAAGATAGATAAGGGAATTTCACTTGATGCCAAGATATATCTCGATGAGATGCCTGTTGGTTCTGATTACCGATATGTTCTGAAGAGGGAGATAAGGTACCTTAAGAAGAGGGGTAAAGGGCATTACAATGAGATGGAGCAGAAAGATGCAGAAGAATGGATAGAGTACTAATGTATAATGGCTCATATCTACTAATGTTTAAAGAATCCATCTAGTCCTTCTAAGTCTAATGGATCATATCTACTTACAAGATTTGTTGCAGTGCAAAGGTTTTGACATTTACAGCTCTTGTAGTCTATGCGGAGAATGCTCTAAATCTCAAGACCACATATTCATCCACTGTAAAGTAGCATACAAGGTCTGTTCTTATTTAACACCTAATGATAATTGGTTTTGGGTATTTCCGGATACTATGAAAGACCTTGCTAGAATGTGGTCTAATAATCTGCTTTCTAGAAATGGAAAAGTCGTTTGGAAACTCATTCTCTTGTTGGTAGCTTGGGTTCTTTGGAATGACTTGCAATAACAGAATCTTTGAAGAGAATCATAAATACAAAATCGATGAAAGAGGCTATGCATTGATGCAAAAAATCTTATACTCGGATGGGAAGATGCTTTTGGAGATTGGGTACATTTAAATTTCACAAATACAGTTCATAACTGGAGTCTTGTTTTTGTGTAATTTTCTCTTTTTCTTTTTTGTTCTCTCCTTTATACTACTCCTGGTAGTAATTTGTACATTCTACTTCTCTTAATAAATTTCTCTTTTCCGATCAAAAAAAAAAATGGCTCATATCTACTTTATCCTGGTTTATTGTATTTTGTACTATTTGCTAGTTGAAGGTTCTATGTAAGTAATTGATTTTGATATCGTCTCCTCTAAAGAAATCACTCCCCAATGAAATCGCTCCTCTAATGAAATCACTCCTCTAATGATATCATCCTCTATAATGAAATTGCTCACCAAATTAAAGAAATTCTGCAAAAGATCCTGAGGAACAAACAAATTCTAATGAAACTTAGAAAACCCTAGAATTATAAATAAGAATCTCTAAAGAAAATACCTTGGAATGCATATACCTAATATGAATTTTATTTTTGCAGCCAAAATCAGTTTAGTTTTGTTAAAAAAACAAATTGGGTAGAAGAAAACATAAAAATTATTTTGAAATCCAATATGAGTCTCGTTTAATTTCCAACCAATTCCTCCATCACCCATCCCTCCTAGCTTAGGATTTGAAACAAGCAGGAAGGATTACTCACATATCATTGAATTACTTTAATTCAATTGGGTAACAGTCACAAGAAATGAAGGTTGAAGAAAAGGACTCATGGACACTCTTAGATGGACACTATCACACATGATTTGAGTCATTTTTTCAGCATAACCCAAACGACAGTCAACTTAAATCTAATATTTTGATGATACGTTACGGTATAAGACTCTACATTCCTACCAAAAATGAGCACAATTGGAGATATTAAACCTCACCATCTACCGATCTTAATTTCAACTGCTAACTTAGAATGGATGATATTCAAAGGGGTAGGTGGTGGTGTTATACGTCTCCGAACTATGCTCATTTTGTGTGGGAATGTAGAGTCTTATAAGAAGAAAGTATCATCAAACTACTAGATTTAAATTAGTTGTCGTTTGGGTTGTGAGGAGAGAATGACGCAGATGGATCCTCCCTAAAACTTAATATGTAGATATCCACAACACGCTTGTGTTTGTGTTGCATCCTTCCAAAAAAATTGCGAGATGTTGAGACCCAAAAATATGGAGTAGTAGAAGTCAATTTGATCACCAAAATGAAATTCAAATGATGTTGTTCGAGTTGGAAACAATGGCGGGGGAACGGGAGTATTTGGTTGTCACGGTTTGAAGCTATAATAAGGTTGTCTAGAGAATTGATGTTGTTGCCTAGAGATTATATAGTCGATGAGGAAAAGTAAATTGTAACGGGGAAAACCCACAAGCACACCCCAAAGGTATCTCGGTGATGATTCAAGTGATAGTCAACCAAATACTATGAACTACAGAGTCTGGTCAATCAAAACAAGAGACACAGAAAATTTTACGTGGTTTGGTGATAAACATACATCCATTGGAGTGATTCACTAAGTATTGATGGTGGCTACAACTAGATGGATTCAAATTTTCAAGAACATGTAAAATCAAAACTCTTTCTCTCTCCCAACCCTCAAAAATCGCAAACACTTTCGGTATTTTATTTTCTCTTATATAAATAATTGTACAAATTAAGAATGAAAGCTCATTTCACTCACTGAGATTTAGAGGTAAATGTTGAACTAATAATGGTTGTTGTCGCTAAGCCTATTAAGGATACTCCATGTTGGGAGATGAATCATGAAACCGGTGAAGCATAAGAGTTATCTTCACGGGTATTATTAGAGTAAATTAGTGTTTGGGTCGTTGATTTTGGTACCTCTTTGCATTTGGGTCGAAGTTTGTCCATTTTAGTGTTTGGGTCGTTAACCCGTTAGTCAACTAGGTTAATTGGTCAACTGTAATGTCGATTAGAAACCGCCGTGTCAATATTGACACGCTTTGCCGCAAAAACAATTCCGTTATTGAACTTTAAATGAACGATCAAGAAAGTTTAACGTGTAAGGTGAGATGACAATGAACGGCTAACTTCCTCACTTTTAATTTGAGTTACGATTGGCATACCTAAACTCCATGAAAATCTTATGGATGTGTTTGTTACATCGCTCCGCCCAAACTCAATATAATGGAACTTCATTACAACAAACTAAACTGGTTTGGTTAGCGGTTGGTTCTCGTAAAGATTTATATCCTTGTGTGAAGTAGGGCGATAGTTTTAGGGCTTAGATTAGTTTGATTGTACTATTACATTGCTGTTGTTATTCGAAGATGATTGAAGATAAAATGAAGAAACACCACCGACCAATTTAGGGGTCATCATGAAGGAGTTAAAGAACATTCTGCTCTTTGTCACGAAGGAAATTGATTTCATAACGAAGGTTTGATTCACGTAGTTGCGTCCAATTTAGCCGGGAAGAGATTGCCAAAAAATCAATAACGAGTTGAAGATCAATTTTCCTAGATTGACCTAGTTGACAAACAAAATCAACGACCCAAACACTAAAACGAACAAATTTACGACCAAACTCAAAGACGTGCCAAAATCAACGACCCAAACACTCATTTACTCTTCCTTATTTTTGTCTACAAGCAAATCTCTTTTTCCACCTAGTTGATTAATCGAGTCTCTCGTAAATTTGACCGTTATGACTTTCAATAATTTCATATCGACCCCTTTAAACTCGCATGTGGATCTCGTTTTACCTTTACTCACTATCCTCGAGCAAGAGGTAGATGTCTCTTTTTAGGGTAAAGTAACTTTTAGGATTGTGTTTGATTGCTTAAAGCATCTCTAATGAGACATTGAAAATGTCCTAAATATAAGGACACCTAAGTTTTTCAATGATTTAACTAAAAAATCCTCTCCAATGGGAATGTGAAGGGAGAAAGTAAAGATGATGTGTCCAGTTTATGTGAGACATCATCAAAGCCATCCTCTAGTTTTAGAGGTTCTCTTAGAGGATGTGAACATCCTACTCATCATTATCTATGGTTATGATCAAATATATAATTTAGATCAATGGTTATAAAAGTTCAGAACTAAAGCAATGCAATTGCGTCGAGATGTTTTTCTTTTATCTCCTCTAATTAAGGAAAATTTGGTCTTTAAATCAGAAAAAACAACTTCCACAAAAAATGCACACCAAGTTACCATTGGAGATGCTCTTAGTCCTCTACCCAGTATGTTTGCATTTGTGACCCTAAATTCTTTCATGTGAAGATGGTATTTTCTGGTCCCACAGGTCATAGTGACAATGATTATTACAGTGTCATTGAAGAAAAAACGTACTCCCTCTGTTTTTGAAAAAGTGATACTTTCACTTTTTCATTTTAGCTTAAAAATATGCCAAATTGAAAAAATAAAGTATAACTTTCCCAGAAACGGAGGGAGTATATATTTAGGTTCAAGACTTATATTCACTGAAAAACTATATCAATGCAATAAACTTGAACCACGACTTTCAAAAAAACTTGAATTTGTAGAATCACTAGAAAATAACGTTACCTTGTGTCGTCAAAGTTCTGATCATAGTAAGGTGTTCTCAAATGTTGCACTCATTGGGTGAGTTGTTTTAAATTTCAACCATAGTTTGATAGTGGGATATGTGTCTAATAAACCCAAGCCTCGCTCACCACCGATATGTCGGTGGTTCACTTTCTACCAGTTGATTAACCTCATTCTGACAAGTATCGGTGCGTGATCGGAAACAATATACGGTGGTGGGGAACCTTCGTTTGGAATGGGGGTTCTCTTACGTTGCACGGCAATGGACCTATCCAATATTTACATGATGACATTTTTTTTTTGTTTATTTAAACGGCCCGCGAGTTATAACTCCAAAGGTGTCACTATCCATCCACAAAAACCCATCAAAACAAAAGTAACACAAAAATCCCAACAAAACAAATGTAACTCGCAGGTGATGAAACCAAAATTTGGTTTCATCATAAAATTTGATGAAACCCCAAAGAATTTGATGAAACCAAATTTTGGTTTCATCATAAAATTTGATGAAACCAATTTTGAAATTTGGGGTTTTTGTATCAATTTTGTTTAAGATGGAGTTTTAATGGATCTCAATATTTGAATGGGTTTTTTGTACCACAAGTTTGGTCACCTTGAGTTTTTATGACTAGTTTTGTTATCTAAACCAATTTTTCCACCATATTTAGAAAAGGTTGGTTTTGTGGGAACTGGGTAGATTATCTGTTTTCCTCCTTCCATTTCCGGTTTGTTGATAACTTCATCAAAGTATCCAATTAATACCTTAGGTACATCAATAGCTGGAAATTTCGTTGAGAAATAATTTCATGGGTCTTTTCGGGTGTTATGTTGGGGTAGTCCATGATACCGGTGTAAAACCTAGGATGGCTCAGTGGCGCAACAAGTGCACTATACCCAACTAGTTTGTAATGGCAAGACCTCAATTGCTAATCCCTAGTTTTTTTATTTAAAAAAAGTTTGAAATATGCATTTTGTATTCTTCTCGATCTTGTTTTACTATTACAATTTATCATTAAATAAGTAATGACAGAAACAAATATATAAATATGCCTTTTGAACAAGTATCAATTGTTTAATTTACCATGGAATAATAAACTTACTTCTTCATTCTTATAGGGAGCTCATTACATATATAACTTGAAATAGTGCCTGTGCATGAATAGCCCATGCTCCACAAATGGGACACTTAATTGTTGATAGGCTTTCCAAGAAGCCTAGTGAAGCAGAAATAAAAATGGAATATGCACCCGCACTTATCGCATGGCGATACGTCATTTGAATGAGATGAAGCATCATCTCAAATTTATGTTGCATGCTAAGAGGAATACTGGTCTTCATCCAAAGTCGCACCATCATGGTACATTACGTAGGTTACATTGGGTAGCAGCCAATATAGTATTGAAAAGGCGAGGGTACCCAAATATACCTCAAGCTAAAACTTTTCCTACCTATAAGTCCTTTCTCCGAAAGTGATTGTCTATGGAATGAGTCGAGACCATGCAACTAATCGGTTCACACTTCGTGTGATCGTCTATGGATACGAGATCGAGACAATGCAACAACGAAGTATGTTTACTTGATACAAAGGTTCGGACTTAACCAAACACAATAGGATTGCTTATCAAGTAATAAGGAATTAACGTTTGTGTGATTTAATTTAATTATAATAAAACAATTATAATGCGGAAAGTAAAAGGTAAATGACACAACAAGATTTTGTTAACGAGGAAACCGCAAATGCATAAAAATCCCGGGACCTTGTCCAGAGTTGAATACTCTCAGATTAAGCCGCTACACAAATTACACCTAACTTCGATAGTTGAGACCAAGTAACTAACCCTATAGTTCACTTAGTTCGCTTCAGTATTCCCAAGCCTCCGACTTGGAATACGCCACGACTTGGAACAATTCCTTTGGTTCGTATTCCAAACGATGAAAAGGAACAACAAATGCTTGGTATCAACTCTATTCAACCAAGCTGGATATGAGTCGGACAAAGGCTCTTCTGCTTATCTTAACATAAACTCCTTCTTCGGCCCTTAGATCTATCTTATGTTCAATAACCCAAAGGTAATCGTTTAAGATTAAGCCAATCAATACCTTTAATTACAAGCAAACGTATTGATGCCGATCCCAATTAATCAATCCAATATACCACAAGATAAACCGATTATTAATCGATCCTCTTTACCGAAACAAGTATTGTCACACCAAGATTATAAAACCAAAGTCGATCTTCAATATCTTCTTTGTCTTCAAATCTTCTTAAATCTTCAATAAAAACCCCGCACAAAATCACTTGAATCTCTAGTGATCAATTACGCCACAACGAAGTCCAGTTAACAATGGATTATCACAAGATCGTCTTTAGAACTAACAACAGTCTAAAGATCCCTATCAAAACTCTGAACTAGTTTGAGTGAATCTTATATCAGAAGAGAAGATTCTAAAGATTAAACAAACTAGGTGCAATCAGATTTCAACCACCGTTAGTCAATCAAATCAATCGAAAACAAAGATAAACCGCAATTATCTAGTTTCCACCAACGTCACAAGCTAAAGCTTCTCAATCCCAAAGATGACTTTAAATTGAGCTTGGCCGTAAGAGATTTCGCCTAATTAGGTTACTTCTCTCCGAATAAGCGGCTACACCAGTAACAACAACAAAAGAGTAAATCATGTTCACGAAGGATTAGTTTGCTAGAAAGGCAAACTTCGTGTATTTATAGACAAGGAAGTTTGGACACCAAGGAATTTCCAAAACCGAAAATATTCTCAAGATATTCATAAAAGCATATATTCGGTTTTCATAATTCCTGGAAATGCTCTGTCCAAAAATAACGATCGCAATCTCTTGGAAAATATAATTAGTAAATGCACATTACTAATTCTGTAATTTCCCTACAAATGAAATTAATAACCTTAATTAAAAGATTCTTAACTTACTTATGTTTCGATCTCTGGGATTCTCTTCCCTTAGCCGTTAAGGAATATCTTTGAACAATTACAGAAATAAACATTCACAGCATGTGTTCAAAGTTTGTCGACATCTTAACTTTGTAAGTTTTCTTTCACACTTACAACCTTGAAACCGATTTGCCACACTTCCAAACAAGTTTAGAATTGGTTCATCTGACTTTCAAGAACTATGTGATTGATCAAACCAACATTCAATCACAATCATGGGTTTACGGTTCTACCAAAACAAGTTTCGGTTCTACCTTCATGTGAAAACTGTGCATAGTCACACTAGCTTCCCAAAAAGTTTGGTTGACTAGGTACTAGGATCTGTTCCCACATATATATGGTATATAACTTATATGTGTTGCACATGTCCATAGATTGGTTCCCCTTCTTGCTATAAACCTTGCTGCACCCCATACAAGGATCAGTTTCCCTTTGATGTACTTGCACCCCTTACTAGGATCGCCCTTTCCCTTACTAGGATCGGTTCCTCTTTCCCTTACAGGTCGGACATACAAAATCCGATCATACCACAAACCCATTACTTACGATCGGTTTTACTAATAAAAGTTATACAATACATAAGTCAGGCCTTTGTGAACAGATTCTACCAAGAACACAAATAAGTTGTGAGCTGTTATACTCTCTATCACACATATTGGTTGTTCATAAGATATGCAATGAATAACAAAACCAATAACACCGGGCAATTTTCTTTTTCGGTTCACAAACAAGTTTATGAACTTACTTCCTTAGAACACATGTAAACATTGTTCCCTAGGATGAAATCCTCACCTCATACCCATACATAATCACAATAACATTCAAAATGATTATGGCGATGTCTTATCTACAAAGTTTAATGGTTAAGAAATAAACCTCGTATTGTATTCCTTAATACTATGTCTATCTAGAGTTCAAATATGATTCGCAGTTATGTTTTCAATATACACGACTTGATAGATACGTTAGGGAATGAAACAGTTCAAGTCAAATATCACTAACCTCAAGTGGAAGGATGATTGTTGTCATTGTAGCTTATTGCTTCTTCACATCTTCAAGTCTTCGCAATACTTGTAATGTCTCATATTCTAATACTTTCAAGATAACATATACGAAGTTTTAACTCTAGTACATAATCAAGTTACTCTCTTAACATGAGTTTTGATTCACTAAAATATGAAAACCAAACTTGACATACCAACGCTTGGTGGGTTCAACCGAGCCATGCTCTAACAAGTATAATTATGGTACATCATGTCAGGTGGGGTCGGTCAAGAGCAACGTTGTACCATCGCATGACGATCACTCAAGTTGGACATCGGGATAGAATTGAGTAATGTACCATCATGGCGCATTATTCAAGGGTGCATGTCAACGACCATGAATAGTGAAACAAGCATGTCAAATTCCTCTCAACTTTAAGTTATAAAAATGCCAATAAGACATATATAAGAAGGGATAGTTGGTTGAAGGTGCATATAACGGAGATGCATTAGTAAGCTTCATATATTAGCCGATTCGAGAGAGCTTCATGATGCTTAGGCATCATCGTTGTGACGTTGCTAAATTAAGGATGCGTCATTATGGTGCAAAACGAAGGAAAAGCCAATGATGCATACTTTTGCACATCGTTTGTAAAATAACACTTGGCCTATGCTTGACTCAGGCTACGCTTGTCCTTTGTCCTTGCAAAACGAGTTGTCTTTAGTTAGTTGTCCCGACGACTGATGAAATATGGTTTGTGATTAATCCCTTTAAGGTATGAAGAAGGGTAGTTATGCAGCCATAATGAGTTCCAACATTTGTGGCCCATCACCTTGTCGCTCATATCATCTAATTGGGAGGTGACTGTAACATTCTGGTAAATCATATCATCTGGCTCGGTATTGTAATGCATGAGATGATTATGCCATATTGATGAGGTAGTTGCATTCCTTGGATGCTCATACTTCATATCCAGTCGTTCGACGTAAGCATGCACCAATTATACATTGTGCATAGCCAGGAAAGGAAGCTAATTTGTATGCAATTTAGGGAATCTTGCATAAGCCATTTGCATCACAAGGATGATTCAAGGAAAGAATGGCATAAGCCTGACTGATGCACCCTTGGCAAGAGCAAGATCATTGCATGCATTCATCTCATTTTCGAAGCGAAGTAAGGAAAGCGTAAATAGCCTTACAATGGCCGATGTAGTCCAAGGCATGCCTAATTCCTGGACATGAATTCGACATCAATGATGCATGAAAAGATGCATCCGCAGTAGCTTTATGGCCTTGAACCCTTTGCAAAATAAGGGAAAGTCGGAACGGTGAGAAACTACATATGGAAGTGTTCTCATGGCATCAAGCTTGCTACGCGTGCTTACAAAGGAAAATCGGCGTGCATTTGTCCGGCGAAAAGTGAAGCTTTAAGGCCTGTCTCTAGTGATGTAGTTCATCTTTATTTAAAGCTTATTATTTTTGGAAGTGTTTTATTAATAAAGTTACTTATTTTTAGAATTTATTTAATTCTAAGAGATCGTTTGTTTTAAGGATTTCTTATTTTCCAAGTTAGAGTCTTAGAGTTGTTTTAGGAATATGAGTTTATTGTCTTCTCTATAAAGAGGGTACAAATCCCATGTATTAGAATCAAAATACATTATCATTATTACTAATCAATATTGAGTTTTCTCAACTATTCATTTGCTTTTACAGTCAATTTATCTATTCACGCTTCCATTCTGCATTAAGTGGCATCTAGAGCTCCGGCTTCCTTTCCCCTTATTCTTTTCATCGAATTTTCTTTACCCTTTCGTCTCCTCTGTCTTATCGAGATCTCTACATCTCTTCTTCTAAACCTCATTATCAACTATCTTTTATTTTCCATTTAGTCAAAAAAAAAAAAAGTACTCGTTCACGCTGTCTCAAAAATCCATTCCGTTTTACCACGTTTCCCACTTTTTCTTTTCATTTCCACCATTGTGCCTCACGCACAGTTAGGGGTGAGCATTTGACCCGTAATCCGCGGATTTAGTCAGGACCAACCGTTCTTTTGCGGATGGATGTTCGGACCGTTCGTTAATGGATTGGATGCGGATGAAATTTTTGAAATCGAAAGGATTACAGATGGGGCCCGGATGCAACCTTGAAAATCCGTTGGACATACATATCCGTTAAATTAAGGACAATTATATAGTTCTATAAAATACTATGGATCATTCAGGAATTCCTAAGGTGTTTGTTTGGGGTGTTGTACATGACATTTTTATAATTGTATGCATATGTAGGTTTTATAACACTAGTGGAAAACAGAAGTTCCGCGACCGTCAGGACAAGTCATATATACGAGTTATACGACTATTTCTAACCGTCTCTGTTGGGGTCTCTGATAAAGCGTAGGCTTTTGTACGACCCTTAGCCGTGGTCTCACAATAACGACCGATTTTAAAGGTACCGAGGTCAGACCCTTAGCCGTGGGTCTCAAATTTAAATTATAATATAAAAAAAATATAGATTCAGATTTGCTGAAATGCCTGAATGGCTAAATCTGAAATAATATGACTGCATCAAAGTCAAGTGAAATGAAACTCTAGTCAAAGTCAAGTCAAATGGAACTCAAAGTCAACTACAGTCAAAGTGAAGTCATAGTCAAGGCAAAGTCAAGTGGAAATCAAATTAAACTCAAATGAAACCCAAACTGAGATTCAAATTTAAACAAACTCAAATTTGAGAATTCCACATTCATTCATTTTATATCCATTGGGTTTGAAATTACACAAAAAGATGAAATTCTGGTTCAAGACAATACATGTCCAAGCTAGTTAGCTAGCTAGTAAGTTCAAACAACAAGATGCTAAACTAATAGACAATAAGATAAAAACAACATGATTTCCAAAAAAACGATAAGCTCCTCCGATGATGATGAACTTAACCAATACTTTATAAATTATATCAAGTAGAGCATCCATTTGCTGTCTCCCTAGCTCACATAGGGCAAAGAATGTCGTTACTGCAAAGCAAATCAACAACACAATGACTTAGTTCAGTTCATAATACACGGTCACATAGTGGTATACAGACGAATAAGCCTAGACAACAAGCTTAAATAACCAAGATTCTTTGAAAAGTGCTCAAAGGATGCCGCAAACTCATATACAAGCTTTATCAGTGCATAAGATACTCATGCAACCTAAATTTGACAAGACCAATTTTTAGTTCATTTGATTTTTGATGAGTCAATATTCACTGAAGTACCCATGAGTTTTAAACTCAAGTAATGGGTGTCATCAGTGCTAGACAATTTTCCTACTGTATTAAGAGGCATCTACATTCAAGTAACACACCAAGTTTTAACGGCGCGAATACGAATCGCACGGAATGGGGGGACACATCTCTAAGTAGTAAAACATTACATGGTATTACCTATGACTTGAATTTAAAACACATCTGGCATCTCAATTGACACCAACCAATTAAAAAGAATCTTAACCTGGTACAGGTTTAACAAAAACAAAAATCATAACCTAGTCCAAATTCAACAAAAAACCTTGCAATCAACTCCTTAAATCAACAATCTTTGTATTCTTTCTTTTAATGTTGGAAGCATGTGTGAGGTAAGTTGAGAGATTAAGATCTAGCTAGGTCATGTAAATAGCAGTTGGCTCATCAGTAGCAGGTATACAATCATGCAACAAGAGTGAAAACATAAATGAAGAAAGCAGGGAATTCAGGAAAAGAAAAGGGACTATAAGGGAATTACTTTTGTGGAATACTTTTGGTATGCAAATACTAATATCACAGGGGAATAATGTTCAAGCTCATATCAATAGCCAACAGGTTATATATATATAGTGTAATATAAGAGGTGCAGATTATAACCCAAGCTTTGGCATGCTATCTGACGCAAATAAGTAGCAAAATCAAACCACAAAGGAGGTTCAGGGTATGTTGTCAACTCACATGTGCGCAGGGGGATCTACATGATTTCCACCAATTGAATTATAAGGTGTCGGGCAAGTTCATTCACGTGTATCCCTATTTCTTGACCCCTTGGAAAGATAACCAATTGTACAAAATGAAATTAAAATGAAAGTAAAAGAGCTAACATAACAAATATGGAATCTACTAGGAAGAGACATATGAAACCTTACCTGAGCTTCTCCATTCCAATACTCACCATCTCCAACAGTTGTCAAAATTGATGGAGCTTCATTGGCATTTCAAGTTATTAATTTCGCAGAAGCACCTTCCTCAGATTGTGCTCCCTGAAACCAGCAACGTGATCGAATAGTTATGTTATGACATGAAACTATAGCATATAACTAGTACAATAACTACATAAGTATAATGAGTAAAGCAATCACTACACAAACATATGACATAAACGGAATAGCTTTTACATGAATTGAATTGCTTTCTAATACATGTGACTTCAGACAAATATTTTGACGACAATCACATAAAGTACCTTATTGGTAAGGTCCTACAAAGACACTTTAGAAACTAAAATCAAACTATTCTGAACACTCCAAATACACGGAAAAATATTTTGTTACAAAACTAATATGAATGACTAAAGTTTCTATTAGCCCTTTTCTATAGTCTGCACTAAACATCCATCACTACGTTTGGACACGTTATGTCCAACAAGGCACCATTATACCCAATAAATTTATAATTCATCTTTCAAAACTCATAGGCACAAATCTTATAGTCTGTAATGTAATATAATCTAAAGCTAAAAGTACCAACATGTAGGTACTCGAGCAATCTAAGGCATCAAGAAAATGTACCAACAACCCATCTATTCTTATACTATCTGGACTGTAATTCTCTTTTCAATACAGTGGAAAAAATAGGCATGTGCTAGTTTCATAAATTCAAAAGGGACTAAGTTAATTAAGCCCAATGATTAACCATTTAAATACATAGATAATTTGAATTCTAATTAGGAATTAATTAGTACATGAATTCCACTTGCACGCATTACCATTTCATTAACTCATAAATAGAGACCAAAAATCAGGGAAATGTTGAGATTACTTAACTTGGCCTTTGTTGGTAACTGACCACCAACCTTACAGCACTCATCGTGACCTTTGTTGGTAACTGCCACCACCAAACACATGCGTAATGAATACCTTAACCGAAAGTCACAAAAACTAACTAATCCTATTGCACATTCTCAAACAATTTAAATTCTCAAGAATGTGAACAACATTGTCACTCTCAAGATCATCTTTAGCTGAACTCATGCCCCCACCGTAAACTTTGGAAAATCTAGTTTTCGTTTATGTGTATCAAGCTACATATGCACAGAGAGAAAGCAATACATAAAAAAGAAATACACGATATAACCTAGTATATGGCCTAGCTAAATTTCCTGCTACCTAGATACATAGATGGAATTTAAATTAGCTAGCTAATAAGAAACACTTACCCTAGTGTCACTCTCTAGAGCGGCTTTAGCTGAACTCATGCCCCCACCGTACCTGCATCGAGAATCAGTAGAGAGTTAGAGTCACTATACATAAACATTGGAAGATCCAATTTTCATTAATGCGTAACAAACTAAGAATACACTCGTAGAGAAAGCGGTATGTTAAACAGAACTACATTTGAAAGTTGCTCCAAATTTCCTGCTACTGAATAATGAGAAAAGTTGCTCAAAATTTGAAAGTATCTTCGGTTCCCCTGTATTTTCTACCTAAATCATCAATCTAAATCGTGGGACAAGAAGTGTTATGTACATTCTTCTGTACTTGAATAACATCAAATGTCAGAAAGCTAATGTTTAGTGAGTAATGAAAAGAAGAGGCTCATCTTGAAACAAACTGATACATGATGGACTCTTTATTAATGAAAACTCGATACATCATGGGACAAGAAGTGTTCTCAGATTGATGAAAATAGCGCATATTGCCTGTAAAGAGCATATAATCATTGAGCTAATACCACCAAAGGAACCTTAAAAGGGCACATTACTGCCATTATTTCTTCTTACAACATACTCAACACTCATAATATGGCCAGAAACGAATCCTAATAGTCATACTACGACAACACCTCGATTTTTTTAATATCTCTAATCATTATCACAGAAAATTTCAAGCAAGTTTTTACAAACTATCAATTTAGATTACTAAAAACTTCAATCTAATATCATTAAACTACTATACCCAAAAAATAAAATAATCAATTCATGCAGAAAGACAAGTTATGCGCAATTCTAACTCTACAACTCAATAAATGGGATAAAAATAAATGCACTGTCAATCTATTTCAGAATATCATCAATACCAGCAAACTGCAAAACCTTCTTAGGAACTCTAGCAACAACAATACCATCACCAAGAGGAGTAGGAACCATTCTTACAAAGAATGCAACCACATTTCCTGCCACCTTACAAGAACAAGATGTGGTTTAGCAATCTTATTACCTCAATAACTTCTTCCTGACAGAAAACCGATAACTTAGCAAGAATAATCCCACCACGAATAGCATCAATAACCAACCACCCAAGAAAACGACAAGAACAAGAAAACCTTAACCAACTACACAAACAGAAACATAATAACATAAGAAAATAAATACCTGATACTTACCAGAAAACCTTGCAAATCTGGAAATGCAGCAACACATCTAGTTTGATGCTTCACGGGTGATTAAGTTCTCTCAAACTCCTCCTGTTAATTTCCATAAATATTATTACACTGATATTTGATTACCAAAAAAATCTAAATAAAAAAACATCACATTGTGCTTTATTACTTGATTATTTCACCTAAATTTGTTAAGTTAACATTCCATAAGAATATTGCAAATGATCCTCCTTCCTCAACCTTTTCTTCAGATTTCAGAGACACCGAGTCAGGATCTGTGAAAATTTGAAAGAGAGAAACAAAAATTGCATTCATTATTAACAAAATCAAAGCAAGAATATGTAAATTTTTAGGTTATGGGAAAAAGCTTATACTTTTTGAAAACCCTAAACCCAAATTGAAAAACAAAATCCCTATAATCCGAATTCAAAAACCAAAACAACACAAATAGAACTCCAAATTAAAAAGAAACTAACCCTCACGAACCATTGAAACAATGTAACGATTCAATAGATTTCAAGATTCAGAACCATTGATATCTTCACAATGATTCAATTGAGTGTTAAATTAAAGTAACAAACCAGAGTTTTAAACCAATCTAATTCAATGATTGAAATCCTAGAATCTAAATCTTCTTTGAAGATCGAGAACTAAAACTTAAACCCTAACAAAAACATGAAAAGTATATCTCAGTATAGATCAAGAAAATTTCAAGATTCGCAAACCCTAAAATGAACAACATTTAACAGTAATCATAGTTTATTTAGAAGTTGTTAGAGATTTCGACAAAACCCCTAAAAATGAAAACAAAAAAATATGGATTCAATCGAAAAAAATTTGAAATTAAATTGAGAATGAGCACTGACGTAAATCTATTTCCAGCAAGTTTGAGATCTAATTACAGCATCTAGGGTTGTTGATCGAAGAAGAATCAAGAGAAGGATTTCCATGCTGGTTCTTTAGGTACGAGATGGAGATCGAGAGCAGAGGTGAGGTGAGAGGGAGATGATATGCGGTGAGAGAGAGGATTTTTTCTTTAGTAGGGAAACGATAAAAACGAGAGAGGGATTGTTATCATCCAGCCGTTGTTTTAAGTTAAGCAAATCGTGACCACAGAAATTGTGGGGCCCAGAATCATTCACCAGATATGAATCGGAGGTTAAGGGTCGTTGAATCGGTCGTTTCATGATGGCAAAACGGTTAATAAAATTTCTAATTCGAGACCGCTATTAATCAACTTTTAATTTTTCCGTGTTTTTATCATATCGTAGACGGCTATTTTTGGTCAATCTGTCCAACTATCAAGCACTCGAGGGTCTCAGATATGGGTGGTAAACACCATTTTCCACTAGTGTAAGGAGTCATCTGTGATTATAAATTTTAACTAAAACAAATCTATTGGATTATCCGTATCCAATCCGTCCATCCGTATTGGATGCAAATCCGTTGGATATTGGATTGGATGTGAATGCCAAATTTGAAATCCATAATGTATTGAATTGGATGCGGATGAGGTGAAAACCGGTCCATACCTGCCCATGCTCACCCCTACGCACAGTACCTCCACTCACCTTATTCTTTCATCATTAATTAATTTCATCCCCTATCTCTATCTTCATGATTATTAAACCAAGCCTTCATGATTATTAAACCAAGCCCACTAGCCTATTAATTCTTTTCTTATCCTTTTTTTTTTTTCAGTTTCTATACCAAACTACCCGATTCCATAAGTCTCCATTTTTTATCGTTTCCGTCGATCCATATTATTTCACCATTACTGGTAAAGAGAAAGACAATCATCCTTGATGATATTGTACGTAACATTGCAGAACCTCAAGCTGTGATACAACGTCAACTTCTTGCGAGACTTCAAACCGTGATACAACATCAACTTGTATAATCTCAAGCCGCAACTCAATGTCAACTAGAATTAATTGAATCAATCTTATCCAGTTGGAGCAATCTTACTGAGAATCACGATGATGCTTCTCTGTTCACGCTTCCGTTCTGCATTATCTATCCTCATAGTGACATACTGGGAGGCCATGGCATGCACATGTTGCAACTGTAACAATAAAACACTAAGAAAAATGTGAAGATGTTAGAAATAAATTTCTGAAAGGTAAATAAACACTCAATTGATAGCAAACAGAGGACATAGTCACGTGTTCAACACGCCGTCCTTAACACAATAGTTGACCCACGCATCAAGAATGAGTGATGCCTATACCTTGTGGTCAAGTCGTATCCAGATAAAATCGCTCGATGCAAGCACGTAGACTACGATTTTCCCACTCTTACGAACTTAACATCAATGGCACAAAGAATGTAAAAAACCACACATAGGGAGAGAGACAAAAAGAAGAGGATAGTAGCTCTTCTGGACACGAATTGAAATGAAGGGGTCGAGGGGTTTTTATAGCAGAGAAGAGATAGATGTGCATTAAGAGCGAATTAAAGAGAGAATCAATCAGAATTAAAGACAAAAATAAATTCGGATTAATTCTATATTTTTCAAAATGGTAATAAAAGGTCCATGCACATAATGTTGACACAAGGAAAAACGGAAAGAAAAATATTCTCACCAGGTCATACGCCCCCATAATTAACACAAAATTTAATTTAGTTTAAATTCGTTTAGGAAATAATTCAAACGGAATTTTTCCAAAAAAGGTAAGTCTTGGTTGACCTGTCCATGGCGGAAGCACTAGGCCCAAACTTTAGTGAAAACCAAAAATATTTCGCCCCACCCGTTCCACACACATTGTTTTACTAACTATCCATAAAGGAATATCTATATAGTGGAACTCCTCTTTAGTTATACCCAATGTGGGACTAAAGGTTCTATTTCATTCACTCATAAGAAAATGAGTGAGTGCTCTTAGAGACCCAAAGGTCCTAAGTTCCATTCCCCAAGACCAAGAATCAAAAAAAAAAAAAAAAAAAAACTCATTTTCTCCAACAATCCCCCACATGAATGAAATACCGATAAAAAAATCGAAAAACGGAAAGCGAGAAATACCACTTAGGCAAGAGGTGTCCATGAGGTCTTGAACCTTTGCTTAGTGAGAAATTGCCGGAACTACTTGATGAATAAAGAACGCCGATGTCTTGAACTCGCCATCGTTTGGTGTAATCCGCGATAATAACCACACGTGATATCTCTCTAGGTGCTGTCAAGTTCGTGCCGTTGTGTCCTTTTTGGCCCTCGGACAAATCCCGTTTCTCAAATGCTCTAGAGAATCATCTCTATTCTCATAGGAAGCGACCCACTTCCACATTCAGATAAGTGAGTTCCATCAAGAGTGTTTACAGCTACACCCCACTTCAATCTTAAATTGGAACTATAGAACTCATTAAGACTTAATTAAAAGTCATCCTTCACATGCAGTCACACTATCACATCTACATCATACGGAAGGGACAGAGAATGAAATTCTCTGATAGTGTTTACCTTTACCCACCACAAATTAGTTGTCTCATTCAAAACCTTGATCTTGGGATCTCCAGTCAGCAAGGTTGAGTATCCTTCATGGAAAGTTTATGTAATGAGCCTAAGCCCCATCCCCCTCGATGCATTACTAACTATCTCTTTGGACAAACCTTTCGTCAAAGGGTCCGCGATATTTTTCTTGGACTTTACCCAATCAATTGAAATATCGCCTTTTGAGATTAGTTTTTTTCCAGGGTATCATGTCTTCTCTTAATGTGTATAGACTTCCCATTATAGTAGCTATTTTTAGCCTTAGCTATAACAGCTGATTATCACAATGTATAGATATAAGCTGGCACAGGCCTATGCCAGTAGAGGAATGTCTTCTAAAAAGCATCTTAGCCAAGCCGTCCTCCTCTCCTTCTTTATCTAACGCAATAAACTCGGATTCCATAGTGGATCGAGCTATGCAAGTCTGTTTGGAACTCTTCCAAGAAACAAACCCTCCTGCTAGAGTGAAAACGTATCCACTCGTAGACTTAGACTCCTCTGAGTCTGATATCCAGCTTGCATCACAAAATCCCTCAAGGACGGCAGGGTACCTTTCATAATTCAAACAAAAGGTCAAAGTGTATTTCAAATAACTTAACACTCTAAAAAGTGCATTTCAATGTTCCTGCTCTGGATTACAAGTATACCTACTTAACCTACTCACATCATAAGCAATGTCTGGCCTAGTACAGTTCATCAAATAGATCAGACTTCCTATAACTCGTGAGTATTCAAGTTGTGAAACTCCATTACCCTTATTCTTTTTGAGTTTACAACAAGGATCATACGGAGTAAAAGCAGGTTTACAATCAAAATGATTGAATTTTCTAAGTACAAATTCAACATAATGAGATTGACTAAGACTATAACCGTTAGAATTTCTTATAATTTTCATCCCTAAGATTACATCTGAGGGGCCTAAGTCTTTCATGTCAAAGTTCTCATTTATCATGCTCTTAGTGGAATTAATTACATCCATGTATGTACCAAGTATAAGCATATCATCAACATACAAGCATACAATCACACATGCATCATTCACAAGTTTAGTATAGACACACTTGTCAGATTCATTGATTTTGAAACCACTAGAAAACATTACATGATCAAATTTTTCATGCCATTGTTTAGCTGCTTGTTTCAATCCATACAAAGATTTTTTCAGTTTACAAACTTTGTTTTCACAACCTTTCACTACAAAGCCCTCAGGTTGATCCATGTAAATTTCTTCATCTAGTTCACCATTTAGAAAAGCTGTCTTTACATCCATTTGATGTATCTCTAGGTCATGGCTTCAGAAGAAGTCATGGCTTCTCTATAATTCTGAGGATCATACTCTGCTAGTGTTACGAAGTCAGGTCCAAAGGAGGTTTTGGTTCTAGCCCTTTTACTTCTCCTAGGCTCAATCTCTACTTCATCTTCCTCTAAAGGTAAAGTCTGACTAGTTGAAGGGTATCTAGGGGATCAAGACCTCTCTTACGAGAGTCAGATTTTAATGGAAAAACATTTTCAAAGAACACAACATCCCTAGATTCCATAATAGTATTCACACCAATTTCAGAAATTTCAGAACTCACAACCATAAATCTATATGCAGGGTATGCTCAGGATACCCTATGAAGACGCAGTCAACAGTTTTGGGTCCTATCTTGGTTTTATTAGGAGGAGGGATGGCAACCTTAGCCAAACAACCCCACACTTTGAAGTATGCAAAAGAAGGTTTTCTACCTTTCCACAATTCATATGGAGTTTTATCTGATCCTTTAAAGGGTACTCTATTCAGGATATAGCAGGCTGAGAGGAAAGCTTCCCCCACAAGTTCGAAGGTAATCCTAAACTAATTAACATGGCATTCATCATCTACTTAGTGTACGGTTCTTTCGTTCAGCTACACCATTAGACTGAGGTGAATAAGGAGGGGTAACCTCGTGTATTATGCCATGTTCTGCACAAAAATTTCCTATCGGAACTATGTACTCACCACCACTGTCAGACCTTACTGTTTTAATGGTAGCATTCAACTGGTTTTCAACTTCTAGTTTATACATTTTAAAGGCTTTTAAGGAATCATCCTTACCTTTAAGTAAATATATATGATAATACCTCGTACAGTCGTCTATAAAAGTAACAAACCATTTCTTACCACCTCTAGTTTGAACCGATTTCATGTCAACTAGGTCTGAGTGAATTAATTCTAAGGGTTTAGAATTTCTATGAACTTTTTTGCTAAAATGTTTTCTAGCATACTTTGATTTTACGCATATTTCACATTTGTGTTCCTTTTCCAAACTAAATTTGGGTATGCAGCCTACATTAGCCAGTTTATGCATTGACTTATAATTTACATGTCCAGGTCTACCATGCCAAACATTCAAAGATTCATAAACATAAGCGGAAGAATCATTCTTATTCATTACAAACAGAGTTTACATTAATCTTATACGCACCCTCGGTCTTATAACCCCCGCTACATAATCCTTACCCTTAGTTACAACACATTTCCCATATTCTATTACTAATTTAAAACCCTTATCATCTAAAACACCACAAGAAACAAGATTTTTGCGGATGTCTGAAACATGAAGAACTTCATTCAAAGTGAGAATCTTGCCAGAAGTGAGCTTGAGCCCAACTTTGCCTTTTCCTACAACCAAAGCTGCAGATGAGTTACCCATATAGAGTTTCTCGCCTTCCCCTACCTTATTATAGGAGGTGAACATGTCTCTGTTTCCACATACATATTTGGTATCACCAGAGTCTATTCACCAGTCTCTCACATTTGTTACCAAATTTACTTCAGACACCGTGCCAGAAAATTCATCTTTGCTGTTTTCAACCAAATTAGCATTATTTTTCTTTTTAAGGTCCTTACAATTTCTACAGTGAATCGCCATATGGCCAGGATTTCCACACACATAGCAATCACCCTTAATTTTATTAATGCTAGATTTGGGTTTCTGAAACATACCTTTCTTGCTAGGAGGTTTCTTGGAGTTGTTTCGGTTCTTATCACCTTTTTTCAAAGATTGGAACCTTTGTGTTCAGTCACATGAGCTTTGTTAGACATGTCCCTTTGCAGAAGATACATTTTTGTCCTTGGAGAACAACAATTCTTCAACTTGAATCTTTTTACCCAAATTAACCATAGTGACTTCACCAATTTCATGTCTCGGTTTCTTCTTGTACTCAGACTAGGAAGAAGGCAATTTCTCAATAACAACGGACACTTGAAAGGTTTCATCAATCACCATACCTTCCGCAAGAATTTCATTGATAATTTGCTGGAATTCAAGGAATTGATCAACCACAGATTTGTCATTCGACATTTTAAATTCTATGAACCTAGCTACCAAGAATTTCTTATTTCCAGCAGTTTCACCTTGGTATTTTGCTTCCAAAGAAGCCCATAAATCAAAAGCAGAAAAGTTCTCCTTAGCATTGTAAAAGTCATACAAAGCATCCTCTAGACAATTCAGAATATGATTTTTAGCCATGTAGTTACTCCTCTTCCATTCTTCTAAAAAAGACTCACGACCAACATCATTCAAGGATTCATCAAATGGTTTTAGAACATAAGAATCCAGCTCATGGTAACTCAGAAAAAATAACATTTTCGACTGCCACCTCTTAAAGTCTTTCCCAGAAAATTTAGCAGGCCTTTCAACATCGTTCTTACCCATTGTTACATTCAGAAAAGAACTATCGTGTTGAGATTGTTGCAACTGTAATAATAAAACACTAAAAGAAAATGTGAAGAAATTAGAAATAAATTTCTGAAAGGTAAATAAACACTCAATTGATAGCAAACAGAGGACAGAGTCACGTGTTCAACACGCTGTCCTTAACACGATAGTTGACCAGACGCCTCAAGAATGAGTGATGCCTATACTCGTGGTCAAGTCGTATCTAGGATAAAACTTCCCGATGCAAGCACCGTTAGCACTACAGTACTTGACCACTCTTACGAACTCAACAACAATGGCACAAAGAATGTAAAAAACCATACAGAGGGGGAGAGACGAAAATAAGAGGATAGTAGCTCTTCTGGACACGAATTGAAATGAAGGGGTCGAGGGGTTTTTATAGCAGAGAAGAGAGAGATGTGCATTAAGAGCGAATTAAAGAGAGATCAATCAGAATTAAAGATAAAAATACATTCGGATTAATTCTATATTTTTCAAAACGGTAATAAAACGTCCATGCACATAATGTCAACAAGGAAAAACGGAAAGAAAAATATTCTCGCCAGGTCATACGCCCCCCATAATTAACACAAAATTTAATTTAGTTTAAATTCGTTTAGGAAATAATTCAAACGAAATTTTGCCAAAAAAGGTAAGTCTTGGTTGACCTGTCCATGGCGGAAGCACTAGGCCCAAACTTTAGTGAAAATCAAAAATATTTCGCCCTACCCGTTCCACACACATTGTTTTACTAACTATCCATAAAGGAATAGATATATAGTGGAACTCCTCTTTAGTTATACCCAATGTGGGAATAAAGGTTATATTTCATTCACTCATAAGAAAATGAGTGAGTGCTCTTAGAGACCCAAAGTTCCTAAGTTCCATTCCCACCAAGACCATAAAATCAAAACAATAAACTCATATTCTCCAACAGCACGACGGGGGCGTGATTTTCCGGTTCGGCATCCTAGTTGTTCCCATCATTATATGGTTTCAGCACCACAATAGTAGATCTATAATAAGTTCGTTTATGTACAATAAATAATATATAAGAGTGAACAGATTTTAGAGATGAGTCTATGAAAGGGCTAAAGGTAAAGATTAGTTGCTATTAAAAACGCTAGGTCGTGGATTTGTAAGGTAAATACAGTCGGCATATAGATTAATGTCGACTTTAAAAGGGTTATATAGAGTTTATAATTTTCTTAGAAACCCTTTATCAATGGATTCCAATTCTCCAAAAAAATCTGACTTTTTCATATAAAGAAATTATCGAGGATCTTTATCTTTAGGTCGACTGCAAAATTCTTTTGTTTCGCTATTTCTGGAATATGAGGGTGATTCGTTATAATTCATAGACAAATCCATGTAAGGGCTAAGGCTCGAACCCAGGTTGTCTTCCAATAAGTTGGTTTTGAATAAATATTTAGCTCAGGTACGAATTTTATGTTCAACCCTTCTGGGTCCGTGACGTCCGCCCTTTGCTCAGCAGAGATGGTTTTATCTGGTTGCATTCATAATTTTTTTTTTTATAATTACAGTATATCTGTACCATGAGATCATATATCAGAATGAAAAGGAAAAAGATCAGTCTCTTCCGAGGCTTAAATTAACGCACTTTATAAGCATATAAACTAATCCAAAATAAATAGCCAAATCAGTTACAACTTACAAGTACATGGAAATCCTAGCCTCCATTAACCACTTGCTCGGATTTGGTCCTTTTTAGACCAGATCTTGACAAGATTTTTTTTCTTGTTAAGTTTTAATTGACAATTAAGTGAATAAAACTGTTTTTGTTCTGTTTTCATGTCTTTCGAAATATTTCTTCACTACTTGGGCGACTTATCTTCGCTAGATGGGGAGAGTTTCTCTTTGCTTTGAGGGCGATTTATTCAGACTTTGATCGCTGATTTATGACTTGCTATTCTCGATTCAAGAACATCGACTATTCAACACGGTATTGCTTTGAATCCATATTCCATCCGAGGAATAATTTAGTGCATCCTGGTTTGAAAATACTAGATAATTAATAGAAAAAAAATACTCCTTTCTCTTAGGAGGATCTCTTATATTGAAGAAGAAGAAGAAGAAAATATGATCAAATGGTTCGAATAGATTCCGGATTACATCATCATTCTTCCATATTACATATACAAAAGTTATAGCTATCTTTTCGGTTTATGGTTCTTTCTCCTCACGACTTATTTATAATTGATATCTTCATTTGTATTAGGATTTTGATTATACTTTGACATTTTTATTATTCTGGTAAGTAATCATATAATCACTATTTGATTTAAATAAACTGAATTATGTTGATAGACCAAAAAAAAAAAAAAATCTATTAAACGACAATTCTGCCATGATTATTTTATATCAAATCAAAGTGTACTACCTCTTTACCAAGACGTATTTATGATTTATTCTTTGTTTATTTTAGAACGTGAAATTGGGGGATATAAGAAAAGGACAAAAACTGGATCCAAATATCAATTCGGGGTCACCCCTTATCTATGTATTTTACGTAATACCTAATTCACCCCTCACTAATCAGGATTAGTGATTAATAATAATTAGTAAAATCAAAACATTTTTTATAAATGATTAGTGTGTGTTTTATTTGAATTTGGGTTAGTGGGGTGAGAGTAGAAGGAGGGAAAAATATTTTGAGAGAGAATTTTTTTTTTGGGAAAATGGAGGATGATTGTGAAGAGAGGATTGCTGCTGCTGAATCTTTAGCTCAACTACAACAAGGATCATATCTTGAATCTTTGGATAATGACAACAACTCTCAATTGCAACTCTTTGTTGAACCAACACTCTTGAATGATGATTTTGACAAGTATGGAGAGTTTCTTGAAGAACAAACACAAGAAAGTAAACTTGCACAACATAGTAGCATCCCTAACACACAGGTAAAGCTGCTAAGATGTTGAAAAATTGATTTTTTTTTTTTAAACCCGCCATTTTTCAATCAAATAGCTAGGTTCCTGATGGTAGTTGTATGAATACCATGCCTAGAGTAAAGGTACCGACATGGTATTCATACTAAGACCATGCCTAGAGTCAAAGTTACCTAGATGATATTCATACTACGAATTACCCGATAAACCGATATCCCCCAT
>JAJJWW010001875.1:0-120449 GCA_023531295.1 Papaver armeniacum | reverse complement strand
AAATAAGGCAAAATATTGTTTGGATCATTTTGTAAGATATTGTTCCATTGACTGTAAGCTTTGTAACAAGCCATCATTTCTTTAGTTCTGACTTGATTTAAAGTCACATTATCTAAAGCTAGTTTTTCAAAAAATGCAAAGGTGGTTGTACAAGCTTTGTATTTGCAAAAATGAGGCAAAATATTTTTTGGATCATTTTATAGTAATCACGTTTTTTTTGCTTAATAAACTATTGGATTAGCAAAAAAAAAAAACGCAGAATTTCTCTAGTTCTGACTTGAATTGAAGGTCTCATTATCAAAAACTAGTTTTCACAAAATGCAAAGGCGGCGGTACACGCTTGTATCCGCAAAAATGAGGCAACATATTTTTTGGATCATTGTGTAAGATATTGTTTCATTAACTGTAAGCTTTAAAACAACCCATCATTTCTCTAGTTCTGACTTGAATTGAAGGTCTCATTATTAAAAACTAGTTTTCACAAAATGCAAAGGCGGTGGTACACGCTTGAATCCGCAAAAATGAGGCAAAATATTTTTTGGATAATTTTGTAAGATATGGTTCCATTAAATGTAAGCTTTGTGATCGGTGCCTAATAATGCATATTTATAGATCATTTTGTTGTCTTTTATCACATCCCAAGTGTTATAATATCTCATTTTATATCAAATCTTGTATTTTGCGCATTTGTTCATTAGAGGGTTTTATCGGAATAATCTCATTTTTTGTGTTGTGGTGTAGGTACTTTCACTAAATGGTGAACCAAAGACTGGGGGCTGGTGGTGACAAAGTTTAATAAGTTGGTCTTGCTACTGACTCAAGTGAAGATTAAATGGGAAAGAGGCTAGCACAGTTAATATCCAAGGAAAGGTGTGATATTAAGTCATATCTGCCTAAAGCTAAAGTAAGCAACCAAACATGCCCTTGATAACTTTACCAAAGCCTAACCCTAGGCTCTTCACGTGAGAAACAAGAGGTTGTTTCTTTTCCATTTTCTCTGTGAAGCCACACTCTCTCTGTAATCCCATGTCTTTACTACCTACCAAAGCACAACCGACTAACAGCCTTCCTTCCTCTCAGTTTCACATTCAAGTACACAGTTTGGCCCCATACGTGTCTGTTCTCGGTGTCGATATCTTTCTTTGCTACTCTTTAACCTATAACTAGCTTCACTGTCTAGAGATGAAAACTGAATAGAGATAATCAATCTCAGAAGATGTCGAGACATCAAGGAATTAATTGCTGCAAGTTATAGAAGAAAGGGGTTGTCAATCAAAGTTTGAATTTCTAACTCTGTGCAACACCGACAACATCAGACTATTTGTGAAGAGAATAGGGTGGCGGGTTCAGTGGTGAGTTAATTGTAGTCATGTCAAATCCCTAATTTTTGCTTTTGTAATTGTTGACTATGGGGGTTGATTGATAATTGATGGGAACTTTTGTATAAATGGGAAGGAGAGGGTGTTTGAAAATCTTAGCCCGGAGTAGCCGGTGCAATTAGTAGTAGTAATTTTTAGGTTTTAATTTCAATCTTCCTATGTTCTAAACATCTCTTCTAGGGCAGAGATGAAACCCCTTGATAATTAGAAATATTTGGTTTGATTTTACTTTGTTCTCCATGGAATTTCAATGAAAAGCATGATTAATTTCTGAATTTTGGCAAATTGCTTTCACCTTGTATGTCAAGCATCCTAGGTAGTTGGGTTTATTCTTTGTCAATATTCAAGCCTATGTAAACTGTTTTTAGTTCAATCTGTGATTTCTTGTGCCTTAGAAAGACAAGTAATACTAGGGATTGACTTCTTTTGCTGAGATTAATTCATCACATTTGTTAGTGATTATATCACATCTTCAAGGTAGTTTGAGGCTAGAACTTCTATAGCTCTTTGATTGAAAAGAGAACTAGTGTATCAAACTAGGGAATTTCTATGCATCTAGGTGGTGGATTCAAATCCCTAACTTATCATTGTATCGTTTTCAATATTGCTTCTTTTGTGTTTCATCAACATCATCTAGTCGTTTCGACACACAACCAAAACCCTTTTGTTTCTTCTCGTTTGAATCAGTATAGAAAGACCTTAGAATCAACTCTACATCGCCCTAGTCTCTGTGGGATCGACCTGTATTTGACCTGTCTATTATAGATGTTGTGCACTTGCAGTTTAATATTGTAGGCATCCTTCTAAGCCTACCAAGTTTTTGGCGCCGCTGCCGGGGACTCGGTAGTGGTGTAGTTGCTCTATTGTTAACTTTACTGGTTTTTATTTTAGTTTTGTATATATGTGTTTAGAATTTTCAATCTTTCTACAGTGGTAGCATAGCTTAGTGATTCATCTGTTTATATGCCCTGCATCTTTAAAATTTTATGTCTTTGCATTCTATAGCTCTTTAGTTTGTTGTAAGTGGAACTTGTTGTTTGTTTGTCGTTGTAATCCTTTCGTATACTAGTAATAGCCTTATAAGTAGTCATTTTCCATCATATTTTTCATAAGTTTTAACTGTAACTGTTAGTTTTAGATATATCTTTTAGTTTTCTTTCAGCTCGTTTACCTGCATCTGGCATTATATCATTCTTAAAAAAAAAAAAAAAAATTCAGTTGGTTTCTTTTGCTTTCTTAGCTTACAGTAATCATATTGTGTCTTATTCGTATCCTGTTAATAATTGTGTTAGTTTACTTTTGTTTTCTTTTTACTTTTGATAGTTTCATCTTAGTAGTTAAACCATCTGTTATATATCCTGCATCATTAGTATAACTTAGTGTACCTCTTTCCATTTCAAGCTTTCTGTCTGTACATGATGTAGCTTTGTAGATTTTATTGCTGTAATCCTATCAACCCTCTCATATCCTGTGAGTGTAATCCATATATTATATATCTTGCATCTCATTTTAGTTTGAGCATTCTAGCAATATCATTGTATATAAGTGCATTGTTTGTGCATCTTATCTAATTTGTTTCCTGTAGCTTAGTTTGTGCATTTGCCAGATTTTATTGTTTCATAATTCAGATCATATTACCATCTGTACATATCATCAGTAAGTTTAATATTGTGATGTTTAACTTTTCTTTGTCACTTTGTTGATACCTGTTGTTTCACTCAGCATATGGTTTAACCACAATTGATAAAATCCTGTCACCTGTACTTAAACTTGAAACTTCAAAGCCTGAGTTTTCATATCTCAGTTGCATTGTGACATCCCCTTTGAAATTTCTGAACCTTTGGTTGTGCTAGACAATCCTGCAGAGCTAATTTTTCCCAATTTCAGTTGCATCGTACTTGTTGTTGCACCATTTTCGAATATAATTTGCAGTTGTTGGTCAATTATTTGTAGAAATCGTAACACCAAGTGTGGTACTGCTAGTTTGCTAGCAGTATACAGTTTTTCAGCACCCTGTATCAGTGCAAGCATTCTCGCATTCCATCCCATGTCTATCTGTGCACTACGTGTTGATTTCATCTAGCACTCACTTTTTTTTGTCTTCCTGCAACAAAACATTTCAGGCTCAGTTTATAGCAACAGTTTCATACTTCCTGTGTATTTACATTTTTGTGTACTGAAATCTTCTCTTGAGAATCCAGGTACCTGAACTTCTGCTGTGAAAGTCAAAAAGGAGTAAAAAGGGACATAACATATCTATATGTCGTGCCTACACCTAGTCCTGTACCAGCAGTACCTGCGATATCTCTCAGCGAAACAAGGAAGGATAAAGGAGCAGCATAACCTGTTTATCGTGCCTAAACCCAGTTTTATACTGGCGGTATTGTATTCTCAAACTCGAAGTCTGCCCTAAATATTTGTCGTGATTGCTAAATAATGCTCACTGATGTTTGTCCATCTTGATATCCACAAGCATTATTCTGTGATGTCTGAGTGAAATGAGTACTTTTTGAAACTGTAAGCCTCACTGTTTAGCATTGAATCTTTGAACTTTTGATGCTCTGTCTTGAATGACATACCATGTATGCTCACTGAACTAGGATATCTATATGAGCATAATCCTGTGACATCTGAGTGACAATTTTTACCTGCAATTGTCATCTCCATGTGTATGCATCTCTCAATCTCTGGACTGCTGATAACTGAATGAATGCTTGCTGACCTAACAATTCACGTAGCTTTATCCACCCTGCAACATATGGTATCTGTGTGCATGTTGCTGCGCTAGTCGAGTAACATCTGTGGTTAATGGAATTGCTGTTTTACTGAGATTGATTCTGTGTGCATACTCTCTGGTCTTGGACTCTCACCTGTATTGCTTTCCGGTAGTGTGAATTGCTTGGTTGTCTGATAGCCATAACATGTTGATTGTTGCTCTGCCTTGGCTAATTGCCATGAGTGCTTGATTCTGAACTAGTTGCTAGATCACCCAACCCCTGGAATATCTGGAATTTGTGCTTGATTCTGTGACACTTAGTAGAATTTTAGCTAGCTGAAATTCTGTTTTGCTGCACTAAATTTGAATCTGTATGCAAAACAATTTGAGTTACACATTAGCTGTGATTGTTGTGTCGTTGTGCTAAGCTTGTATGGTTGTGAATCCCTGAATCTTGTTGTCATTCCTATAAGCAGTTCTCTTCCTGGTTTGCGCATTACTGCTTGTCTGAAGTGCAGTATCACAAAGTTGTGTGCACAAATTCTAGGGCTAGCCTTTAAATTCTCACGAGAATTATCTTCATGTATTGCCTGAAACTGAGTATCATTTTCACTAATTCTCTGAATTGTGCAATTGCATCTTGACTGATTAGTGCAGCATTTTAAAATCTGTGTGCATAATTTTAAAAGCTAGCTTTTGATTTCCATAAACATGATTCTGTGATAGTTGAATACCATCGTTGCTCGCTGAAATTGTTGTTCCACTGTGTTTCTCTTGATCTCTGAAAAATACTGTGGCGGCATACATATCCGAATCTGTTTATCGTAAGCTTCATCTTTGGCATGGATTGGGCACTTGTTGTTAATTTTGGGTGTTATAACATAGTTTTTGGCTTGTATCCTAGACTGCGATAGTGACCAAACTGCAGACTAGCCCTCGTCAACACTGCCTATCTAAAATCCCAATTTTTGAACTAATCCTTAGTTCCTGCAACAAGCCTAGTGTCGGTTATTTATATACTTTGTGGAAAATCTGAGCTAGCCTTCAGAAGCTTCATCTGTTATCTGAGTGAATCATGCTAGGATTTTGGTCTGCAACTGGGGATGAAAACAAATCCATTAGAGAACTTGCTTATGAGCATGCTTCACATTTTGAGTTTCCATTAGACCATGGTGTTGATAATTATAGGGATCATTATGGACCTTTTCTAGGTCCTGAGCTACAATATATAGACCCTAATAATTATCCACACATGTATCATCCACCACCATGGGATGTTGAACAATTTTGTACTCCCCCGAGCCCTTGTATGCAATCTGTGATGGAAAATATCAAACTCATTGAACAAAATAATGCTAGATTTGAATTGCAAGCATTGAATGATCATCCATATAGCAACACCTCTGAATTCCCCTTCTGTAGTGAACCTCATGCACAGCCATGTACTGAATATCCATATGAAACGAGGATACCCACTAGTGAAGGCACTCCTTCCATTGAACAAAATAATATGATTCTTAAAATGAACCTGATTCATTTACAAAGTGAAGAAAGGAAGGAATTTCATGACGAGATGTTTGTTATTCCTAATGAGGTAAATCTTGAAAATAGTGTTTATGTTTCTACTCAGGAAACCAATATTGAATATAAACCTAATCTAGAGGTAAATGAGTGTACTAGGGACACTATAATTTTGAATAGGAAATTTTATCCTTGTTATGATGATGATGATGATGTGCTAGAAGAGCATGTTCACTCTGAAAATGTTGTTGTGGAATCTTCTATTACTGTAACCTTAGACTCCGTTGCTGCGACTTTGAAATATGATCTTTCTTCTGATTTTCTTATCCGTAAATCTGAAGTTTTGGATGATATTGATCCTAATTTGGGGATTGTACAATTGTTCTGTGAAAGTGAGCATGATACACAACTCGTATTTGACTTAGGGAAGGATGAATCTTCTGTTGACACTAATGTTATTATGCATCATGATATAATTGTTGTATCTGATTCCCTGCCCATGTCACAATATGATGTTTCTTCTAATATTCTTATGCATGAGATGGAGACTTTGGATGATGATGATATTGAATTGGGGTTTGTTGATTTCTGCAAAGACAATGAGCATGATAATGCATTACTTGTTTCTGACTGGGAGAAAACTAGGCTGCATACTGATACTTATGAGCCTAAAAATGAACATAACTTAGATGTATCTAGCTCCCTGCCCGTGTCACACATTGATGATCTTTCACCCAATCTAGATTGGGTTTGTAACAAAGTTTTAAAACCATCTTTTCCGAGAATACCTAATCTAGGACTAGAACTGTGTGCTTCTCAAGTTCTTTTGGACCATTTTGCATCTAAATATAACATCTCCAAGGAGCCACAGTTGGAATGTGTGTCTCTGCCCGTTCCTAACATAGTTCACTTTGAACTAGACCTTGTGCATAATGCACCCTTGAAGTTGCGAGATTTTGTGTCCAAAAGCATATATGTAGAAAATTTCTGGTTTGGGGGTAACTCGTGTACATCTGCAGTTGCATTTTCATGTTGTGCATGTGTGATTAGACTGTTGATGTTTCTGCACATCATCTTTTGGGTTGATCCTCAACTCTTTAGGTTGTATATATATGATGACTTTTTCTTGTATATAATCCAGTAGGTAAGGTTGTAATTGTTCTATTGTTCTACCTTGAGTCAGTCGAGTTTTATTTTTCTTTTCATGTATATATGTGTGCTAATCCAAATGTGACTTCAGCTGAGTTCTCGTTGGATTCTAGCCTTGAATGTTGGAGTTCTAAACTTGCTTTTTGCGGACATCTGGTAATCTCTTCCCTTTTTCTCTACTCATCATGGTTCTCCTGGTATGTCGTAGTTAAAAACTTATTTTTCTTTTGCAACATTGAGGACAATGTTTAGATTAGGTTTGGGGGTGAAAAGCAGATACCATATGACTGATGGCATGCTATAATTGAAAACAGAACTCTTTCTTTTTGTTATCAAAAAAAAAAAAAAAAAAAAAAAAAAAAAAAAAAAAATGAAAAATGGAGCTCATTTACCTTGATCTGTGATACCTGTGCATGATATAAAATCTTAGGATTCTTAGTCTAGATGATGAGGCACTCCTGATTTTAGCACAATTCACATGTTGATAAGAAATTTGCACATGCACGATCTACCAATGCATGTATGGCCTCGGGCAGGTGTTTTATGGGTTAAGTAGGCTGCCAATCATCTAGAATACTGAATGAGACTTGACTAGATTGTTCTTTGGTTGGCTAGTATAGAAGGTGGAGGATGCGTTAAGAAAAGCAACCATTGAATTTGACCGGGTGCATCGAAAAGGGGTGCCTCTTGCTAAAAGTGTCATGTAATGTATTTTTGAGCTTTTGAGTAAAATTGTGTCATGTTGTGTTTGTATCTCTTGTTATTGCAAAGTCAGATGAAAATTCAGTTATAAAAAATAAAAAATAAAAAATAAAAAATAAAAAATAAAAAATAAAAAATAAAAAAAATGGTGTGCATTGCTTGCTACCCCCTCCATTAGCCCTAGAATCTCAACTTCCAGAGGTTGTGATGATCTGTTCCAATGCCCCTTTCGTGGTTTGGATGGGTGGAAGAATGGTGTTGGAGGGAGGGTGCTGTTGAGGGCTTCATTATGCCAAGTATCTGGAAAAGTGTACGACACAAGGCTTTGGTTTGGGGTGCTTGACTTTACCACTTTGGGAGAACTTGGTGACGATACCACGGATTTTATGAAGCGTTTGCGAAAATATATTGCTAGCTACGATGCTAATGTGCGTGTTGGAGATTTTTTGTTTCATAGGCTAGGTGTGGTTATTCAAAAGGGGGTTGGAGCCCAGCTTGTTGCTCGGATTCCGACTAATTTCTTACCGGATGATGACCTCTTTGAGATATAATCCTTTATATTTAATAATAATAAAAAAAAATCAGAAAAAGAAAAAGAAAAGAAAGAGTACTCATTGTTTGTTATTGTGTTCTATTTCAGTAAAAATGTTAAGTGTTTCTCTTGCCTCAAATGAGAGTAGTCAATGTAAATATTGCAGTCAATGTCTTTGTTCTGTTATGTGTTGTAAATAGTAGTGTAATAAAGCAATGGAGGGTGTAGCCATCGATATACAACGCGGGTAAGCTGAAATATCACCAACTCTTAGGTGAACATTCACAATTCTCGTAAAGCCGGACAGCTAGCTTGGCTTTGAATTCAGTTCTTAGCCTAAAAACTATCTCTTAGCGATTGGCAGTCATAACTTCTGATCATTCTATAAACATGTGTAGATACACTTTACACTCTTATCACATGTCCTTAGTTGTTTCAGTGCTAGAATTGTGGAAAGCTAGATTGACATATCCAATTGATGTGAGCTAAAACTGAATGTAGGTATCACTTTCATGGAATCAGAGCTTGTATCAGAACTTAGTTTTGTTTTACTCTTGGACGAGCAAAATTCAGGTTTGGGGGTGTGATCGGTGCCTAATAATGCATATTTATAGATCATTTTTTATCACATCCCAAGTGTTATAATATCTCATTTTATATCAAATCTTGTATTTTGCGCATTTGTTCATTAGAGGGTAATTTTATCGGAATAATCTCATTTTTTGTGTTGTGGTGTAGGTACTTTCACTAAATGGTGAACCAAAGACTGGGGGCTGGTGTCGACAAAGTATAAGAAGTTGGTCTTGCTACTGACTCAAGTGAAGATTAAATGGGAAAGAGGCTAGCACAGTTAATATCCAAGGAAAGGTGTGATATTAAGTCATATCAGCCTAAAGCTAAATGAAGCAACCAAACATGCCCTTGATAACTTTACCAAAGCCTAACCCTAGGCTCTTCACGTGAGAAACAAGAGGTTGTTTCTTTTCCATTTTCTCTGTGAAGCCACACTCTCTCTGTAAACCCATGTCTTTACTACCTACCAAAGCACAACCAACCAACAGCCTTCCTTCCTCTCAGTTTCACATTCAAGTACACAGTTTGTCCCCATACGTGTCTTTGCTCGGTGTCGATGTCTTTCTTTGTTTCACATTTTATTAGCTATTGTTCCTTTGACCGTAAGCTTTGTAGTTAGCAAACATTTCTCTAGGTATTACCTGAATTGAAGATCTCATTCGCAAAAGTGAGTTTCCACAAAAACGCAAAGGCCGCGGTACGGGATTTGTATCCGCAAAAATAAGGAAAAATATTTTTTGGATCATTTTAAAAGATATTGTTCCATTGATCGTAAGCTTTGTAACAACCCATTTCTCTAGTTCTGACTTGAATTGAAGGTCTCATTATTGAAAACTAGCTTTCACAAAATTCAAAAGCTGCGCTACAAGCTTGTATCAGCAAAAATGAGGCAAAATATTTTTTGGATCATTTTGTAAGATAGTGTTCCATTGACTGTAAGCTTTGTAACAAGCCATCATTTCTCTAGTTCTGACTTAAATTGAAGGTTTCATATAAAAAACTAGTTTTCACAAATGCAAAGGCGGCGGTACACGCTTGTATCCGCAAAAATGAGGCAAAATATTTTTTGGATCATTTTATAAGATATTGTTCCATTGACTGTAAGCTTTGTAACAACCTATCATTTCTCTAGTCCTGACTTGAATTGAAGGTGTCATATTAAAAACTAGTTTTCACAAAATGCAAAGGCGGCGGTACACGCTTGTATCCGCAAAAATGAGGCAAAATATTTTTTAGATCATTTAGTAAGATATTATTTTATTAACTGTAAGCTTTGTAAAAAGCCATCATTTCTCTAGTTCTGACTTGATTTGAAGGTCTCATTATCTAAAGATAGTTTTTCACAAAATGCAAAGGTGGTGGTATAAGCTTTGTATTTGCAAAAATAAGGCAAAATATTTTTTGGATCATTTTTTTAGATATTGTTCCATTGATTGTAAGCTTTGTAACAGTCCATCATTTCTCTTGTTCTGATTTGAATTGAAGGTCTCATTATTAAAAACTAGTTTTCACAAAATACACCGACGACGGTACACGCTTGTATCCACAAAAATGAGGCAAATTAGTTTTTGGATCATTTTATAAGATATTGTTCCATTGACTGTAAGATTTGGAACAACCCATCATGTCTCTAGTTCTGACTTGAATTGAAGGTCTCATTATTAAAAACTAGTTTTCACAAAATGCAAAGGCTTTGAATTTGCAAAAACTAGTTTTCACAAAATGCAAAGGTCTCTAGTACAAGCTTTGTATTTGCAAAAATGAAGCAAAATATTTTTTAGATCATTTTATAAGATATTGTTCCTTTGACTGTAAGCTTTGTAATTAGGCATCATTTCTCTAGTTCTGACCTGAATTGATGATATCATTCACAAAATTGAGTTTCTACAAAAAAATGCAAAGGCGGCGGTACACGCTTTGTATCCGCAAAAATAAGGCAAAATATTTTTTGGATCATTTTATAAGATATTGTTCCATTGACTATAAGCTTTGTAGGAACCCATCATTTCTCTAGTTCTGACTTGAATTGAAGGTCTCATTATTAAAAACTAGTTTTTACAAAATGCAAAGGTGGCGCTACAAGCTTGTAGCAGCAAAAATGAGGCAAAATATTTGTTGGATCATTTTGTAAGATATTGTTCCATTTACTGTAAGCTTTGTAACAAGCCATCATTTCTCTAGTTCTAACTTGATTTGAAGGTCTCATTATATAAAGCTAGTTTTTCACAAAATGCAAAAGTGGTGGTACAAGCTTTGTGTTTGCAAAAATGAAGCAAAATATTTTTTGGATCATTTTATTAGATATTGTTCCTTTGACTGTAAGCTTTGTAATTAGCAAACATTTCTCTAGTTCTGACCCGAATTGAAGATATCATTCACAAAATTGAGCTTCTACAAAAATGCAAAGGCCGCGGTACACGCTTTGTATCCGCAAAAATAAGGCAAAATATTTTTTGGATCATTTTATAAGATATTGTTTCATTGACGTTAATTTTTTTTTGGTAAGTCCAAAATTGTATTAATAAATATTGAAAGAATACAACTAGAATGTAAGAAAAGAGGTAGGAAACCCCCCAAAACTTACAAACTATTTAAAAAAAAAAATAAGATACATTTAGTAATTCAATCGAATGAAGAAAAAAAGGTCTTCCATCATAATTCATTCCTTCCTCTTCTTAGAATGCCCATCATTTCTCTAATTCTGACTTGAATCGAAGGTCTCATTATTAAAAACTAGTTTTCAAAAAATGCAAATGCGTCCTTCCTTCTTTTTTCTTCTTTTCATAACTTTATTTTTTTTGGATAAGTCAAAAAATGTATTAATGATGATAACAATATTTACAAGTAGCTTACAAGAAAAAGAGGTTTGAGAAACCTCAAAAAAACTTATAAACTATTTAAGGAACAAGTAATTGGGGGATATGAAAACTAATTGGGGGATATAGCTACAAGACAAAATAGGAGTCCCAATAGCAATTCTGGGTCACCCCTTATGTAATTATTTTTTAATTCCTAATTCACCCCTCACTAATTAGGTTTATGGTTAATAATAATTAGTAAAAATCTTAAGTATTTGGGGATAGATTAGTGTGTATTTTTATTTGTGTTTGGGTGAGAGTAGAAGGAGGGAAAAAAATATTTGAGAGGAATTTCTTTTTTTGAAAATGGAAGATGATTGTGATGAGAGAATTACCGCTAATAAGAGGTTGAAAAATTGATTTTTTTTCTTTGAATCCACCATTGTTGCAGCTGAAAAAGCTTGGTGCCGACATGGTATTCAACCAAAAACCCATGCGGGCAATTGTTGGAAATGTTCATAAATTGTTTGCCACTAACCAAAAACCCATCCGGCATGGTAATCTAGTTTTCGAGCATGCCCGTACATGTTCCGGCATAGTATTTTGCTTAAATTTCTATGCCGGAACAGGATGAAAAGTATCCGAAATGTTGATTTTTTTTTCACTTGACTACCGGCATTGATAGGAAATTCTCGAGCATGCCGGGTATCATGTTCCGGCATATGGTCTTCATCAATTCCGGATGGTCTTCATCACTTCCGTTTTGAATTTTTTCCGTATTAATCACCCAATTCCGGCATGGTCGGTTGATATGAAGATCATGCCGTATTGTTTTCCGAGCATACCATGTTGCTTTATTTTCTATGCCGAAGTGGACCGATTAATACCGGAAAAAAATTCAAAACGGAAGTGATGAAGACCATCTTGGAATTGATGAAGACCATATCTTGGAACATGATACCTGGCATGGTCTTCATCAATTCCGGCATGGTCATCATCACTTTCAAGATGATCTTCATCACTTCCGAATAAAAAAAAATTGGTTTCCAAAGTGAGGAGAAGAGAATTTGATATAGAGTGGGGAGAGTTTAGAATTTGAAAGGTCATCATCACTTTCAACATGATCTTCATCACTTCCGAATAAAAAAAAAAATTGGTTTCCAAAGTGAGGAGAAGATAATTTGATATAGAGTGGGGAGAGTTTAGAATTTGAAAGGGAATGGGAAATATTTGGGTTTCAAAGCTCCACCCCTAAATAAGATTAATAAGAAGTGGAGATGGAAATGGGGGATATGATTTTGTTTTTTGATTTTAAGTTTTTGATTTTTATTTTGTGGGAAGGGTATTTTAGTATTTTCGCCCCCAAAAGTCACCCCTTAGCACACACCAAGGGTTGGGGGAAGTAATTCATATCCCCCAATTAGTTTTTATATCCCCCAATTGCGTGTTCTATTTAAACCTAAAATACTCAACATTTGGGTATTCTATTGAACTCAAAAAATTAGGACGACCAATATAGTGCGTTCCCACTTCATTAGCAAAAGAACATCCCCTTTTATCCATTTGATCTGCTGAAAAATTAGCCTCACGAAAAGTATGAACAAAGCGAACAGAATTCTCCTCAAAAGCCTTAATCACACTTGTAGAGTCTCAACGAATAAGAATTCGCTGAAAACCCCATTGTTGCGCCCATTCCAAGCCCACAGTTATGCCATACATCTCTGCCAAATAATTAGTTGTAATTCCCAGGCCAATGCTCATCGCTCCTATCACATTTCAGTCCACATCTCTAGTTACTACGCCAGCCCCTGCCACACCTGGGTTTCCACGAGACGCACCATCACAACAAAGAAGTAACTCATTGCTTTCTGGAGCCTGCCAATAACAAGGAACTAGTTCCACATGCTTCACTCTCCTATGTGCAACTCTAAATAAGTTCAAAATTCGAACATCATCAACTGAATTGTTCATGAAACTCTTCAGCCGGTAAGAATATTCATTAATTAGCTTAAACACACGTTGTTTGAAGAAATGTAAATTTGTTTTTCGCTTTTCATACACACACTTATTTCGTGTGAACCATAATTCAGATCGAACTACTAGATTTGCCACAAGCCATAATTCCTTTATAATTATACTACGACCCCTAGCTGCCTTGTAAGAATTAACTAGGTTTGAGTTAGGTTGTAAACCAAACATACCAGAAATCTAACGCCAGGCCTGAACAGCAAAGTTGCACGACCATAAAACATGATCCAAAGACTCCTCGTCACATTTGCACACCATGCATTTGTTAGGGAACGAGTGCTTGAACCTGCTTTTAACTTTATCTAAAGTAGCGCAAACACCCCTTGAGAATTTCCAGTTTTGAGCAGCTGAATTTGGATGAACGGCTGAGTTCCAAAGTAAGCTAATCCCCTCCGTTGCAATGTATTTAGTACGAACCAATTCTTTAGCAGATTTAACAGAAAAATTACCTTTGAAGTCCGGCATCCATATTTTCTAGTCACTCCCCATATGCAGTCTAGGAAGATTGTTCACGTCAACACCTGCTGAAATCAAAAACCTCCATGTGCACCTCCGGAATCATCCAAGAGCCTTGATGAAGCAAATCACTTACTCGTGCATGCCTATCCAAGTCCGCGCGATTCAAAATATCAGCAATACTCCTTTCACCATACCATATATCATAATAAAGTGAATTAATTCTGCCATCTCCAATTAGGAATTTAGTATTCCGATCCACCTCCTTGTAAACCCAACGCATCCTTGAGTGAATAGTGGACTTCACACCATACTCCTTGAATTTGCCATTTCTATAAGTAAATTTGGTTTCCAAAAACCGAGACCAGGCTTTAGAAGAGTATTTGATATTCCACCAAAGCTTCATAAGCAAAGCCTTGTTGAGAACTTCCAAATTAGGAATCCCCAAACCACCTTCTTTGTAAGGACAGCAAATTTTATCATATCCAACTACAAAAGAACGAGACAAATTCGAATCACCTGACCAAAGAAAATTTCTTATCACCCTCTCACACTGATGAATAAACTTCTTTGGCCATTTATATATTGCCATGTTGTGAATTGAATAGCTAGATTGATAAGAACCACTCTATCATGAAAAGAGAGAGTCTTACCATTCCAAATCGTAAGTTGATATTTTAGCTTGTCCACCACATTACTAATGTGAGCATATTTCACCGCACCAAGCAATATTTCAACTCCCAAATAACGATCTGGAAAAGTATTTATACTCATACCAAAAAAATCAGCAATACTTTGTCGACAATTCAAGGAACCACCTCCATAGTAAATTTTGCTCTTCTGACGACACACAGTTTGACCTGAGGCCTGTCTATACCGCTCCAAAAGGTTCACCAGATTCGTAAGGCGATGCATGTTTCCTATGCATAAAATCATAATATCATCTGCAAAGAAAAGGTGAGTAGGAGAAATACCATTACGAGTAACCATATACGTCATCTCCCTATTTTGAAAAAGTTTTGAAATATTTCTACTCAAAACATCTTCAATTAACACAAAAATAAGAGGAGAAAGAGGATGACGCAAGCCCCTATTGATTTTGAAAAAACCTTCAGGACTGCCATTTAGGAGAATAGAGATACGAGCCGATTGAAGGATATGATGAATCCAAGAGCACCAATCTTTAGAAAAACCATATCTTCGAAAGACCTCCAAAACGAAAGACCATCTCATAGTATCAAAAGCTTGGGAAATATCTAACTTCAATCCCAAATTACCATCCTTATGCCTAATTTTGAGTTCATTTACATTTCTGAAGCTAAACTAATATTCTCATGGATATTTCTTCCTTTCATAAAAGCCACTTGTTCCTCCGAAACCAAATTTCCAAGAACACTACCCAGCCTAGTAGCTAAAATCTTAGTAAAGATTTTGAAGAAAAAGTTACTAAGCCCAATTGGTCTAAAATTCCGTAGAGTATTAGCACCACGTACCTTAGCAAGAAGTACGATCAAACTAGAATTAACTCCACTTGGAATTGTTTTAGACCGCCAACAAAAATAATAGCATTAGTCAAATCAAGTTGAATAATATCCCAACAATGACGATAAAAACAACCTGAAAACCCATCCGGACCCGGAGCACTATCAGCATCTAAATCATACATCGCCGCCTTGATTTCATCTGGAGTAGGAATAACATCCATAATACCACTTTCCTCAGCCTTAATTGAAGGTCTCTCATAATTAAATAATTGACCATCAATAATTGTGTCATCACCATTGAATTTAGCCTCATAGTAGTTAACAACATGGTCACAGATCAAAACACTATCAGAAATAACACTACCATCTTCAGAAATAAGTTCTGAAATCGTGTTCCCCCTTCTAATATTTATGTTGTTATGAAAATATGAAGTATTACTCGACCCCTCTAACAACCATTTATTTCTAGACTTCTGCTTCAACATAATATTTTGTTGGTTACGAATACCTTGGACCTCAGGAAGAGCCTCCTTGGCAGTATTAAATTTGGACTCATCATAATGATCCTCATGCGAAACTCTCATAGCATTTTTAAGACGCAATTGTGCTTGTTTTAAGCGAACATTCACATTGCCAAAAATTTGTTGATTCCACAATTCAAGAGCTACCTTAAGCCGCTTCAACTTGTAAGGAAAAATAAAAGTCGGAGTGCCATGGACTGGAGCATTCCAACTATCATGAATAAGTCTCATAAAATCTGGATGTGAAAACCACATTTTGTGAATCCGAAAAGGAGCACGTTTCGGACGTTGAGCAGCAAAAGGATAACCAACCAGTGTCGAATGGTCAGAAACTTCTCTAGGAAGAGCTTTACACCGCCAATTCGAAAATTTATTCAACCAAGCCTCATTAATAATAGCACGATCCAACTTGCTTATGATCCAACGAACTCCTGATTGACCATTAGCCCAAGTGAAATAAGCACCCAAAGCATCAGCTTCAAAGAGCTCATTGTCATCCATCCAATCAGAAAATTCATTAATACTAGAAGTTCTTGGTTCCCTACCACCTTTCTTCTCATCAGTTCTTAAACACAGTTAAAATCACCTATAACCAACCATGGAGTAGGTGATCATTAACATTAAGCTGATTCCAAAGCTTCCTTCTGGTCACTTGAATATAACTCGCATGAACAAAAGAAATAAGCACACCATTCAAAGAATCTGTAATAGCCTGCCTACTAGTATTCACCACCAAAGGATCATCTACATCTTCTGACCAAAGAATCCACAGATTACCCAAACTAGAATGTGTAGAATTATGAATAGCCATCTTCTTAAAACCAGCCAAATTTAACCTTTCAATAACAATATCAGCATAGGAATTTTAGGTTCAGCAATACACAAAATCTGTGGATTAAATTCCCTAACCAACTCACGTAAATTTATACATGCTTCCAACTTGATTTCATCAACGCATTGACTTAGACGGTATCCGTTTCCCACTAGTTTCCGTGTTGTTTAGCTAAGGGAAGCCATGGCGCCATGGTGATGGTGAGGTTGACCTAAGACCCATTTCGCTTAGCTTCAAATAAACTATAGCCAAGGGGAATCAAGAGCCATTGTGCTTGGCCTTATGGACTTATTGGACCAAAGATTATATACAAAATTTATAACATATTGTACGTGGGACCAAATTTAGAACCGGCTCTTCAATACATTTCAGTGTAGTTTTTAGTACACTAATTAATTTGGTGACCGAGCATGCGTCCTCAAAGCACATACTGAGTGAGATCTTCCTATTTTGCTAGCCAAAAAACTTCGCCAGCCAAAAAAAAGTTGTTACTACTGAGTGTAGAGAGCTTCCTATTTTGTAAGCCAAAGCCAAACAAGGTTGTTACTAGTTTTCAAATAAAAATCATAAGCACGGTATTTACAGGGGCCAGACTTAAGATGCTCGATCAAAATTCATTGGATAGATGTGAAAAATACATTTCACCAAATGAAGGAAGAATCCATTCTAACCATAATATTACCATGTAAATCATATGGTGGACTTGTCGGAATTCCAAGACCTATACTTAACCCGCTCTCCCTACGGGCTGCCATTTTCATTTGATATAATCCACAAATAAACAATCATTCCCATTTGCTTCTGTTGAGAAGATATTATCTCAGCTTCCACTTTTCAAGTTCATCACAAACCCTGCACGTGAAATAGCCCATCCTTTGACCCGAGCCACGCCCCCCAACTGTGAATCTGCGCATGTATATCGGCATCTTCACACTCTCGGCTTTTCTTTGGCAACGGTTGTTCTGCAACAAGAAAATTCAAGAAAATATGGGAAAATAAATTACTCAAGGACACCTTGGGTAAGCCCAGACTATACAAAAAAAAAAATTATTTGTTGGATATATAGGATGATTTACTTCCGGTTCCGGGCCAGCAGAGGGAAGCAGGAGCAGAACTTGAGATACTTGTACTGAAGAGAAGCTCGGCGGTCTTGATGCTCCATATGCGCACATAACCATCCTCACCACCTATCCAATTTTAAAAATAAAGTAATAAACACATACCAGCAACAATTAGATACGTAACAATCTGCGTTCAACGAGGGACCAATTCCAGACAAAACTGGGTTTGACTTCTTTTAAAATCTTTTCATTCTTACTGTAAATTGATCACTATACTATATTTCAAGCATCCTGGTCAGTGTCATATTCTAGATGATATAGATCTTAATTTATTCCATGTGATGAAGTGGCATTATCAAGAGGGATAAATTAACAATTCCCAATAAAAGAACCAATTCCTAAAACGGAATGAAATAGCGGGTGTGGCATTTGGGCTGGGAAAACACTACTATCAAAATGAAAACTTCAAGAATAAAAAGACTCCATCGAAGTGTCTGCACCTGACATGACAACACTCTCAGAAGGATCAACTCCTAGCTGTATATGTGTATGGGAATTCACATGCCCTTCGTAAGACTGGACAGCTCCTCTCTGGGTCAAGCGATGATCATAGAGCTTAATCTGTACAAACAACAGAACTTTAAGGCAAAATGCATTAAACCGCTTCCTAAGTTTCTTTATGCATCAGTATATATTTATTCAATTTCGATTGTGACGGATTATATTCAATAGCAAACCCTTCAGAATTATTTAATGTGTAAGGAAGAAACGCAGACCAGCAGAATGACACATTAACAGCTGCAAAATAGGTTAAAACAAAACTTACTGATCCATCCAAGGAGCTTGCCAGGAAATACTGGTCATAGGTTCGAAGAGCCACCAAACTACGGATTCACAACAGAGAACATGTGTTAGGACCAGTAATCAATTAGAACATTAAAGCACCTATAACGAGATATCAAATTCCAAAATTGACATCATACATACCTGGAGATAGACGAAGACATACTAGTAGTACAAGAGGGTCTTATGTTTCCTCTTAGCTGCAAAACGCACATTTATATTCCCTCAAAATATGCGACAGATAAAAAAGATATAATCGACTTTAAAAGACAATTTACATAAAGAAGCAGATTACAGTTTTAAACAGATAAAAACATAGGGAAAAGCAACATACTGGAGAACTATGAAAAGGAATTGATCAGGAGAAAGGATTGAAACCAATCCGGAAAAAGAAAAAAAAGAAAACAAAATAAAATAAAAATCAATAGACAACTTAGTGTTTGCTTGATAATAAAACAATACAGATTCAGACGGACGTGTAGTAAAACAAGAGAGCAAGAACTCGCAAACAGTAAGATGTGAGATCTATGCGAGGCATGATAAGAAATAAACTTATAAAAACCAATTGAGATAGCTAAGTATTTCAAGCCGCAGCGACAAGTTCCTTGACTAGAAAACATACATCGAAATAACAAGAAATAAAATACGTGGCTTATGGATAACTTCTAATATATATCTGGATAAGTTGAAAGATTTCCAAATAAGCAAATATTCAAGGTTGAACTAATTAGTAAAACCAAAACCATACAAAGGAAAAAGAGAAATGACAGCAGAAGGAATACGGTATTAATATACCTCAAACATTTGCCTAAAAAATTTCCTTGGATTAATAGTCGATGCACCACGAAGTGTACATGATGAATACGGTATTTGGTGCCTAGGAAGTCCGGCGGAAACTCCCTGCTTCTGGCGAACATCAACTGTCACAATTGCTCCGTTTCTAAATCCACATATGATGATATTTCCCTACAGCAAGCAAAAGATACAATATGTTTCAGAATAACTTAGAGAGCGTCTAGTAGCAGAAGAGAACAAAAAAGATGCATTTGACTACCTAGACACTGTACAGGATCATATACACATGCTGATACCCAGGTTAAAGAATGTGGCACTCATTGTAACATAAAGAAAACCAGCAGAGCATGTGAAGTTCAATAAAATAAATCATCATGCATCAACAAGGGCAAGTATTGATTTAGATAAGCAGCACAATGAAAGACAACAAGCAAAATCTTGCAAAAATAGTCGGTTACTATCGCATAATTTTGATGACGACTCTTTGGCCCAGAGGCCCAGACATGTAATCAGTTAAGTTTTGCCTACAGTATAGTGGGTTCACAGGAGTTCTACGACAGACTTGACAACTGGGATCTTATATTACAGATATAATTATCTTCTTCCTACCAAGAGAAGGATAATCCATCTAGCTAGGGGTCTCTGATCGCTATAATAGGGACAAATCCGTTTTGCTCAAATGAGAGGAAAGGTGAAAAGCAAAAGCTCTTTGAATAGATCATAGTCCTAGAGATTTATATTTATTCTAGTGAAGGAAACCATAAGGCGTAAACCTCTCTGGTCATTCGTCACCCAGATTGTACTCCTTATGTGCTGCGTGTGAAGATGAACCTAGGGCCGGTTCTTCTTAAGAAGCCTAATAATGACAGACTTGACCATGTCGATTGTCTAAAGAAGGAAAAAAATCATCTGAAAACTTTAACCCCATCAAAAGTCATTGAATTTTTTGAAGAATCAAATTTCATTAAAATTATTGTTTCCAACAACTTCTGAAGGAACCAAACTTAATGGCAGGCTCAAAATCTTTGAAAATAATTTGATCTGTGAGGATGATCTATATATTCGGGCTATCAACAAGATATATAATAATACAGCTCTTCGACCAAAAAGTAGTATAATATGCATACTGGAAAACAGCTGCTACGCGAATATGTGACAATACAGAATAATTTTCTACAAACTAAGAGGCATACAGTTTGAAAGTTGACAAGTTGACATAAATTTATGACAATAATTAAATTTTACCGACTGGTCAAACTTTAGGGAGAACAAGTCACTTTTACAGCGGCACAGCCATGAAGAAGCTCCAGTCTCTAAATTTACCAAGGCTGCTCCTAGATTGGTCCCTGTACAACAAGATAAAAGAGAGAACATCTTATTATTTCAACAAAAATATGAATCCGAATCAAAGTATCTGAGTAAATCGATTATTAACAGTGGAAATTTGAGATTAGTATCCACAGTTGCATTCTCTCTACTGTCTTCTAGCTAGTTAAAAAAAAAAAAGATACTGATGAAAATTATTTGTGATATCTGAGTATCCAAAGTGCGTTACTTAATTTCTTTTTAATGCTTAAAGACGGAACAGTTGGAACTCTTCAAGGAAAACAAAAGGCAACCAAAATTAATAAATTCATCAAAAACGTCGATTTATAATACCTCATCACAAAGGATGGCATGTTACAATGCAACAGAAATATATTTATAACTGTAAAGGCAGAGGTAAAGTAGAGCTTGCCAATAACTGCTTCAGACCCATTAGTGTTGCAATCAGCCGTCCAAATTGTACAATTCACCGAAGCAACTTTAGTAATTCTTCTTCTCAAAACAGGATCGGTTGGATTTAAATCTACGGGTTCACTAAGATTCAACATGTAGAGAGAACCACCAGATGTGTCAGAACCAAGAGTAGTTATTCTGTTTAGTCATGTCAAGCCTAGCAAGTTGAATAACACTGGAGAAGAAGCAAAAGGTTGACAATCGAGAATAAGAACTCAACATGAAATAAAAAACTATACAAAGGATACAATGCATGCTGGATGGGGTTAGAGGGACCATCATCGGGTGTACAGAGAGAATGCTTCTGGGTCCTCTGTATACATGATATATGCGAGGGCATAATTTCGGAAGCTCCAGCAGGCCTCCATATATGTCCTGGTGCATTGCTGCACTCAGCTTGGGTTTCTTGCAAGAGAGGCCAGACAAAATCTGGTGTGCACTTAATCCCGTAATCAAAGTCTTGTTCATCTTTGCCAACTTCATAAAAACTGCAAAGAAAAACATTATAAAGTTTAAATTGGATTACATATACTGTAAACTAATCGACATATTTTGGATGAATTTTTGTTTACCATGTATATAGATAAACTTAGAAATGCCTTTTTCCTGCTTAAGCTTATTTGTGTTCCGGTGCAGTGCAAAAGATAAGATGCATATTGTATTATGGTGCACTTCCTCATAATTACCTCAACGACCCGTTAGTGCTACCCATCAGTAAACCATTTGCCTCATTTTCCCCTTCTGGTGTTTGTATATCAACGCGCAACTGCTCCAAAGCACTGTCAGCAATCATATCAGTTTTCTTATACTTCCAAATCTGTAAATAAACCATTAAAGGAACTGATATAAGAAAGGAGAACATGGGTAACTCAATACAGTGGTGCAAACTTCACAGATGATAAAAACATGAAACCTAACAATCAAGAATTGACAGACTTCCATGAAAGAAAAAAAATAGAGGAAATTCCACTTCAACTGTATTCCTTTCTCGTCTAATAAATCTGCATGTTTAATTACAAAGGAAGAGAAGCCAAACAAAGAGACATGGTGATGCAGGGGCATAATATGACCCTTTAGAGTGTTTTTCTATTGAGGATTACCTAAGCTATTTTATCTCTTAAGGAAGGACGCTTTATGTCTATTAGCCTAGGGTTTCTCTCTTTAGGTTATTTGCTAGTATAAATAGGTTATTAGTTGTCTTTTAGAAGATAGACTTTATTATGATATTTTGTTAAACTTTAATCTGCGGATTATAGAAGTGCAATGGTTTTAACCTAGACTCGATTATTACGTTCTATTGTTATCAATCCTATGTTCTACTAGTTTATCTTTGTTATATTTTCCCTAGTTTAGTGTTCTGATTTCTAGTTATGCATTAATTGGCGCTAGAACAAAACACACCAACAAACCCTAGTTTCTACAATGGAGGTGGTGGTAGAGGTGATAAAAACATTGATGTTACTGAGTCGCGAACCTTGGTTGAGGACATGTTGCTACAGCAACAGGGACGTGCGGAAGCCCTTATGGAGATACCGGAAGGCCGACACAAACCTTTAGATTCCCCGGAAGGAATTTCTGAAGAAGATGAACACACAAAGGTCGATGAGAATCGCCGTTATGTTGTTCATGAGAATCCAGTATTCCCACAACGCACCCCTTTGTATTCACCGGAAGGAGGATCAGAGGATGATGAACACGCGTTTAATGAAAATCTGTTTCTTAACCGTGTTGTTCGTGAATCACATCATGGAAGATTACAAAACAGGTTACTCAAAGCCTTTGACTTGAACACCAAAAGGGTGAAAGTCGAAGTGGATGATATGGCTGGGAGGATGCTTGCAGAAGATTTCCTAGACTGGGAGGAGAGCATCGAGGAATATTTTGAATGGCAACCGATGACTGAAGCTCATAAAGTGAAGTTTGTCAAGTTAAAATTGAAGGGGTCAGCACTGTATTGGTGGAAAAGACTACAAGAAAGGCGTAAGAGGCAAGGCAAAGCGAAAATCCACACTTGGGTTCACATGAAACAAAAGTTGCGCAAACAGTTTCTGCCATCAGATTTTATGGTGAGGGGGGCATAAAAAACGTGACCTTAGTAAGAGCACAAAGGAGACCAACACATCAACAACGGCTGCTTGGACTACTAGCGGGGTGCACAAGAAACAAGTTCACTTCGTTGAGGTTAATACTGACGGAGGCACATCGGGGGAACTGAAATATGATGAATTTGTCTTTGAAGAGCTGAAATATAAAGAATTTATCAGTGAAGACCTGAAATATGATGAATTTGTTGGTGAACAGCTGAAATTTGATGAAGTTTTCAGCGAGGAGCCAAAATACAACGAGTTTGAGGGTGAAGACGAAGTCGCTGTTGATTGGGACTTACCACCAGTCTACGACTGTATTCCAGAAGTTGAAGACAGGGTGTTGCTTACTTCTGTTGGTATTAATCCTTTTATCAAGGAAAACAGCTACCCAGAAGTTGAGGAAGAAGTTGTTCTTACATCGGCTGGTGTTGATACTTTTGTCAGGGAAGACACAAGGATTATTCTTATGACAGAAATTTGTAGAGAGAATTATACCAGCGAATTGATTGGTCGGATTTTCTCTAACAGCAAGAGGGATACTATGGAAGCAGTTTTAGAAAGCTATTTCTGTTGTCATAAGGAAATATGTGGAGAAAACTACAAAAGTAGAATTCGTGGGCGAATTTTCTCTAACAAGGGGAGGAGTATGATGATGGAAGAATTACCAAACATAGCAAGTATCCCAATACTATGTTATGATAATGAAACTCAAGTTCCACGTGTGGCAGAAACTATTGGTGGGTTTGGATGTAGAATTTTAAAGGTGGAATTCATGGGTCTAGGGGATTTGCTAGAATTATGTTTCCCTCTGGATGTTTGGTTGTCCGAATCCTTGGAATCATGTTTCCTACGGGATTCAGTTTTCCAGCAAATCCTCCATATGGAGTCCGACCCCTCCCCCTAAGATTTGCTGGGAAACTTATCAAGGGATTTATGGACCCACTTTTTTTTAACTCTAAATCCCATATATATGCAATTTTAAGATTTGAGGGTAATGTCAAACGGTACAAAGACTTTAATACAAGAAAACTCTATAAATCCTAGGAATTTATATTGAATTACCAAACACACAAGGAATTTACATGATTCCCAGAATTTATAATCCCATGGGATTATAAATTCCTGGAAACGGTGAATTCTGCAAACAAACCCACCATATATGTTCTGACTTGTATGTGAAGAAGTTCGGTCATAAGGAAACTTGGGAAGAAATTATAAAAAGTAGAAATCGAGGTCGAATTCTTTCTAAGATCAGGAGGAATACAATGACTGAAGATTCTCCAGAACAGTCTTCAGTAACAATCTCTCTGGGCAAGCAATCTGGGAAAGAAAGAGAAGCTTATGCTGATGAGATAAGACGTATCCATCACAAGGTGAGTGCAATCATCAACAAGAACAAAACAACAGCGGTGGAGGAAGTATATTCAGTTGTACATTGCAGTAAAAACATGGAAAGGGAAAAGGGAGCCGCTGAACTTCAGAGTTTAAGTGCTGTTGAAAGCTCATATCTTGAACGAGACAATCTCACTATGCAACCTAAGATGTGTGGCGTTAACGTAGTGAACGGTATAAGAGCTTTAGTGTCTAATATCATTCCTAGGATTTGTATAAGAGATATGCTTGTCGTCGTTTTCCATCTGCTGATTGGTTCCAGAGAAGCGCGTCTTTTTCAACCACTAGAACATGGTGCTGCTGCCCAGGTTGGGGTTTGTGTTGACAACAAACAACCTGAAGAACCTTTTATCACACTTTTAGGACTGCTAAAGAACCTAAAAGAGCATGATGTTCACCCAAGGCGCAACCATACGATCAAAGTGCAAGTTGAACTCCCTGAAGTTTGTGAATCCAACATTCAGAATTTGGGTTTGGAGAGTCGGCAACAAAGGTTAGAGAATACTGCGACTAACTTGGTTTACTGTATCTGGTGGTTGTGGGTAGTTTCTATCTTTCTAGATATTATGGTCACCTTTTGGATGTTGATTCGGGCTGTTGTTCTGAATGCAATTGATGGCATGAGTAATTTGACAACAAATGCTAAACAGTTGGATCAGAAATTACAAGGAAAAGAAAGGAGAATTTGGTTGCTTGTTTGGCAGGGTTTAGTGGTCAGCTTGGACCACAGGTTGTTATTTAATGAATCCAGAGATGGGGATCAAGTCGAAGCGTTGCTCAATAATTGTGTGACTGTATTTGATTGCAAAGTCCATGAAGCAAATGTGCCAACAAAACAGAAGATAATGTTCACTGGTGTCACATCAACAAAGGAGAATCAATCCAACCTTGAGGAGTATGTCGCTATCCTAAGTAGTGGATCTCTAGAAGTCATTCAAAGAGCTTGCTGTGTGGAGGAAGTGCTAGTGACCAGCAAAGATATCAAGCTAGGTCACGTAACTATTCTGGAAGGAACCACTAGTAAGATCAGTGGGATGTATACAATGGCAGCATATGCTAATAGATGGCATAAAGTACAAGGAAAACTAGGGAGAAATTCATTGTTTGCTTGCCATGGTACGATGACTAGTGCGGACCAGAGATCAACTCTCTTTGAATATCAAAATGGGGTGATTGAGTTAGAGCCTGCTGTGGGAATCAGCAATGATGGTTGGAGCTTTGTGTTTGATCGTGGAAAAGCAGCGAAGATGTTTTATGTTACAATGAAGTTGAACAACATTTCTTGTTTATTTCCTTTACCGATCTCTAAAGCTAAAAGTTTTGATTTTGACCATGGGAAGTCAGCTGAATGTTATACAAGGGTACGAGAGAATGAACTTGAGACAACTGTTCTGACTACATGTGCTAGAAGTTAAGAAGACGTGCTCGTCGGAGTCGAGCTTTCTTTCAACCAGGGGTGGTTGATGCAGGGGCATAATATGACCCTTTAGAGTGTTTTTCTATTGAGGATTACCTAAGCTATTTTATCTCTTAAGGAAGGACGCTTTATGTCTATTAGCCTAGGGTTTCTCTCTTTAGGTTATTTGCTAGTATAAATAGGTTATTAGTTGTCTTTTAGAAGATAGACTTTATTATGATATTTTGTTAAACTTTAATCTGCGGATTATAGAAGTGCAATGGTTTTAACCTAGACTCGATTATTACGTTCTATTGTTATCAATCCTATGTTCTACTAGTTTATCTTTGTTCTATTTTCCCTAGTTTAGTGTTCTGATTTCTAGTAATGCATTACATGGTAATACTTTCTTAACATTGATGCGTTTTTAGGTACAACACATGGGTCCAAGACAGACACCTCTTTAATCGTCTAGTTCCACATAGATTTCCAGCTTTTTATAATTAAAGGAAACTTGAGATAATGGCTTAATCTTACACAAACATTTAAAATGTTTAAAGGAACACACCTACATATATTTCAAATATATTCCTGGTAGTCTGTGCTATAAGTTTGTAACACAGCTTAAATTTAACTAATGATATCATCAGAACTACATTGGTAGTTTTATGTTCTAAGCAATTATTGGCTTCTAAATTAGGGGCAAAGCAATATTGAAGATTACAAGCTTAGAGAATATGCTACAGAGGTGACTATATGAGGTTTCTACAGAAATTGACGGTAAAGTACGAAGTCGTATACTTCATATGTACCCCATTTTTATAAACAAACTAGAGTTGCCCGAAATTCAAAAAATTCTTTCAGCCACTCAGTGCAGACCAAATAGCATGTATGGTCTTAACTCTTAACCAAGATACACTCATATTATATACCTTCTGGGTAGAAATAGAAACCATGGATCCTCAGGAACAAATCAAAGTTTCCAAAATGAATTAAGCAACAGCCTTCATGATTAGGTCACGTGAATCATTAAAGCAAATGCAATACATATACTGAAAATGGAGACATGAAAAGAAAAGAAAAAAACAACATTTGAAAGGCATTATGATGGTGTAAACACCCTTGTCGGTAAGGACGACAAGAACTAGATTACTGATATTTAGTAGGAAGCTTAATTCTCCACATTGAAGATGTTTTGTGAGAGAAAACCACAGCGGTTCTCAGAAGTTAGTAGGAAACAATAAAATGAAAATGACGAAATCCTTGTGCTGGAAATGTGAGTAAGGTGATGGCATATTCTGAACAATGTAGTAGATATTTCGCACTTGGATTTCAGGTCAGTACTTTGTTTATTTTATTTTGTGGCCTGCGTCTAATGTGTCTAATTTGAAACACCATTATATGCTTAGCGTGATACATGGTTTAAAAAGGCGCTTCTGGGGCGCACTTTTGGGCGCTTTTTTTCGCTTTAGGTCATAGGCGCTTCTAGAGCGCCGCTCTGTGATTTGGTACATATTAGAAGATAAAAAGTTGGGCTTTGAGGCTCAATAGGGAATGCTACTCTGCTAGTCAGACCTGAGAAAATGAATGGTCCAGTGATGATTTTTCTATGGGGAATGATGATCATGATGACAATGACTGCCTACATGATGATATGAATGATGCAAACATTCATGGCTAGTATATTTTTATAGCTCTTGAGTAGAATAGGCGTATCAGTATGCTAAGTTAGTTTAATTGTTCCTTTTATTATGTCTGAAGTTCTTATTTTTCTTTTATTAGGTTGGAGACTTCTTATTTATATGTATTATTATATATTTTAAAAAGCTCGCTTTCGCTTTACGCTTTTGCAACGCTTCACGCTTTGATATGAAAGCGCTTCGCCCCACGCTTTCGCTTTTTAAAACCTTGGCGTGATACCCCTTGTCTTGTAATCCACAAGTCCAAGTTTCGTACGTATAGTTGTATAACTAAGGTCATATCCTGGTGTTTCTATATTATAATTCTCACAAAGATCCTACATTTACCCAAGCTCTCCACATGAACCGGATGCTTGAAATAAGATTTCATACTCGAAATGCGCACATTAGTCGAATTGTGCAGAACTATACAGATGGCAGCAAACAATAGCAAGACATGACGCTGGCGCAGGATTCTACAAACCAGGAACAGTTCAAACAAATAAGTGTGCAAGCCTTTAACAGCAAATGATGTTGAGGTTTGTTTGAAGCAGTGGTACTGGTAAGATAGTACATACCATTGGTTGGGATGCTCGATTCTTTTGGTACTCGTGCTGGAAACTACACCTCCCCTTGCCAAAAGGGGCAACTTTTCCGCCATATAACTCCCTAAATTGAAGCAAGTTAGCGGTTCTTATTCCCTTTCTTTGACTACACACACTATGCTGTTCATTTGGCTGCAAAAGAAAAAAACGTATGTTATCCGTTACGATTGTAATAATAGTAATTCTTCAACTTCGAGAAATTTCACCTAATACTGTACTACATAAGATTCCCCTCATATACTCTTTCATTCTTCCATAAATGCCAGCACTGCTACATTAGAAACAGTTCAGATTCTTTGAGTGCAGTCATGGCTTTTACTTCTTCTACTCTTCCGTGGTTTGTTAGGCAACGTTGGAGGGAAGTTTCTTCTAATTATGAGGCTATTCGTTTTGATCACACATATAGGGAGGCTAACTTCGCAGCTGATAAGATGGCAAAAAGGGGTTGTGTTCTTCCTAATGAGGAGGGAAGACATTATATTGGAAGACCTGATTTCTTGAGTTCTGTTGAATTACCTAATGTATCTTATTTTCGTTTCAAATGACCTCTTTTCTTGCCACTCATTTTGCTATGTAATTTTGTTATTCATTAATACAATTTTGGATTTACCAAAAAAAAAAAAAAAAACATTAGAAACAGTTCCAATTTTACAAAAAAATTTTAAAGTGTAATGATTTTATTACCTGCTTGTCTGGTTCTTTTAAAGGTGGTCTTTGAGGATTGCTAAAACCAGGAATTGGTCCTTTAATAGCAAAATACCTATTTTTCTCAGGGTCAAAGTAAAACCCTGGAAGTTCTGCACATGATAATTAAAACAATATATAACAAACCCAGACTGGAAAAAGCAAGAACAAAATAGAACCACAAATGTGATACACACACACACACATATATATATATATATATATATATAAGAGGGAGAAAACCTCTTGGCATATCCGCAAGATGGGGGGTTTCTGATCAAACCCTAACAGTTATGGAGCTTTTGAAAGTATGAATTACTGTGAAACCCTAACACTAGTAGGATATTATGAGAAGTAGTTGAGTTCTTTTGCCGGAGAAGAGTAGTAGGATGTAAAAAAATTGAATTCGGTTATTAGGGTCTTAGCAGAGGCATTAGCCAACTAGTTTCTGATATAAGCGCCCATGATTTGCCCAGGCACGTCATATTCAATTGCGGCTGCTTATTCTTTTTCCTGGCAAACTCTAACTCGAGTCTCGACCGACGTGGGACTGCGGGCTCAAAACCCACTCACCCGTGAGGGCACACGTGGCTGTGTTAGTGGGATATCTCTCGAAACACAATCCCCATAGCGAGTGCGAATTCGTGCACACTCCATAACGAGTGTATATTTCACATTTTAATCTCTACCCTTGATTTAATTTAGGGAGTTATGTAACGAGAGTCGTGATTCTAAACATGGAGGGTAATGGGGTCATCAGTTAAATAATCAACCAATCAGAAGAATATGTAAAATATACACTCGTTAGTGGAGTGTGAACAGATTTGGACTCCCGCATAGCAGTGTTCTACGGAAATATCTCTTCCTTTTTTTCCCTATATTTTTTTTTTCGCAAAAGAAGCTAACTTTATTTTATTTTATTTTTAACCAGGAAAACAAAGCTGACCTCATATACTGTGAACTATTCACAACTACAATTGTACGGTACAATAACAACTATCTTGGAAAATTAAACTTTGCTCCGTCACCATGATGTAAGCAAGTTTCTCTTAAATCTCTGTTTTAATTTTCCATCCAGCCGATGAACTTCTCTCAATTTTAGTTTATCTCCAACTTAATCAATATCCTATTATCCTTTCGGATCAATTACTTAACGGGATTCATATATTTCTTAATTCATCCTATTCATAATCTCAAAGCCAAGTATCGAACCATACAACTACTTTTCTTTCATTAAACATCCAAAACACAAATTCTTACAAGTTGTTCATTAATACAGAAGAGACCTAGTTCATTACAACTGATATCAACACCTGCATAATCTTTACACCCCCATTATATATCTCTATCTAAGTACCTAAGAGATCTTCAGTCAGATAACAAAAAGTATCACTCCCAAAATACAGCTCTTGCAAATTACCATCATCATCATAACAAACTTACAACCATACCTGTCAAGACCATTATAATACTTCCATGAAAAATACCTACTACACCGGCCGACTAGACCACAAGAGGAAAAAAAAAAAGACTATGAAGCACAACATTCACATCAAGAAGAAAAACAACAAACATCAGAGAGAATTGTTAACAAAAAACTTGTTGATCATAGTTAGGCTTTATACTAAGCCAACCAACATTGCTCTCTCTGACACCTCAGGGGAGATTACCATTCATCTTCCTCATCATAGTTGTCATAATCCTCCTCCTCATAATGTGCACTATAGTCGCTACTAGTTGATGCAACAAACCCATAACCTTTTCCTCTATCACTTCCAGACTCATCACTATTGTCATCATCATCACTGCTTTCATCTTCTGAAACTTCAAGGATTATTGGCTCACCATCTTCGTTTATATCTTTTATTGTATCTCCATTTGGCTACATTATGTCTTTCCTGCATGGTCCTAGAAAAGATGGGGGGATTTGCTTTCTCATCCAAATATCTCTTGTATAGAACATCTTATTCTCTCAAAGCTTCCCTCTTCAACCCGTCTTCAGCAAGAATCATCTTCTGAACTTATCTCCTCTACATGATACTCATAATCTCCATCTAACTACTCTGAATCACTCTCTGTCTCACTGTGTCTCTTATTCCAGTGGTACCCATCATCGTTGTCATCCCTTTCTCTTTTCATCCTCCCTGTCCTTGGTAACCTTTTCACCTTCCATTGAACAAATTCTCGGCATTCTTCTCTCTATTTCTCCCATATTCATTCAATCTATTGCGCCTTTATATTATCCCCGAATAAAACCAATCAAATTTTCCATCTCCCTTATCTCCAGCCTTATGTTGGATATTTTCAAGGTTTGCCGCTACGTAGAGTTTTACTTTAGAAAACCTAGAAGTTTCCATTAAGTTTCAATTCAAATTTGAACTGATGTGTCTCTTCCCATGAGTCACCATTAATGGTTTTTTGGAAGCGTCTGTTGGTGATGAAACGACATTACCAACAGGCATGATTATCACTATAAGTAGCGAAGATGTTCTCCCATTCCAACACATCAAAAGCAATTTGTTTTCTTCTTCTCTAATAGCATCATCAGAACCTTATATAGTGTGATTCTTGGTCGGGTCAAGGATGTACAATCCTTGAATTCGATTACTGTGTTAGGGCTTCATTGAATCCTGAAGGCATAATTCGAGAGACCTGTTGTACTCGCCAAGTTAATTGGGAAAGGTCGAATTATTGTCTAAAATAATCGAAAGAGCCTTGAATTCAGGGGTACACCATTGTTTTGTTTCTGTTTTTCATCCTCTCATTTTTTAACCCAATTTTCCAACACTTTAGTGCATTTCTATTCACAAATTCATAAGTGCTTGAGCTTTAATTTCCCAATGGAGCATTGCCTCCTAATCCTACCATTATCACTTAATTTTCTCTCTCTTTAAAATATTTTCCTTTTTCTGGTTTAATATTTTTTGTTTTGAGGATAATTGATCTAACCCCCTTTTATAAACCCATAAAATTTGCTATTAATGGTCATTTATGGCTCTTGGTGAAATGTCTCGTCCCATGGAAATTCACTCTTATTCAAATCCATGCCCACCTTCTTCATAGGCATCATTACTCCTCAAAACTCCAAATTCAAAGTCTAATTCTAGACGTTTCATTAATGCCTCCCAGAATTGCCATTAAGAGGTATCTTGGTAGATCACCTAATTCGTTTGGGTTCATTTGAGCACTAATTAAAATCTTTGATTTTTGCAAATTCAAAAAATCCAGCACTTGTTGAGAGGCACTATTGGTGGCTGGAGTACATTGGCTAGGACATATTTTACAGTTTTGGACCGTCTCCAAAACCCATAGAAACTCATACCTAATTCTTATTCACACTTTGACCTTTGGTCAACATTATTGTGCTTCTTCCTCTCAACCCTATAACTTCATTCTCATCTACAATTTGCTAAAAAAAAATTGGCTCCAAACTTTTGTTTCATTTTTTTTTACTACGAAAAGAGAAATTTTATTAAGCTTAGCCATTAATGGCTGGCTTCCACCTAATAACATCTTTACCAAACTTTTTTTTCATACCACCCCTAAAATCACCCAAAACACGTTGATTAGTATTGGAAATATATATGAACAACACCTGACTTGCTGGAGAAAAAACAAATGCAGTTATTAATCAACCACCATAGTCTGTTGGGTGATTGTGTATTTGATTTACGTCATGATAAGTCATCGTAAGTGTATCTACAGTAAATCTGTCTTATTATATCTCTTCATCCAATTTCACGTGAGCAATATGTTAACCTCTACAAAAATCAGGTTAAAGGGTTTTTTAAAGTAGCTCTTACGGAAAAACAATGGAATCTTGGACCACATGCTAGATTAAAAAAAATAAAAAATAAAATAATCAAACTTTCATCAATTTCATTATCCTTTCCTACGTAGAACATATTCAAATTTCAAATATTTCCCAGTTTAAGGTTCAATATCCGATATCCCCAAAACACTGCATCTATGTGAACTTCAAAGTGCATTGTCGCACTCATAACACATGCTTCACCATCATATGATATTGTCTCATCCAGATATGTATGTATAAACATACCCCAACCACTCATTTCAAAAACCATTCAGGATTTATCCTCTTCATTCTTCTCAGATTTTTTTATTTATATGGAGACATTCAAGACCCAATAATTCACCACCTATATAGCTAAAGATATTCAAGATTTATCTTCTCAAATGGCAGATAAACTCGTATTACCTTTGAATCTCCCCTCAACCCTCATTGAACCAGTATTTATTGATAAAACTGCGGTCTTAGCTGAGAATGATAATAACTGAAAACAGTGTATGATTGGATATGTTTGTAGTGAGACTCAGGTTCCCACATCTTCAATTAGACACCACATATGTTCTCAATGGCCGCTAGCTTAAACTCCAACTGTCAAAACCTTCAGCGACTTAAGAAATAAAGTTTTGAAAAGAATTTTAGCTGAAAATGATTTCAATAGAGTTAATGAGTAACGTCCATGGTTCGCCTGTGGCTATCTTATTGTTTGCAGAGTTGTTCCGCCTACTGGTTGACCAGTAAACTATCAAATAACTTTTTCTGAAGAGATGATATGGCTCATTCTATGTAATGTGCCAAAGAAATGTACCGAGTTCGAAGATCTTCAGAAACTTACCTTCAAACTTGGTGGGCTCATTGATGCTAATGATTTTTACGGTAACCACCCTATAAAAAAGAATGTTCAAGTCAGTGTTCGTATCTCTGTTCATCGTGCTCTACCAGTAGGTATGCCTCTCATTACTAGAGGAAGAATTGAACCTTTTCTCACTGAATGTAGATATTTCATGGTGCCAAGGTTTTTATGTACTTCCTGCCGTATTATTGATCATAAGGATGTTGTGTGTTCAATATGGATAGCTAAACATAAACTATCAATGAAGCAAGTTCTTTTGGTACTAAATATACCTTACCAAAGTATTAAGATGGATGCCTCCACAACCCTCATTTCATCCTTCTGAATTGGATTTATCTGTGGTCTTGGGAGATTATACTATGATTCAAGAAGATGTAGTTTTGGATACACAAGATGAAACTCTAAATCGGAAAAACAATGATAAAGGAAAAGTAGCTGATATTAAACAAAGCTCTAAGATATCATATGTAGAGTTATTGAAAAGAAGTCTCCATATGGGTCCTTTCAAGAATAGGTCTGGTGCTTTGAAAACTTTTGACGCGGGTTATGTTCAAGCGCAATCACCTATTACTATGGACAATGGCTTACCTTTTATTTTAAAGCAGATTCCTAATCAGACAAATAAGACAGTTGACTTAACTCTGAATCCTGTTTATTTTTTTGAATCAACAAATTTAGGTCTGATTCGTACCTCTAACTCAGCAAGGCGTTTCAAGACTTCAGCTATTCCTGCTCATAACCCAATCATTACTAGAGAAGAAATAGAAGTTGAGCATGATGCTTTTTTAACCTTAAGCGAAAGATTAGAACAAATCTCTGTAAAAGAACCATAGCTAATAGCTTTATTCTGGCTAGTATTGTTGTTGTTCCACCTGAAAACCCTTATTGTTCGGAACCCGACTATGACAATCTCTGTCCCCATATTACTAAATTGGGAAATCTCTCTACCCTTAACCTTCCAATTGTACTTTCAATACCCATACCCTTGTTAATCCTTATGGTAATTTCAATGAACCTACTGCGTCTACAATAATTCTCCTTATGAAGCTATCAATCTAGATTTGAATGCTGCCCAGGGATCTCATCTGAGTAGTGATACTGCTAATACTCAGCTCAACGATAGTTCTGATTCTACCAGCCATGTAAATTCTTTTATCATACCTCATTCAAACAACTCTACTGATGATTTGTCCATTGCTGCTTCCAATTTTCCAGTCAATAATGTTAACATGCTCTGCTGAAATCTACGTGGATTAGGAAAAAAATCTGCTAATAAAGAGATTAACCTCCTTTTTTAAAAACATCAACCCTGACATTGTGTTCCTATCTGAAACAAAAATTAAATGGATACTACTGCTAGTAAACTGAGAAATATGAGCTTTCGTTGCACTTTTAATTTTCCCTGTACATGGATAATTGGTGGTCTTGTTATGGCCGGGAAAAAATAGATTGACTTTAATATTTTATCCTCCAACTGAAGTGGCATCTATGTCATGACCAATGATATCATTCACTCAAAACTTTTCCACATCCATTTCATCTACGGTGAACCTAATAATAGCATTAGACATGCCTTTTGGGATAGTCAATGTCAATTGCCACCTATTCCCTATGGTGTACCAGTTTTCTTTGTATGTGATTTCAATGCCCTTTTAGGTACTGATAACAAAAATGGTGGTTTAGAGGTTGATGATTGATAAGCACGTAGGTGCTACATTTTATACCCATATTTATATTAGCTAAGACTCGATATTTTGGCTAATGACACTATTTTAGTGTTTTTGTAGAAGATACAAGAAAATCCGATCACCGGTGCCATAAACAACTAAATAAGGAGTTTTACAATGTGATGGTCTAAATATCTCTGGCATCACTTTGAGAACTAAATGAAAGAACCGTCATTTGGGGCATACTGAGAAATTTTGGGGCATACAGAATTATTATCCCATCCTATGGATGGTGATTAGGGGTGTTTTAGTGATGCTCGATTAATGAACTGCCCTTATATAATTCGGATTACATTATTACCCTTCAACTAAGTTAAAATCTAATTATAAAACCATCTTATTGATTAACCCTTCCACTAATTAACCGTTACCCACTTAATTACTCCACTAATTAACTGTTACTTAATTGTATAAAAATTCAAACTAAAACTCTTTAAAGATAACCCCCCCCCCCCCTTTCTCCTCCTTTAATACCAATTCATAAAAACCTTCCCTCTTCTTCTTCAAAAAATCAAAATTCAATCATTGATTCACAAAATTCTGTTTTTTCGATTAAACCCACACATGCACCGGTCATACGAGCAAGAAAATAAGGAATATTATAGTGCTAGTTCCTCGTCTTTGGTCAATATAATGCAAATATTGAAAAGTAGTCCTTTTTATGATCCTTCTGTTCTTATTCCTCTTTTATAAGAGTCCCTCAAGAAATTAGAGGAGTCGACACGTAAGATAGCGGAGATAAATAACTTAGTTTATGACGAAAGTAAACTTTCTATAGAGGAATCCCTCAAGCTGATGGCTGAGACGAACAAAAGATTTGCTCGAAATAATCTTAATTTCCAATATAGTGTTTCCAATAATACCCTTGAAAATGAGGATAGTTATTTGCATAATCAAGATGACGAGGTTAAAATTGGTAACACTACTTGTTTAGATGAGGTTCAACCATTTTCATGTTACTATAATGATGATTATGATGAGGATAGTGCTGACGAAGAATCTGAAATATGTAGGCATAGTGATCAGGAATTTGTTACTCCAATTGAACTTTATAATGATAATGTTATTTCTAGTTCAAATCCAAATAATTTTAATAATTATTTACCTATTCAAAAGGACTAGGATTTGACTAGAGATACCCCTGTTTTAGACAATGTAGTATTTCCTTTTGATTACAAGGCCGATAATGGTTTAGAGGAACGAGTTTATTCTGAGAATACTATTTTAGAGTTTAGCGATTTAAGAACAATAGTCTTAGACAAAGAAGATGAACTCGTAGAGCTTTTAAATTTGAGTGAGGATGCATCACCTGAGTATAATCTACAAGAAGCAATTGACCATTTTCAGGATTCTGATGATCTAGAAATTAGGGAAGTTGTGGCTAGTCTATCTATGGACACCCAAAACTCTAAGTTTGGGGGTGATTATCATTCTCCATGTGCTTTACCTTTAGCTCTTACAGAGATCCCTCACTTGGGAATTGACATATGTGCCTCAACCATTTTACAAGATTATCTTCATACACATTTTCCTGAACCTAGTGATGTCCATAAGGAAGTTCAGTTATTAGAAACCCATCATCTGGTTGATGTGGTTTACCCGGGCTACGATACCCAGATTGACTTTGTTTTCCCACCAAATATTTTTCTTCCAATTGTGGGAACGTTTGAATATCAAATGTGTCACATACTAAGTTGTTATGAGACTAAACCTAAGTACTTTAAGAGATTAAAATCGACACATTTGCTTAAGAATGATCACCACTTCCATTGTTGTCAACTGTGTGAGTCAAATATGATTGACTATGAGGATCCTCAATTATTCAGGTTATTATTATGTGCTTCTAAGTTTTTATCTGAGATTTTACAGACTTTACAACCTAATAATTCAGATCTTACTTATGAGGAGGGGCAACCCATGAAAATATTTTATTTAGATCCCTTTATTGAACCTGAACCTGTACCACAACTAGATGTAGTTGTCATAGTTATCTTAAAAAGGAAACTAGGAAAGGGTGTGCTACGTTTATTCTTGGTTTGTTGCAGTTTCCTTTTGTCTGTGATAACACTTTTTAATGAAGATGACCCACGGTTGTTCCGGCTATTGCTATATGATTGGAGGTGATTAATTCTTTCATATGTCTGGCTGAAGACTTTAAACTTAGCACTTCTTGGGAGGTAACCCATGCTCATGCAACACGATAATATCTTTCCTTAACTCTTTTGCTTCAAATGGTAACAATTTCTCCTTGTTCATGCTTTAAATTTTATCTTTAGAACATTGAGGACAACGTTAGATTTAAGTTTGGGGGTATGGGAGAAACTTTTTAGTTGCATTATTTTAAACTCCAGAGCCTAGAAATTTATGCTTATTAAGGATGGCACTAACCAATCTAAGTGGATGGAAGCATCTTGGTTGTAGGAGTTGAGGAACCAGTCTGAGTAGATGGAAACATCTAAATAGAGTTTATTCATAAAAGCACAGAACTCAGGTCTTAGAATAACATGATAGTTTCACCGTATCTCGGAATCATCTTATTACTTCTGTTTTAATTTTTGCACAATTTTTATGTTGGTGTCTGCAGGGTTGAAATAGGGTGATTGAGTTACTAATTAAAGAAAGAAAAAAAAATGAAAAAAAAATGAAAAAAAAAAAGAAAAGAAAAAAAAGAAAAGAAATTGAGAACAGACCATAAGACCAATCAGAATAAATTATTCAATAAAATCGACCGTTGGTTCCCTTGTATATGCCAGACGAGTTGATCTAGAATTAGGATTATCGACCACTGGTTCCCTTGTATATGCCAGTTGTGTTGATATTAGTCCAGACCAGTATCTCAATCCATTAGGTCATAGGATTCATCTTGGCATTGACGTCCATTCGCAACCATCTATTTCTATTTCCATCTTCTTAATCTATTCATGTGATTTGTTTGATTCCGGATATTGATGTCCATAGTGCGACTATCTGAGGGAGCTCTGTCACTTATATATGAATTTTAGTATGCTTGAGTGCAAACTTGTGTACAACAATTGAAATTTCGCATCAAGGTACTTCCTCCTGTAGTCAATGAGAGTATGCCAACCAAGGAGGTTCTGCGTAGATAGCTAGGGTATGGAGTAAAGGTTTTGTGGGTACACCTCTGGTAAACCCCCCCCGAGACTATAACTCGGTCACTAGGGCCACCTAGGGGTTTAAAGGCTTGTTGCACACGCTAAGTGCAATCGCGATGCCTGCGACAGTGAGTTAGGATCTTATTTTCTAGATTTGATTCGCTCGAGGACTAGCAAATAATAAGTTTGGGGGTATTTGATAGACGCATTTATGTGTCTAATTTGATCTCAATTGTATGTATTGTTAGTGCTCGATTTTGTATTTATTATGGCTTTTTCTGTCTTTGTAGGTGTTTTTGGAGAAATACACTTGTGCGGAAAAATTGGCCCGAAAAGTAATATTTGCACCCCCGAGAGGAATTACTGAAAGCACCCGAAGTATACGTTAAAAGCAGTCCGAATTTTCAAATAGATAAGGGGCACCTCACTGCTAAGGGGCACCACAATTGGATAAGGGCACCCCGGGAATTATACTATTTACACCCAGTAGCTAAAGGGAGTCCCGAGCTGGATTAAGGGGACTCCATCTTCTTCCTTATTTAATTTTGGCGGGAAAAACTCAGTTAAAAAATCCAGTCACCTGCGAAGTTATATGTGAAGATTTCTGGCAAGATTTATATAGAGATTCTCTTCGGTTAGGAGTAGGTGACTTGATTCATCAAAACAGGGAAGGTATGGTCGTTATAATCGGAAACAAGGAAGGTTTCTACGTAACCTTTGTAAAACAGGGATGAGAGTTTTTCACGGGATTCTCTAAGTATATTTGGAAATTACGACAGTTAGAAGAGTTTGTAGCGGATTATTTATTGGATGTGAACTATTATGGGCTTAGTACAACTAAACAAGGTTGGTAATTATTTCACAGTCGAAGAAAAACGTGATCTCGGTGCATTCCCGATTAAACAGAGGAAAGGTTGAGCAGCTGGAGTACGTGTTTGGAGAACAAAAAAGAGTGGATATTCACGGAGTTTCCCTGGATTCTAAAAAGGGAAGTTATCATACAAATGGGAGAGAATATCTCCCCTGAGATTCGACTCTATCAAATACAAAGAATTTTGGGAAGTTTTATCAACCCAGAGATGCGTAAAGAAAACTTGGAGAGGATTATTCGCAACTTGGAAGCGAAGAAAATAATAGAAGAAACACAAGATTTTCTCGGGATTTTAGTGTCCTGTGGTATATATAAGAGCTTGGGGGAGTCTCACAGGGGAGAATTGTAATGACCCGTCCCTCCATTGATACTGTCCCCACTTAGCCACTGTGGTCATCCGGCAGTGTGGGGTTTTCAACGGGCATCGCTGCGGTAATCCAGCAGAAACTTCCCGAATGGTCACCCATCCCTGGATTACTCTCGTCCGAGCACGCATAACTGCAGAGTTTCCTGCCAACTCTGGAGCCAATTGTGCTAAAAAGTCCTCGGTGTTAGGGAATGACAAATCATTACTTATATTTCATTCGGCGAACCACTACCGAGATAGGGGTATTACAATAACACCACCTTAAATTGGAGCCTTCCTCGGCTCCTGAATATATTCAAGCACAGATCTCGGATGTTCCCTGCCCCTCATGAGACAAGCACCTGGAGCCACCCCGTCCAGCGTACCTTCCCACCCTCGGCATGTGAACAGTCGTCGGCTCTGATACCATTTGTAATGACCCCTCCCTCCACCGATATTGTCCCCACTTAGCCACTGCGGTCATCCGGAAGTGTGGGGTTTTCAACGGGAATCGCTACGGTAATCCAGCAGAAACTTCCCGGATGGTCACCCATCCCTGGATTACTCTCGTCCGAGCACGCTTAACTACAGAGTTTTCTGCCAACTCTGGAGCCAATTGTGCTGAAAAGGCCTCGGTGTTGGGGAAGGACAAATCATTACTTATATTCTATTCGGCGAACCACTTCCGAAATCGGGGTATTACAAGAATGGAGAGTTGGGGGTGAAGACAGAGCTAGAAAGAAACGTTGCAGAGAAGTTGCAGGCGAGTTCTTCACCAACAGAAGAGGAGGAGAAGAAGAAGAACATTGACGCAGAAGAACAATATCAGAGATAGTCTTACATTCAACAACAGAAGCTAAGTATCGTTCTTCAGCGATCCCGGCAAAGGCTTATAGCAACTATCCTAGCGGCTTAGAAAACTCATTCCAACTGTCTTCTTTGTAACAGTGACATCTGTAACACCATTACAACGTTGCAAACTGATAGGTGTAGAATACACCGTTGATTTATTATCTATTCTTTATGCTTTCTTTGCTATTTTTCTTGTAAATTATGCGTTTTACGTGTGTTTTTGAGTTATTAGGTACTTTGGAGTCACACGGAGGAAAACAAGAAGAAATCACCCAATTTGAACGAAAAAAGAAAAAAATTGTCATTTCACGGGCGAACACTATCTGGAGCCCAGTTAAGGTTAAAGGGCAACTCTCTTTTGGAGGCATGATTAAAGGCAGCCAGCTGTAGTTAAGGGGTTGTCATTCAGGGTATCCCTTATCTAATGAGTGGGGTGGTCTCTATCCCTGGGGTGTAACCATCCAACCCAAACTATCCAACCCTAAAAAAACGAGAGATTTTTCTCTCATTCACAAATCTCACCTGAAAATGAAAAAAATGAAAGAAAAAAAAAAGAAACACAGCTGTTGTTGCTGTTACTGTTTCAGACCAGATCGAGAAATAAGAGAGGAAATGGAGGCGATGTGTCTGAGTTACAGAGATGGTGACTTTTAATGGTGGTTGTAGCCAAGATTCAGTAGATCGAGATGAAGATTTAGGGAGAGATTGGAGAGGAATTAATGGGTTTGTTGGTTGATAAACCGAGAGAGAGAGAAGCAGATCGAAACCCATAGAAGAAATCAGACCGAGAAGAAATTAGGGTTTGATGTCGCATCTGTGAATCGAGATCGATTGGAATGAGGGATTGAGACGTTGCTGCTGTTAAAAATCGAACACAGATGGGTTTGTGGTTATGAATCGAGTTGGTTGTAGTTGCAGTGAGGAGTTGGTGCTGTAATGGAATCAGAGATTAGGATGTGGTGGATGTGTAGTCTGCTGATATGGAGATGGAGTTGGAATCGATGATGGGAATGATTTACAGGTTTCTTGAGTTGTTAATGTGATGCAGCTGCTGTTGGTGGTCGAAAACAAGAAATATGAAGATGATGTTGTGATTAGAGATGGGTTCTGGTCTGTGATGCTGTGAACATGGGAAGTTTGCTGCCAAGAACAAGGTGGTGATTGAATCGGTAAATTGAATGGGTTTAACTCGGATTGAGGGTTGATTTGAGCTCTCCGAGAAGAATAAAGATGGGTTTTGAAGGAGTGCAATTTAAGCTCAGAGATTATGGGATATGGTGTTGTTTGAACCAAGATGGTGGTGCTGTTACTAATATGGATTTTGCCTCTGTCAAGAACAGCTAGAGTTGTTGCTGCTAAGAAGAAAATGGGTTTGATATTGAGATTGGTGCTGAGCTGATGAGTGAAGCTTTGTTGCAGGAATGAAAGCTGTTTGAAGCAGCAATTGTGTTGATTGAATTGCCTTAGATGTATGTTAGGATTCTTAACAGGAGAAGACCAAAATAAAGGCCTGAATTCGGCCCGGATTAACCAGAAATAGTCGGAACTCTGTCAGATTTTTATGCCAACGAGTTAACTCAGTAGCGGCCGATGACCGATCCAACTCAGCTGAGTAAGACCAGTTAGCCGAGTAAGACGCTGACTCGGTGTCTGACTTCTCTTCTTTGACCCGGTTGACTAACGTAGACCGTCAGTTTGACCGTTACTTATGACGGCACCTGAACGGAATATTCTATTGACTGAACAAAATCTCAGGTGACCGGCGGTGACTTTTCCGTCCGATTTTCGGCAACTCCAAGGACTTTTCCGGCTACCCAATATATGCAGAATTTTGTGAAGAGTATTCTAGACTCATGGGTGTGAAGACTTGGGCTTGGAATTGGATGGAGAATTTGGTTCGAATTTGGAAAGAGAAGATGGAAGATTTGAGAAAGACTTGAACTTGGAAATTGAATTATTATGGAATGAGGATTCTATTCCTTGGAAGATTTGGAGAACATTGAAGCCTATAAATAGAGAAGTTCTCTACACACTTTTACACACCTTTTACACACACAACACTTGTGTTTTTGCTTGCTTTTCAAAATTCTTCTTTTAATTATTTGTGTGAACTTGAAAAATTCTCCTTTTAATTATTTGTGTGAATTTCAAAAACATGAGTAGCTAATTTTCTTATTGATTGACGATGAATTCCTAGTTCTTAACATATGATTTGAGTTTTGTTTTCAATTCTATCTTGAAGTTTTCACATGATTATCGTTTGTTTTTACTAATAGGAATGTTTATGCATTCATGGTTGATTGATAGATTGTTTGGGTGGCCAACTAAATTGATTTGTTAATTGATCTAAAGCTAGTGAAAGTTAGGGGATAAGTAATCGTTTCTTGACTCTTTACATAAGTAGCAAACACGAGACCTTGCGGAGGGATTCCGTGGAGCAATTGTGTGTGAAAACAACGTTAGCAAGTAGACCTTGATCTAAGAGTCTAACTACTAATATCAACCTAATAAGTTCATAAATCTTAATGCATTTATTTAAATTACATCTTGAGTGATCTACTACTAGGTGGTTTGGTAAATAGAATTCGGTAGTCGAGAACTTCCGTATCCAGTGATACAAGGGATTTAGGGGTTTAACACTGATCTAGTTGCTTTACCTACGGTTGGTGATAATCTGTGACTAATAAAAAGTGGAAAGAACATAACTTGAATCATTGTTTTGCAACGAAGAAGGATTCCTTGATCTTGTCTCTCTTATTGATTTCAACTTTATATTTGAATTGCTTAGTTTATTTTCTTTTGCTTTATAAAACAAACCCCCCTTTTGTGACAATTAAACAACTAAAAACCCTTGCTCCTCGTGGGAACGAACTTGACTACACTATATTACTTGTTAATTAGGTGAAAAATATTGATTAATTTGTTGTGGTTACGACACGCATCACAAACTCGTTTTATATTATTTCTTCAATAAAAACACTTATTAAGCCATGAGTTATTATTTTGAGCGTGTTTTTGATATGAGGAGCTAAACCCCAACACTGGAACGACGGAGGAAGCCATATTTCATGCATGTGGTAATTATATTTAATTCTTTTATGACTACTTGCACTATTATCAGTCGTTTTATGACTTTTCTTAATTGATTGTGACGTCGTATGAAGATGTATGTTTGGTCTAAGTGCTTTTGATCATGCTAGTGATTTACAGTCAATCTTTTAAAAATCTACCTTGGCAAAGAATTAGAGTCAATATTATTTGAGCTATAATTGTTTGGAATAAATATATGAATCGCATGAATGAGTTTATGGTGGAATCCTGAATCTCAGTACCTCTCGATATTGTGACAATCTTGTGCAAATATTATCTTTGTTTTTACGGTTTTCTAAGTCTTAAATCAAACCTTTATAAGCCCGAGCGAACGACAACCTTCTTACCACTATCTAAAATTACATCATAAATATTGTCTATATTATAGTCCGTGAAGCTCTCCAACAACTCAAATCGTGGCTAGTAAAACCAGAAGGAAACCCACGACAACGATCAAACCTGAAGAGGAATAACTCTCATTCCCCAGTTTCCCCTCAACTCTCCTCTTTCTTCGAATATGCATACTAAAAGGAAAAAATCAATAATTTACAAACCTCCGCACAGAGAAGACAATCTTTAAAGTAAGTTGGATTCGTAGAATTAGATCTTCTTGTTCTGATTTTCTGAAATTAGGGTTTTAAAGTAGTATAAGTTCATTTTGTATGAATTATCGTTTTTCAATTTTTTTACACTGATTAATAGATTTATCTTCATTAATTTGAACTATTTTATGATATGGATCAGATTTGGAATAAGTAAATCCATTAATTTGAACTATTTGATTGCTTGTTCCTTTGATTTCTTGATACAAATTTCCCGCGTTTTGAGTTTCTTTTAGATCCAATATTTGATTTTTGTTTTAAAATTCCAATCAAGGTTCTTGCTTTAACATCATATTATTAAATCTTTGTTTATCCACATAACAATTGATTCCAATTTTAAGCGTAATCTGTCTATGCAAAACCAGACATATTTACTTCCAACTATGATCCTATCCACGCTCACAGCACCACTTGTTAGGATTAAGACCTTAGAATTAACCTCTTCACAAGACACTAGTTCTTTGGATCACGTAGAACTAAAGAAAAGAGAAAACAAATGCACGAAACAGAAACAAAGACACAAGATTTAACGTGGTTCGGCAATATGCCTACGTCCACAAATGACTACGATCAACTCTTATCATTAGAACAAATTACAGAGAATTAAACCTCAAACTATGACCAGCAGAATGATATTCACAAACCCCAAACAATTCTCTATGAACAAAACGTTCTAAACCCTAAAATTCCCTAGTTATGAGAACTCTTCTCTAAATTATGTTGTGTGTATTTCCCTAAGACTTGCACACCTATTTATATAGGTTACAAACTTGTCTTCCAAGTATATGAGTTATACTAGGAAAACTAAACATATGTAAGAAAGGAAACCTTGAATTTAACTAAATCAGGAAATCTCTGGCTATACCAAAATAAGGAAACACCTAGATGATTCTAGAAAATTCTGGAACCTTCCTAAAAACATCGACAACTTAACACATAGTTCTATCCCTCTATTTCTAAGATCACAGTTTCTTGTAAAAAAATTAAAAAGATTCCCCCTTGCTGCAAAATATTAGAAAGGCGATAGCATAATTGTTCGATTTAGACTCTGGATTGACATCATGGACTACAGTGATGATTGCTGAGACATTCTTGATTTTAGTTGTCACGACACACATTGCGTTATCATTAGCCAAAGAGATTCCCAACAATCTTAATATTTGCACACATAAATTGTTTTGATTATAACAAAATTATGAAATGGGTGTACTGGTTTCAAACTATTCTGATTTCCTTACTTTTGTTATTTCCATGGCTTGAATTTATGGGTAACTAAGTGTATTTGCTTGAATATTTATATTTATTTGAATCCATCCATGAGATAATTCAATTTGTTGATTTGTTGTCCCTGTGATTTCATATCTTCTTAAATGGATGTGGCTTAGACCGCATGTTATATATAAAAGGATAAAAATCAGGCATCCGTGAATGTTGTATACAATAGATATCTTTTTCTATGTTATTTGTCAATGATATCAAATTTTATCTTTACATTTTGCAGGTTTGTTTGATACATATTAAGTTCAAGGCTATGTTGGAAAATATATATATTGATTAACTTTGGAAGTAGGGAATCCATTTGTGATAATTGATGTATTTTGTATCTCCATATTCAATTGAATTTTCTTTTGAAAATTGGTTCGTACTCAAAATGCTGTGGTATTGAGTTTGTATTTTCTTTTGTTGAATGTAATCAATCAGACAACCCTGTAGTATTTGTCTTATTTCCGAATGAATGGATTATTTTCTTAGAATGTTTATAGTGTAAGTAAGTATAATATTGTTTATTTCCGCCACCGGTAATGTTAGTGGTTAACAACCAAAAATGGTATAGATATCATCCTTTAAACAACTACGGTGAGATTTATGCCTAATGAAATTGGAGCAACAATTGTTAACGTTGTGGCTAATAACCACATAGTGTGACATCTAACTGATAATCGCCCACGACCGAAAGCGTGGGAATTGCTCTTATAGTATTAGTCACACCACCAAAACCGTGGCTAGCATCGTGGCGAATAGTATTAGCCACGGGACTATTTGTTACGGTAAGCCAGTCGTGGCTATTTATCTTTTTCCACGGATTTTTGAGCAATTGCCACGATTTTCTGGCATGACTAAAACTCAATATTTTTGTAGTAAGGGTGACAAGTAAGCACATTCCTAGTAATGATAATGTGATACGTGCTCGCAAGAATGGTTTGCCTTATGGACTTCCGGAAGATGGTGGAAGAGTGATGATTGGCTACAAGGAGTCATAGGTGAAGAGAATTTATGAGAATCTGGATCACAGGGATGCATTCCGCGTACTTAGACACCAGAGTGCCGCATATTGGGATATTTTCAAAGAGGCTCCTGAGGTGGTGGCTTTAATACAAGGCTCTGGTTTATGGCCTGCCATTTTCTATGCACATCAGAAATTTGATGCAATTACAAGCTCAGCCTTTTGTGAGAGATTTTGACTGGAGAGTTACACATTTCATCTCCCCTTTGGCGAGATGACAATCACTCTTGATGATGCACAGAAGATTAATGGTCTTAAAATGAATGTGGAAAATGTGAAGTCTGAGTTTTATGATATGACTTGGGATGAGTTGTATGTACTGGCCGATGAAACTCTTGGTTGGCCAAAATCCAAGACAGAATTGGAGTTTTGTTGCGTCGCTAAAGAGGTGAAGTGTGCGGATCCTCGTGCAAGGTTGAAGAAAATCAAACTCACCGCTTTGAAAAGCTATTTTGGAGACACAAATGAGAAAATTTCAAAGAGAGAGTTGGTGATGGGCTATGTCATAGCCAGGCGCATTGCTACCGCGTATATGTTGTATACTCTAGGTAATGCTATATTTCCCGATAACAGTGGAAACAAGGTGAATGATCAATACCTTCAATTGTTAAGGGATTTGAAAAGCTACCACAAGTATTCTTGGGGAACCGCTGCCCTTTCTTTCCTATTCGAGCAACTTGGCACCGCCTCTAGGTATACAAGTACAAATATTGGAGGCTATTTCAGTATCCTTCAGGTAATTCTTGCTATAGTTTTACTTGTTTAAGTTAAACCAATAAATTTACATTTTATAGTTCAATTTTAAACACTATAGAGAATTATTCGGCTTATAATGAGCTTTAGGGTTTCTGCCGAACTTTATTTTTTCCCAGATTTTTCTAAAAAATTGTCAGGTTCGGCTCATTCGATTTTGACATTTAAGCCGAACTTGAAAATCCACCACTATTTGTGATAAACATATTTTGTTCGCCTTAAAAATGATTTTTCATTATCAGCTGATTTATTATTTGTTCCCCAAATTTTTATTTTTTGCCTCATTGTTCTTCATAATTATGTTTGGTATTATATCATATTGTTGATGTATATGACCATTTCCTGGAATTGACATTGACCACAGAAGATGAAAAATGGGTAGATTACATTCCCTACTTCGGGCAAATGATTTTCAAGGAAAATAAGAAAATGAATAAAAAAGAAATACTAATAGCTTTGAGAGAAAAGATAGTCCTTTTGAATGTTGAAGACGTTGTATTTTAACCATACAAGAAGGATGGATAAGAGGATGAAGTTGTTGAAGATGAAAATATGCCATTGGGGATATACTACTAACCGGTTGTCAGCCGACACAAATATAAATTACACTTTCTTACTACTCAAAATATATAATGAAGCAAGGGAAAGAAAGGATCGTTCCCACAGAGAGGCCTTGGTTGTCAATATGTTTCGGTATCTTATAAGTAACACGGGGATTTTCTGATTGTGTAAATAAAAATAAACAAAAAAGCAAACAAAGTACGCAAATCAAGGATGTGAAATATTGGATAAAGGTTTCATCTTCAATTGTAAACAAGTTTATGAATATATGAATAGAATTCGTATTTAATCTCGCTATCATCAAAAGCCATAGAATACCTTATTGCAAGAACAAGAATACTCCGGAAATTTCCTAATTCATCACACACACATTAGAGCTGCATATGTGAATTCTACCTAAAGAATAACCTAACGCCTTGTGCTAATCAAGTTCAATTCCTAGGAGCATTAAGTTTCAGAAATAGGCTAATCAATGCAATTGTAATACATTGCGCAAACAATTCGAACAAAGGTCAATTTCTACATATGACTAAAAGGATGTATCACTACAAACCCTAATCATATCATGCTACTCGTATTCAAGGTTATCGCTCAATGATGAACCCTAAAATAGCTATAGATATGGATGTGAGTTCAATCAATTCTAGACTTAACTAAACAAACATTCAATCATATTGCAATACATCAATCATGCAATTATTATAACCCGTAGAAATCAAACGGTAATATTGAGAGAAAACTAATTCATAAAAATCATAACTTGGTTGCAAAATCCAACTACATCTTCAACCAATAATAAAAAACTAGTTACTCGGGTTTTTGGAAATCATCATAAAGAGTTTAGAAAAATCTATCATGTGAAACCCTAGAAAACAAGTAGAAGCCTCCCTAATGGAGATATTAGGTTTAGAGAAAGAGTTTTCTATTTATATGCTCCTCTCATTCCATAAGGATACTCTTTCCAATATTAGGTCTTCTCAAAACCCATCTCCAAGTGGTCCACCAAGCCCATGTGTGGAAAATACCCATGTAAAATTATGTCCAAAATCCGTTGCCGGAAAACTGGGATCATGGCCGGAAATTGGCCGGAAAAGTCGTCGGTGAGCATCTCAGGTGACCGGCAAAGTCCGCCCGGTCACCGGTCAACGAGTCAGGACCGAATCATTGAGTCAACTCGGTCAGTCAATCGAGTGAACTCGGTCAATCACCGAGTCGAAACCAAGTCGACTTCTTACTCACCGGATAAGCCGAGTGGCCAAAGCCATTGCACTGGCTTTGAACCTATCTTTGCACCATCATTGCACTTCAGGTGGGAAAATCCGACCATGATGGCACTGCTTCATGTACTGCAGCTTCAATTCTCCACCTCCAGATCTGTTGCCATGCCTGTAATTTCACATCAATCCCAGCAAACCTCTCCATCACTGCCAGACATCCCTCTTAACAGCACCATCACACTCTCACCATGTCCACCACCTGACCTTCACAGCCACTAAAACCCATTACAGACAACCATCCTGGCCACGGCTCCCGATTTCGCACTGCATCTGCATCCGACTCTCCAAAATTGCCTCTCCATTTCATCTTTTGACTGCAACATTCAGTTCCTGCAACTCCTGCAATCTTTTCACAAAATACATTAAGCACCAGCGCTCTTCCATCCTTGTCTTCAACAGCGCCGCATTCTCACAACTCCCATCTGTGCATCTCAGAATCACCATCGCAGCTTCTTCTTTCCATTACCAACATCTGCAGCACAACCTCCCTTGAGTCTTAACTGCACATCACAAATTCCAACTAGCACCACCAGACTCATCTCAATCCCCAGCTCAACGACTCCACAGACAAGACCCCTTCTTGTTCTCCATTCAACAACATTATAACTCTTCCATGTATAGTGAATCTTCATCTGAGTTCATCATTCTTTCTTGTTTCAGTTCAATCCCGAGACAAAACCCATTTTTCCTCATCCTCCATCCATCCAATTTTCACTCAGTTGCATCATTCCCTTACAACTCCACCAGAACCACTTCATAGCTCACCTCCTTCCATGCACTAGCCAGTGCCATCTATCTCCAAATCAAAGGCAGCAACTCATCAGCCTTGATCAAGTCATTGTTCTTCCCTGTAGTTTCATCCTAACATACATCTAACTCCTTGTAGCTTAACCGTCTTGCCACGACCTGCACCAATAATCTCTGTAACCATCTTCCAATTCCATTGGCTGCAACTCATTCCTGTGACCTTGCAATGAGCTTTTATCTTTGAGCTGCAATACCATCTCATCCTCAGCTCAAATTCCAGTATCACCATGCCTTGCACCACCAATACCCTGCAATACCATACCACCTCCTTGAATCACCATCTTCACTTCAACCAACAGCATCACCACCTGTAATTACAACTTTCTGCAGCTTCTTAAACCTTCTTAGCTTTTATCTTTGAGCTGCAATACCATCTCATCCTCAGCTCAAATTCCAGTATCACCATGCCTTGCACTACCAATACCCTGCAATACCAGACCACCTCCTTGAATCACCATCTTCACTTCAACCAACAGCATCACCACCTGCAATTACAACTTTCTGCAGCTTCTTAAACCTTCTTAGCTTCAAATACCACCTGCAATATCACCTCAGGCCACCAAATCCATCATTTCCCAGACATCCATTCTCTTGCCATGGCAGTGACCACCAACACAACCAGAAACCCATTGCAGCAAAGTGCAGTTTCAAACACACATTCCATTTCCATTTCGTCTTACCAATTCATACTTGCAGTCTTCCATCGGCACATCGAATCCTTCAGCAGCGACCATTTATGCATCATGCATCCTCAGATGCAACACCAGCAGCTTCTGTACATCAAGGTCAGCTCATTACCTTCCCAAACTTCTCAGAATTCTCAGACCCTGCTCAACTCAACACTAGTCATAGGCAAACCCATTTACAGCTCCATTTCTTCCATTGTTTCTTCCGCACCACCAAGTTGCAACATCATGACCTGTAACTCACTGCCAATCAATACCATCTGGATTTGCATCATCTACTTCAGAATTCCAATCCCAAATTTTCCAGCTCTGCAACAACATGAACCCTAATTGTTCATTTCTTCTCAAGCTTCAAAGACAACAGAACCTCCTCTTGAACCATCATATCTCCTCCATTTCCCTGCCATTGCATTTCACATTTAGAACACACCCATTCATTCAATCAAACACACTTGCAATCTTACAATGCCTGCTGCTCCATCTGTTTTCTCATTTACTGGCAAGAACGAATTACTAGCACCAAACCCTAGTTCTTCATCTGCAACTTCATGTAGCAATCAACACAAAGCTCTCAATCAACCATCGAACTACAACAACTGATACTCGAGCCAAAATCAAACCCTAATCCAACCCATCTTTGATTTCAGATCCCATACATCATCAACCTCTGAAAACCCAGTTCTTATCTCCACAACTCATCCATGAATATCAACAATTGCAGCTTGTTTTGATGGCAATAGATTCCGTTTCTTCCATCTTTCCTCATCTCTATTTTCTTCTGAAATTGGGTTTCCAAATACTACTCAAATTCTCTGTCTCGATCTCATCACGACTAGCCATCAGACTGAACTTGCCGGCGTGAACCACTCTTTGCAGCGCGACTGGTAACTAAGAGTCTAAGACTCGAGTTTGTGATCAACCTAGTTGATAAGGCCAAAATATGTGGAACGGTTATTGGCACCCTGCGTGTTAGGATAAGGGCCACCTTAGTCTCCATTCAACTGATTTCTTCTTTTTAATGCTCAAGAGAGTTGTGTGCTTGCTAGCTTCGAGTCCACGGACATCCAATGTTGTCGATTTATGTCATGAGCCCCCATTTCTTCTCCTTTTACGTCATATGATTCCAACCACCTATAAAACTCAAAAGCACATATAAGATACATAATTCACAAGAAACTCGCAAAGAAAGCATAAATACTAGATATAAAATTAGGTGTTTTAGACACCTATCAACTACGGGCCTTTGTTTTATCCCCAAGGCTTTATATTGTTTGATCCTCGTCGAGTACTCCGTCAATATGGATTTATCCAAGCGATTCCGGTGCCGGAGGAATTAAAGTTCAAGTTGTTGCCGAAGGGTTCAATGGAACTAAGAAAAAGGATAGTGCATGGAATGCCGAATATGATCCCGACCCTACCACTGATTGTTGGGAGAAATTTGAAGAGAACAAATTAAGTTGGGTTAACTTAGAAGAGTTGCGTGACGATCCTTGTGAAGTTGACCCGGCTTATATAGATTGGTATAACCAAATTTCTCATCCCTTAATCATTAATAGGGAAAGTCAAGCTTTGGTAGATGCTAAGAGGGGAAAGCAAAAGCAAAAAGAAGTGGAGACGAAAAAGAGGAAGAACTCCAAGGGCATTGTTGAAGACGTTGCAAAGTCTTACCGAACTATGGTAAGCGAATATTGAGTGCATACTTTTAAATTTGTTATCAATATTTTAGTATACTATTACTTATTTGTTGGAACTAAATTTTATTAGGTGACCGGTGGTAAAGACGTGTTGAAGATCATGAAGAAGAAACTTGATTGCAATACACCGATGGCGGTGGAAGAGCAAGAATACCTTTACAACCGTTGGTATGGAGTTATCAACAAAGGTGAAAAACCGTTTGATGTGATTTCAATAGTGTTGTAGTAAGATGATTCTTTCAAGACTTGTGAAAGCATATTCTAGACTTAATCTTAAAACTAAAAATATAGCAAACTTAAATAAGAAGTGATATAAATATTATGGAGACACTGAGGTTAGGATTCCACCACTCATCAATAATTATGTGATTCAATACTAATTTATATCATGCAGTTAAAACAATTGATTCGATTCTAAATTATTGCCAAAATCAGATTTCCAAAATATCAAATGTTAGTCGCAAGTATAATGCATCAAAAGTCTTTAACTAAGCATGCATCATCAAGAGAAAACACATTTGATTAATAAAAACCATTTTTTATCAATGCAATTAATTATATAAAAAAATTACATAAATTAATTAATAAAATAGAGATTACCACATAATTCTTGAGAGAATGGCTTCCTCCGTCACCCCATGTATTGGGTTTAGCTCATCATATTAGAAACACGCTCAAAATTCATTTTTATTGCTCAAAGGTGTTTACAAAGATGGAATTTTAATAAAACAAACATTCGCAACGGCAAAAGGGCGTTACAAATCAGTGAACTGACTGTTACAAAGAAAACAGAATCAGCGTTACCAAAAGAGAAGAATAGATGACAGTGGCGTTTGACTGTATTATGTTTATCACCTCTTCTCTTCTCCGTTGATGATCAACAATCGCTACAACTCTCTGTTTTTCTCCCCAAACTCTTCGTGTCTTCTATAATCAACTCCAACACCTTATATACTCCTCCAGATACCAGAATCACGCGTCATAACTCCATATATTCTTCATGGCCAGTTTAGTAAATAACTGTGATTTTTGATTTCCCACACGTTTTTAAGCTTCCAAATTACCATGTTTAACTCCTTCACTCTCCAAATGGTTGTTAGGGTCTTCTAAACACGTGCAAATTCATTTGTTGCTCGCGTAATCTTGTGGATATCTCCTTCGGTGAGTAAACTCCATGTTTTCTTCGAATATAAGTATCCAGCCCAACTGGATCGAAACCAACACATATATCATTCATGTCTAGCCCAGAGGAATAAACCCAGTTAATTCCATCCCTTTAATCTCACTGAAACACGCTTAAATCGCAAACCCCAATTATATTCTTCCGCTGCAAATATTTCCCGCCAAATTCTGAAATTTGAAATGAAGAAGATGAAGGTGCCCCTTATCTGACTATGGAGACCCTGCCTGGGGTGCCCTTAGTAATCTGGTTGGTGCCTTTAGTAATTTTCAGTGGTACATTTACCACTTTTAGGGGGTGCTCCGAGTACTTTCCTGGGTGTCTTTAACACATTTCTGGGGTGCCTTTAGTAAATTTCTCCGGAGTGCGAAACATCAATTTTCCGAGCCAATTTTTCCACAAGAGTGTATTTCTCTGAAGACACCTACACATACATAAAACACCATAATAAGTACAAAATCAAGCACTAACAATACAGACATTTAGGACAATTCAGACACAAAATTGTATCTATCACCGTTCCCAGAAAAAAAGAATGGCGATGAGGAGGCCCCACCAAGAAGACGAAGGTACAAGTGGCAGTGGTGGTAGTAAAGGTCGCAGCGGTGGAAAAAAAGGTGGAAAAAGAGGTGGTGGAGGTAGCAAACGAGGTTGTGGTCAATGAATCAATATGTTCAATTTGAAGTATACTAGCTTTTTAATGTTTGGATCTTAATTAATGAATTTAGTGCAATGTTATTTACTTTAAGAAAGGAATTTTATGCTTCGAGTACAATGTTACGATATTTAAGTGAAATGTTATACTTTTATGTTTCAAAGAAGTGTATGTATGAAATGTATAAAATGAAAAACGTGTTTGAATTGAAGTTAAAGAAGGAAGTTCGGCTTATAATCTATAATACGTATTAGCCAAACTCAGATGATGTCATCCGAGAACCTTCCAACTGATAGGTTCGGCTTAGAACTTCAATTTCGGGAACAACCGAACTATTTGGAAAGTATTAGAAAATTCTAGAACTGGATAAATTACTAAAATTCCCTAAACTTTATATAAAAGCAAAATTTTCTCTTTTGAATCAAAATTTAAGAAAAGTCGAAGATAATTTTCTGTTTCTCTCCTTTTCTCTAGCCGAACTAGTAAGAAGTAAAACGATTGAAATCATATTTCATCGCCGTAATTAATCGTCGATTCATAAAAATTTGATCGTCGATTAAACACAACTATAAAATGGCTCGTGGAAAGAAAAAAACATTGGGTAGGTGGTCAAAATCTTCTTCTAATCCGTCAATTGAAGAACAACAACAAATAGAAGGAGTTGAAACTGAAATTGAAGAAGAACATCAATCGAGTGAAGAATAAACCCCATAAATGAGGATTAGAAGGTATTTTGTACATACCCAACTCTTTAATTTGTTATTTTTGATTGTTAGAATAGGTTTAATTAGAGAAAACATAGGATTTTTTGCGCATACGGTGAAAAGCTCGGCTGATAAACTTCTTTTTTATTATAAGTCGAACTAATACTAAAGAACAGTTCGGCTGATCTTTATTAACCGCCGATCCTATAGTTTTCCAGGTTCGGCTGTTTCGACTTACATAAATATAAGCCGAACTTCCTTCTGTAACTATGATTATTTAGGATATGCTTTGTATTCTTTAGGATTATACTTAATTATATTTTTGTATTTTGTTTAGGAACCTAAAAGGTAAAAGGAGAAACATGGAAGTAACTCCCTGTACTTCTAAAACTCCCAATGCTTGAGGAGACGGAACTAAAAACCTTGGAGCACGTAATAGGGGAAAAACAACTAAACTTAATGAATAAGAAGAAGAATAAGTGGAAGATCAACAAGAAGTGGAAGATCAACAAGAATCAATAAAACATAAGAAATATGCTACCGAATTTGTAGGGCTTCACATTCCTCTTGATGATGATGTAATACCTGCGCGAGAGGATGGTTTACCACACGATCTTCCAGCTGACGGAGGCAAGGTGTTGATTGGTTATAGAGAGTCTTGGGATAATAGGATACATGAGACTCCTGATCATACCCGTGCGGTTCGAGTTTTGAGACATTAGAGGTCTGCACATTGGGATTTGTTTAAATAGGTTCCTCACGTGATTGCTATAGTGGAAGCCTCTGGTTTATGGCATGCCATTAGATACAGACATCATGAATGTGATAAAGTGACGACCTCTGCCTTTACCGAGAGATTTTGTCCGGAGACTAATATATTTCATCTCCCCTTTGGCGAGATGACAATCACACCTGATGATGCGAAGAAGATTACAAGCCTTAGAGTCACCGGCGAAAGCGTGGTGCCGAGTTTTATGATATATGAGTTGGGATGAGCTGTATAAATTGGCTGAGGAAACTCTTGGGTGTCCAAAATCAATAACCGAACTAGAGTTTTGTTGTTCCGTTAAAGAGGTGAATTATGTTACCGATGATAAAGGTACTTTCCATAAGAAGAACAAGTTCAAGTTGTAGAGGTTGAAAAACTATTTTGCGAGTACAGAAGAGAAGGTTAAAAAGGGAGAGCTGGTAATGACTGAGGAAAAACTGAAACAAACTGCAACTGCCTATATGTTGTACACTCTTGGGAGAGATATCTTTCCAAACCTTTCTGGGAACAAGGTCAATACTCAATATCTCCAATTGTCAAGGGATGCACACTCCGTTAACAAATAATTTGGGGGACCGCATCGCTTGCCTACCTACTCAATCAACTCGCACAAGCCTCTAGGTTGGCAAGTACAAACATTGGAGGAAATTTCACTATGTTTCAGGTAATTCTTTGAATACAATTTTGTTGTTCAATTGTTTTGCTATAAACCAAAATAGTGATACTTTAGTGACAGGTTCGGCTTAAATCGAAACCTACAAAACAAGCCTAACCTCTTCCTGTTAAGGTTCAACCAATATGCTAATTTTTTATTTTGGGCCGAACTAGTGTTGTAACCCTAAAGTTATTTGGTTCGGCTACGGAGTTGAATTATGATATAAGCCAAAACCAGTGTATGGCTGCAAAGCTTATTTGTTTTTTTCAATCCAATGTGTTCTTTGTTTGGTATCTTATTTTGTGAATTCTTGTATTATTGATGTAGGTGTGGGTATATGACCATTACCCGAATTTGAAATTGGCCAAAACACATGAAAGGTGGGTTGATACATTGCCAACTGCAGCTCGATACGAGTTCGAGGGCACCAAGAAAAGGAATAAAAAAGAAGTGTTGATAAAGTTTAGAGAGAAATTAGACTCTTTGGATAGCAGTGACGTCGTATTTGACCCATATTTGAGAGATGTTCAAGAAGATTATGCTTTTGAAGATAATGATGTGTTGATAGGTATGTACTACGGACCATTATTTTATCTAGGTGGTTTTGTAGTATATGATTCTCGTCGAGTACTATGTCAATTAGGATCCGTCCAGACGCTCCCAGTGGTTAATGATAAGTTCAAGTTGTTGCCAATTTGTTCCAAGGGAACTAAAAGCACCACCTCTTCGTGGATTCCAAAATATGATCCTGAACCACCCCTAGAATATTGGAATAAATTGGAAGCCAACAAGTTAAATTTGTGTCACTTGCAATTTTTGGGTGATGATCCTCGTGAAGTCGAGCCGGGTTACATGGATTGGTATAACGAAATTTCAAATCCCCTGATTATTAATAGAGAAAGTCAAGTTGTAGTTGAAAGGGAGAAGGCAAAGGTCTCCAAAAAGAAGTCCAAGGCCATAAACATACCAAAGGCTTATAAAACTATGGTAAGCGATGTCTTCAAATAATACTTGTTTAATTTGTTCTACAAATATGAAAATTTGTTACTTCTTAAATATTAAAGTTCTTTGACCTTTAAAAGGAATTAGGTTGCTGTGGGTAAGGAGTTGTTGAAGAATATGAAGAAGATGCTTTCTTGCAAAACACCGATGACGGTGGAGGAGCAACAAGACTGGTACAACCACTGGGATGCAGTCATAAAAAAAAAAGGCAAGGACCGAAAAAACCAGAAAAAATGTGGACGAGCAAGAGGACACGACAAGAAGGTGAAGGCACAAGTCGAGGTGCTAGGGGCGGGCCAACTGGTGAAGACGACGATACGGAGGATGTACGTCAAGGTGGGAAAAGAAGTCGTGGTATGGTCACAAACTGGGGGATACATACTGGGGTATTGGTCTGGCGGTTTACAGCGTGCAGCGTGCAACGCGCCATCACAAGAACGTGTTAGGAAGTTATGGACGGTTAGCGATGACAGGAGAAGTGGGCAAGACTGATCGTGTAGCATCAACACACAACTCCACTACTCTGTCACTCCACTTCCTCCACTTCCCACGAGAGACGTGAATAAGGCTCAATGACTTGTATAAATAGGTTCTCCTCCCTATTTCCACCAACAAGGGCAAGTCCAGACAAAATACAGAAACCAAGTGTTAATACAAAACACCGGAACTGATAGCTTGCATCATGTAAGCCGGTTCAGCTTTCTGTGACTCTAAGTGTGTTATACTAGCCCGATTGAGCCTTTGTATGATTCTGGACTAGGTCCCGGGGTTTTTATGCTTTTGCGGTTTCCTCGTTAACAAAATCTTGCTGTGTCATTTACTTTTTTTTTTCCGCAATTATAATTGTTGTTATTATAATTTAAAGTAAATTACACAAACGTTAACTCTGTATTACTTGATAGTAATCCTATAGAGTTTGGTTAAGTCCGAACCTATTATCAAGTAATCACACTTTGATTGTTGCATTGTCTCGATCTTCGTATCCATAGACGATCACACAAAGTGTGAATACCGATTCGTAGTATTGTCTCGACTCAGTCCATAGACAATCACTTTCGGTAAGAGGACTTATAGGTGGAAAAGTTTACGATTGTTGTATATTTGGGTATCCTTGTCTTTTCAACACCCTCATGGCAAGTTTTTGTTGGCGCCACGTAAGTAAAACAACTACCAGCCCTCGCGAAAGAATGAACAACGTAATTGAAGGTCTCCGCAATTAAAAACCCACATATCGGCATTTGATCCAATGCTCACTTGTGATGATGGCATCCCCATGTAAACGTTGTTCAAAACTAATGAACTCTTGTGCCACCCTATGGTTTCCGCCCCCTCTCATCATTGACTTGTAGGAGTCCTTGTTTCGGCGTAGTGTTTGTAACAATCTTTGCCTTATATAATTTACTTCGTCCCCTTGGAAAACCGGGTGGTTCCGATATTTAAAAGGTCATAGTTGTTCCACGACATGGAAACCACAATTGCCACCCCCTTCAGCGTCATCCATGGATATGATATACTCACGAATGGCTTCAGGTAGGTCTTGCAAATCATATTGGTAGGTCGCAAATACTTTCCCAAACTATCTCTTTTAGGACCTTTCATTTTCCCCACCGCGTATAAGGTTTTTATTACCTTTTGCTTGGGCACCGAACTATTCTTGGTTATTTCCTTTTGTTGAGATAGAAACATCTTACCCTTAAGCTTCACGTCTCCTTGCAACGACGAAGGACATAAAGGACCACTATATTTAACTTCTTTGTTACTTGTTTCACCTTCATCCTTGCTCGGTCGACCACGTTTCTTTGAGAGTTTCACTTTATCTTTCTTGTATATCTTCTCTATTACCCTTTTCTCTTCTTCGTACTTTGCATTATGGTACTAGACCCCGGATGGATCCCTTTCGGTAGGACCCCTTCTCTTGGCGTGTGCATTGGCTCTTGCTCTAAGCTCTTTTCGGGTTTCTTTGGAGGGTAGCCTACCTTTTTATGGCCCCTTATCCGGTTCGTGTAGACCTTGTTGGGTGTGAAGATAGAGGATTGGCATCATGTTATGCCATAAAATTTGTTTTTGAGCTTGGAACATCTCCCGGTACATCTCGGCCAACTTTTTCCAATAAGGTGTGTCCCAAATCTCTACACCATCGTCCTCTTTGGGGAGAGGGTCACAACTCAATTGTTTCCAAAAATGATCAATATCCTCAAAAGGTATAATATCGTCCTTATACCGAAGAAAATCGTGCCGACACGGAAGTCCCATGCTTTCCCTAATTTTACAAACACACTCTTCTTGGGTGTTAGCATTCAATTTATCCATCAACTCCACTTCCTCCATTATTTTCTCAAGGCACAAATGAGAGACCCTATGGGTTAGTCCCCAAAGCCTCGGATTATCCAAAACTCATTATGCTTCATCATTAAACTCTTTTCGAATAACACTTTAATTCTTATAACATCACTCATGAAATACTCTTCCATTGCGTCAAACACTGTGATGAACATGTCCATGCACCCAAATAGATTCTTCTTCAAACGATAGTGAGACGACTCTACCATATTTGTAGCTTGGTTGTCGAAGTGCTTGTGGTGGTTTTTAAATGCACTAACAAATCTATGTTTGTTGGTATTTAAGAATCGCTTGCGTAAATATATAATGATTTCCGGGTGTTTGACGCCCCAATTTGCAATAAGTTTTGCAACATAATCTTCATACACATCTTCGGTGATTGACCATTGCAAAGCGTCCTAATAGTTGGAGAAATATTCCCACAACCTTTCATTGGCATCATATTCTTTCATGAATTCCTTCTTCTTCGCTTGTATTTCTCCATCCGCTAATTTTGCAATCTTCTCTAGCTCTTTCATCTTAAGCGGTTGAATTATCGGTTGGCATTTTTTCCTAACATTGTTCCATATGTGAAAGATACAAAGAAAGTTTTGTGCATTAGGAAATACCTTCCTAATAGCAAACATCAATGCCGCCTCTTGGTCGGTTACCATGATCTTTGGAAGAGCATCCTTCCGGAAGATTAACTTTACTTGTTCCAATGCCCAAACATAGCTTTCTTTCAACTTATCTTTAAAAAAATAAAAAGCAATGGTGAAAGGTAACTTGGTTTACGTATGCCCAACAACGTTCATCAAGGGCATCTTATATTTATCGGTCTTGTAAGTGCAATCCAATATGAGAACTTGTTTACGCATTCTGGATGGGCAATAAAAAGGTGTTTCACATGGCCGAAATCATCCAATTTTTTTAGAAAGCATAGTTCTTCTTCTGCGCCAACCACATGCATCACCAATCTACCTTGCAAATCCTTCATTCTCAAAGTACTTCTCGCGTTATAGATTTGTTGCAACGTAGTCTTGTTATTTTTATCATCCGCCTTCAATTTGCTAAGGATTTTAGACGGTGACATACGTGCTCGAGTCATTTTATCTACCTCCGCATATTCATGATCTTTAAGTCTTCCGGCTCTATAATGTCCATGAAGATCCTTTGGACGTGGGTGGTTATGACGACAATCCATATTTTTTAATCATAGTGAAAATTCTTTTCATGATCTTGAAGGGACAATTTATCTTCCTCGATTTAGTCTTATACTTTTTCCCGGTCTTCCCAATATACACCTCACCATTTTCTTCTTACTTACGTTCAACCCGCTTTTCTCACAAACCATCTCCACACGGTCCTTTCGGCTTTGTCTACCTTTAACTAGGACGCAATTTATTTTATAACCATGTCCTTCAGCCCAAGTCGTTGCTTCATTTTGAGTTTTCCACGTCTACATGGAGTACCAATGTAAAGTAATATTAAGTATTTTGAATAAAACATACTTGAGAGGAAAAAAAAGAAACATAAATTACAAACCTACCAAGTCATTTTGGAAATGTTCTTTAGTATCTTCGTGAATTACATCAACAGGATCTGGTTGATCATCCATTGTCACCATTTTAGGAACAATCTGCAAGTATATCACAAGGTTAGACTCCGAGAAAAGGTATATTCCTTACAAGTTCGGCTCATACGCAATTTGGATTGTTGGACAAACTAGGTGAACTTGGTAAACTTTATATTGGTTAGGCTCATTTGTAAAAAACTGTACGATCCGAACCTCCACACTTGAGTGTTATAGAAACAACAGTACAAGGTTCGGCTCATACAATAATTAGCCGAACATCACACTGTAACTCACAAAAACTATTATACTATGTTCGGATTATTTAATCACAACCATTAAAAGCCAAACTTTGACATTTACTTTGGCGCAAAAATAATTAATTCACGGTTCGGCTAATAACATATTCAATTGTACAAGCCGAACTGTTCATATTTATCAAGGTTCGGCATCCAAAGTATGTGTCGAACCTAACCCTGTTGCGCCGAATTACATATAAAAATCCAAACTTTTGGTGAATTCAAGCTACAAAATGGACATTAAACATCGTCTAGAATTATACCTATGTATTATTAGCATTGGGTTCCTCATCTATGTACTCATCTTCGGGATTTGGCTCCAAAAAATCATCATCTTGAGCTTGAGATAGAGTTTGACTTTGACTTTGGGTAAAATCGTTTTCATAATCCAAGATAAAAGCCATCTCTGAATCTCCGTCGCAATTGATATATATTTTCTTAGCTTTACATGATGAGGATTCACCTTCCTTACTTGAACTTGGATCACACATTTCTCTACAATCACAAAGATATCAAAAGGGAAAAAAATTCTCCACTTTATCTTCTTATTCTTCTATAATAACCCTAACAATATCTTTAAAAGATAACTACTCTCCCAAATTAACATTAACACTAATTCTAATCATAAACCACTAATCATTAAAATTAATACTAAACAAGAAAAACTAAGCAACAGTTAAATGAGATAAACTGTTGATGCAGCTGGGAAGATCTGGAAAGATCCACCAGTCTTGTACTTTGTTGGAGAGAGCATAGGCCGCGAGAGTATGTGATGCCGTATTAGTTTTCTTAGGTGTGAAGGAAAACTCCCTGGAAACTGATTCTGGCAATGCAGCTTTGATGTCGTCCATAGTCTTCCAGATTCTCCAAGGAATATTCGACGATTCGCCATTTAAAAGATTCACAACAACTTGACAATCTCCTTCAACAATCACTTTGTCAAGTCTTAGTCTTTTAGAAAGTTCGATGGCCAACAGAAATCCATTTTCTTCAGCGAAAACATGTACATTAGATTTTCCCCAGCTGGTACCAGCACCAAGGCAAGTACCGTGACAGTTCCTCGCAATAGCAGCGCAAGAGAAGAGACCATCCTTGAGTGCAGCATCAACGTTGATCTTGATAGCATCAGCCGGTGGTGGAGACCAACCCATTACAGCATCTACTGTACCAGTGATAGCGTCATTTATGATGTTCTCATTTTCGTCTTCCTCTAATTGGTTATAGTAGAGATTAAACCAATAGTTTGCTTGAATCAGAATTCCCTACGGATTTGATTTTTTCCTTTCAAACATCAGAGAGTTGCGAGCTTTCCATAGGGCCCAATAAATTACAGCACCTAACGAGAATGAGTACTCGTTATCGTTTCTATTGAGCCATTGCACCACCATCTCAGTGAGAGTAATGTTGGGATTTTCCTGCAGACGTAAATCAAAAGGAGAAGCGAACCAAACTGCTTGCGCTAAATTACAATGCAGCAGTATATGATTTATACTTTCTTCAGCTGAGAGACACCATTGACAATCAGTTGGTAGGCCTTCGACAAATTTGCCTACCTTTTTGAGTACACCAAATCCATCATGGATAGCTCTCCATAAGAACATTCGTATTTTAGGAGCTATTCTCTTTGTTGCCCAATTTGTTTTCCAAAGGACAGATTGATCATTCAAACATGATGGTTCTCCAGCTGACATGGAGAATAATTCTGAAGAGATTGTGGCGTGTAGTTGCCATGAAGGGTGTGCATCCATATCATCTTGTCATCTACTTCTTTGTTGATGTACAGTTCCAATATTTGATTTGCAGTAAACTGATCGAATGTTTGACGCACCAGTTCAACGTTCCAAGTGCCATTAGATGCATTAATCAGTTGACTTACCTTAGTTATAGAGTTAGGACTGCTTGAACTCCTTGCCGGGATGAAGTCTGGGATTGAAGGGATCCAAGGGTCGGTCCAAATATTTATGTTGTTGTCGTTTCCTATTAACCAAATGCATCCTTGTGTAGATTTTCCTGCACTCTAGAATAGCTGCCCAAGTGTTGGTGCATTTACATGGTTTTTTTGAGCTCTAGAAACAATCATTTCTGAGGTGCTTGGCCCTCAATATCATGCACCAAAGAGAGTCATGATCAGTGATGAATCTCCATGCCAGTTTAGTCACCAAGGCCTGATTCAGGTCATAGAGAGATCTAATTCCAAGGCCCCCCTTTTCCTTAGCCATGTTAAACCATTCCCATTTCAAGTAGTGCATCTTCCTTGTGTCTCTAGAATGTCCCCACCAGAAATATCTTATGATTTGGGTGAGCTTGTGAAGGACGGATTTGGGGATAATAGTTGTTGCCATATAGAAAACAGGAATTAAAGCTAACACGGATATAATCAAGGTAGTTCTTCCAGAATGGGTTAAAAAATGCCTCTTCCATCCTGCTAACTTGTTGTCGAATTTGTCGATCAGGAAATTATAGTGAGATACCCTGTTTCCTTGCTGCAGTATTTTCACCCCCAAGTATATGTCATCCGAGCTCATTCTGGCAACACCAAGTTTGGCGATAACTTCTTCTTATTTTTCGACAATCACACTCTTATTGAAGTAGATTGCAGACTTTGTGTAGTTTACTAGTTGTCTAGACGCCAAGTAGTATTGTTGCAAAATTGTGGAGATGGAATCATTATATGGCTTACAGATGGTGCCCATCTATTTAGACCGTAGCCATTATACAGTCCAATTCTCTCCATTCTATTGATGATGTTGGTTAGTGCTTGAGAGAAAATGATGAACAAAAATGAAGAAAGTGGGCATCCTTGGCGAATTCCTCTTTCCCCTAGGAAGAAACCTTCAGGCTGCCCATTCAGAAGAACAGAAAAAGAAACAGAAGTTACACAATTCATGATTAGCTCATTAGTTCTACCAGTGATACCAAAACCCATTAAAGCTTGTTTCAAAAAACCCCAATGTACACGATCATATGCTTTGCTCATATCGAGTTTGAGAGCAAATGATTCATGCACAGAATTAGATGTATGTAGTGAATGAAATAATTCTTTCGCAACAACAATTTTATCGAGAATTTGTCTTCCGGGTACAAACGCGGATTGGGTTTTCTCTATAAGGTTGTTTAGAAGGGGTCTCAATCTAGAAGTAATGATTTTTGCGACCACTTTGTATAAAACATTACATAGTGTTATTGGTCGGTAGTCTGCCGCAGTTGTAGAATTATTATTTTTTTGGTATCAAAGCAATGTAGGTACGGTTTAAGCCCGGGGGAATGGTTGAATATCTAAAGCAATCCTGAACTAATTGCACAACTTTGTTACCAACGACTTCCCAACATTTCTTATAGAAAACGACTGGGAAACCATCAGGCCCTGGGGATTTTAAAGATTCCATTTTTTTAGGGTGTTGAATATTTCTTCAGTTGTGGGAATGGCATTTATCTTCCTACAATCATCTTGAGAGATGGAGTTAGAGCTATCAATGAGAATGGAATTGAGACTGACCATACTGTCTTTATAGAACATATGGTGAAAGTGGGATACTAGAATGTCTTTTATTTTATCATGTTCTGAAATCCAATTACCATTTGCATCTTGGATAGTAAATATTTTTTACTTCTCCTATGAATAACTGAGACATGAAATACCTGAGTGTTTTTGTCAGCGGATGCACCCAATTCGACTTGTTTCTCTTCTGCCAGAACATTCTATCTCTCTTTTCCAGGCCAGCTATCTTGAGACAAATAGCCTTTTCTTCCTCTCTAGTATCAATTAAATGTGATGAAGATTGTAAGTCAGCGAGTTTCTGTTTCTCGCTTTCAATTTCTTTCATTGCGTCCCAAAAGAGTTCTTACTCCATTTCATTAATCCCTTTCCCAACAAATTGAGTTTTTCAACCATTGAACCGGAAGAAGCATCCCATTATTTTTTAATCACCTCCTTTGAATTCTGGATGGTCAGTCCAGTAGTATTCAATTTTGTAATTTGGTTTCCTCTTAGGAGGTCTTCTCATAGTGTTGAGAATGGGTGCATGATCACTGTCAATCCGAGGAAGGTGGAGGACTGTTGCGTCAGGAAAAGTGAGTTTTCAATCTGAGTTGCATAAGGCTCTGTCGAGTCTCTCAAAGATGGGTTCATCTTGAACTGCATTATTCGACCAAGTAAATGCTGGTCCAGCAAAGCCAAGGTCGATGATATCTCTATCTCGGATGAGCTTTCTGAATTCATTGAAGTTGATGTCTGTATTATGGGAACCTCCATGTTTTTCATACTGGTGCATTAAGACGTTAAGGTCTCCTATCATGCACCACGGATCAGAAATTGTTGCGATCAAATTAGACATTTTAGACCAAAACTAGTCTCTTAGGTTGTGTGATGGTGGCCCATACGTACATAGGAGATCCCATTTGGGGAGACTTAGGTGAGCACTAATGGTGCAGTGTATCAGATTTTGAGACTTCGATACCACTGTAAGATCCACATTATATTTCCATAGAATAGTTATACCACCACTCCTACCTTGTGCAGGTACAAAATCTAAGTATCAAAAGTTGAGAGAGTTGAAAATACTTCTACCATTACTCTCGTTCAGTCTAGTTTCTGAGAGAAAAAGGATGGAGGGATTACAACTACACAGGAATGAGTTCAATGTTAGAACTGTCGCCTCATTCCCTAATCCGCGACAGTTCTAAGATTGTACTAACATTGATCCTGCGACTTTTCAAGGCAAGTCGCCATAGCATGTTCATCAACAACGATCAATTAAGCTCTTTTTTGTGGAGGGTCGAAGTCCATTGGAGTGTATTGTCTCTTGTTTCCCGAGTGAACAATATCATTGCCCTGTCCAAACTTTGAGGAGTTCTAGCTAGTCTTTTCCACTGTTTGGCTTTATTTTCCTGATCAGTAGCATTGTTGGGATTTAAAATGGGAGTGCCGGTAGGTTGGTGCTTCTCACATTCTTTGAGAGGATTGGTGACAGAATTGGGTTGTACTTTCTTGGCCGGGATGGGGTCAAGTGGTAGGGTGAGATCAACGTTTTGGGTTGAGGTTGGTTGATCGATTTTTGGTGGAGTGGGTTTTGATGGGTAGGGTTTTGATAGATTGCTAGAATGGGTAGTGGGTTGGGTTTCATGGGTTGTTTTTTCTGGTGGTTTTGAAAGGGTTGTAACGGTTGTGGAAAGATTTCCTAGGACAGCTGGAGTTTGATTTGAGGTAGAGCTATTAGGGGTGAGATATAAATGCTCCACATTGACTGTATTCACTGGGGAAGAAGTAACGACTGCAATAGATCCAGGCATTATTGCATGATTGGAATTTGAATTGTTAGCATGATTGGAGGCTGAAAATCTGGTGATGGGTTGACTAACAGTGGTGGTGGACGAGAAATTAGGGGGTGTAGTTGTGGTGGTGAGATTGTAGGGTGGGTTGTTTCTGATGGGTTGACTAGGATCTTCAAACTTTCCCATGTTTTGGTTCAATCTGGGTCTGTAATTTGCGCTGATATCTTCAGTGATGCGAGCGACCTTCATATCTTGCATCTTCTCCATGAATTCTTCAGGATAATCAAAACCCATCTTCTCACACTCCTTTGATAATTCTACACACTGCCTCATTATATGACCAAATTTTGCACATAAAAAACATACCCGAGGAAGCTTTTCATATCTTAGAGACACGGTACATTCCTTTTTTGAAGGAAGAGTGATGTTAATATGCTGCTTGATACGTTTTTTAGTGTCAATTTTGACTCTCACCTTTGCAAATTTCCCCCACTTTGCTTGTTCTCCTGGTTGAATTGGATAAAGAGTACCTATTTGTGACCCTATGAATTCCAGAATTTTTATTTTTGAGCACTCATGGGGAGACCATGCACCTGGATGTTGAAATCTGCATGCTCGAACTCGTACTCGTGTGGTAATTTTTCTGGATTGCAAACTTCCATGAGAAGAAGATCCTCATTAATGGACCATGGAGCTTTTGTGATGACTGTGTTGTAATCGCAACCCAGTTAAAATTTGACCATATACATTGCAGGACCAAAATCAGATACTTCTATGCCACCAGTGGGTCTCCAAGACCTAGATAGAAGGTTATATAATATATTTAGACCATATTGACGACCAATGATGGTTTTGACAATGAGGGTACACTTGATAATGTTTTCATCATCATTGAGATCTTCAGGGACTTGAATGGAAACATTGTCATCTTTGAGAAGAGAAGCCAATCGCTCAGCTAGGTCATCACTCTCTAGCTCCATGCAAGTCTGAGAGGTTGAAGATGACGCCATAAACGAAATGGAAAACACAAAAGATGAGGGAGTTGAAAGAAATAGTGAAGGAGGCATGTAAGAATGATAAGGGAAGAATGAGCGATAACAGAAGAAAGGTAGAAATGATCAATCATGGCAGCTAACCAGTTAAATTAGAGAGAAAATCGTCCTTGAAACGAGATTAGAATCATCTTAGCGATGAAGAAAAAGTCGCCCTAGGTGACGAAGAGATTCGACACAATAAGTTTAGATAAAATTAATACTAATCAAACACTAATAATTTAAGAGTATTTTTTGCCACTATGGAAAATGGTTGGATAGGGGCATTATAGAAACACTATTTAGCATCCCTTTTTGTCCTATTCAATATGCCCCAAAATTTGTAGTATTCCCTAAATGACGGTTCAAATGAAAAGCAGTCGTGCGCATTGATGTGCATTACTTCCAGAACCGAGACCACTAAAAGGTAAAGAGACGTGTCAAGACACATCTCATTTCTTAACAAAACAGAAAAGAAGAGCATTATGTTCTCTACCAAAACAAATGGGAATCTCATTTCCAATTCATTATATCGAGAGAAAATGATTTCGAGCAATAAAGTGGCTTGTTCTCGATCTCTTTCAAGCAGCCACCGTTACATTTTGGGAGATGGAACTTTAGGGGTTAATTTGAATGGAGATGGATCTTGGGGGTTCTGAATATGGTCTTGATGGTGGAAAACAAATATTGGTGGAGACGTCATTGCATATAAGGATTCAGTCTGTGAAAATTTCAGTGGTATACCTAGTTCTTTATAGCAACAACTAACAGATTTTATGGAATTGAGTGGCAGGAAAGAATTGCAGAGTGGGTTCTCAATGAATAAAACGAACAGCTTTGATTTTGTGAGATAGATTGATTAAATTGCTGGTACTGACAGTTCTCAATGAATAAAACGAACAGCTACGAAGAAGAAAGATTGATTTTGTGAGATAGATTGATTAAATTGCTGGTACTGATGGGTTATGTCTAATTGACAATGATACAATGGACCGAGCGAAACTGGTGGGAATGGTGCGATGATTTGAAGTGATGCTTGGTCAGAGAACAAGAGCCGCGCTGATGGTGTTGTACGTGTATGAAAGAAGCAGTCTGAACTTGGGTTACTGTGGATTGATATGGGGTTCAAATTAGCGAAGGCTTAGATCATTTTTGGCCTGAATTTTATGCCAGAAAACAAGCTGAAATAGATACAGTTGTTGTTGTCAGTCGGATTGCTAAACGGAGGGGATGATGAGATTGCTTTGAGTGGTAATGGGTCGTATCCATTGTCAGCAGTGAGTGGTTTTGGCCGAGCTGAAACGTAAATGGAGAAAAAAAATTGCGAAGAAGTAAATATGCTTATCTGTTGAATGGGACTGAACTTGGTTGAGCTGTGCAGTAGTTGGTTAGGTGGTTAGAAAGTAAGTTGGCACTGTGGCTGAAAGAAAGAAGGAGTTCGAAGTTCTGTTGGGTGCAATAATCAAAAACAAGATCAAATCAAATAAACAAAAGTTATTGATACTTACCTCCTTTATAATGAAGTGATTGATTTGACGAAACGGACGAGCTCCCAAGATCTCCCCAATAGCAACAAGGCAAAATTTTGAAAACAGAGTGAGTCACGTGTTCAACACGTTGTCCTTAAGACATTAGAGCCCGGCTACACTCAAGAGTGATGCTATAGGCCTCACAGGACGGATATCTCCAGGATAAAACACCATACTACACCTACTACTAGCATATGTAGTAGATGCTCAACTTCAACTTGGCAACTCCGAAAAAAACCTTAAGGAAAATCGTAAACGCTTAAGAAAACAATTTAAAATATTTACCCTTGGGGGTCTCTCTAAATATAGAGAAACTCCTTTCCCATAGATTTGACAAAAGTAGAGAATTTGTTTATATAATGGAATAATACAACTTAAGAAAAGGATCTCCCCGATGTGGGACTAAAAAGTTTAATTCACAAAAGAAAACAATAAGTTATTATTTTTCTTAAAAACTTTAAAATCAATTTTTTATCAATTGTTTTCCAACAATCCCCACATGAATTAAAACATCGGTAAAACATGAAAAATATAAATAGAACATGGTAAATCAACACCTTAATCCCCACGACCCTGCCTGACCGAACAGACCTACGGACCGTTCGTAAGTTGAAATCATACTAGTCATTTCTACGTCCTCTCCCTCACACAAAAGTGTGTTGACCCCAGGGTCATACTATGGATTCTATAAATCATAATAGTATAGGGATCTTTCATCTTTAGTTTCTCACATGTGAGACTAAAAGGTTTCTTTCACCAAAGTGAAAAAGCATGAACTAGTGAACCCTTAGTGACCCTTAGGTCTTAAGTTCCAATAATACCAAAACCATCAAAATTAAAATCACATAAAAAACGCAGGAAATACCATTTTAGGCAGAGGTGTCCATGAGGTCTTGAACCTTTGCTTAGTGAGATATTACCGGAACTACTTGCTAGAGAAAGTGAACGCGACGTTTGATGTAATCGCGATAACAACCACGGATGATATCTTCAAGGTTGTTGCCAAGCTCGTGTCGTTTTTTCCAATTTGTCCCTGGACATATCCTGTTTCTCAAAATGCTCTAGAGAATCAAAGCTGATATTCTCATAGGAAGCGGCCCCACTTCCTCATTCAGATAGATAAGTTTCCATAAAGAGTGTTACTGTTACACCCCACTTCAATCTTAAATTGAACATATATAACTCATTAAGACTTCTTAAAAGTCATCCTTCACATGCAGTCACACTATCACATCTACACCATAGGGAAGGGACAAAAAATAAATTCTCTGATAGTGTTTACCTTTGCCCACCACAAATAAGTTGTCTCATTCGAAACCTTGATTTTGGGATCTCCAGTCAGCAAGGTTGAGTATCCTTCATGGCAAGTTTAATTTATGAGCTTAAGCCCCACCCCCTCGATGCATTTCTAACCATCTCTTTGGATAAACCTTTCGTCAAAGGTTATGGGATATTCTCCTTGGACTTTATCCAATCAATGGAAATAACGCCGATTGAGATTAGTTATTTTTAGCTTTAGCTATTATAGATTGGCTAACACAATGTATAGATATAGCTGGCATAGGCCTATGCCAGAGAGGAATGTCTTCTAAAAAGCAGCTTAGGCACTCGGCCCCCGCTCGTACTTATCTAACGCAATACTCTCATATTCCATAATGAATGAGCAATATATGTCTGTTTGGAAATCATCAAAAAACAAATCCTTTTGTTATAGTGTAAACATATTGACACGTAGACTTAGACTCCTCTGAGTCAACTATCCATCTCGCATCACAAAGTCCCTCAAGGACAACAAGATACCTTTCATAAATCAAACAAAAGGTCATAGAGTATTTTAGCTACCATAATACTCTACTCAGTGCATCTGAATGCTCTTGCTCTGGACTACAATTATATATACTTAACTTACTCACAATATAGGCAATGTCTGGACTCTTACAGTTCATTAAATTCATTAGACATCCTTCAACTCTTGAGTATTCAAGTTAAGATACTCCATTACCTTTATTTTTCTTGAGTCTACAAGAAGAATCGTACAGAGTACAAGCAGGCTTACAATCATATTGATTGAATCTCTTAAGCACAAATTCAACATAATGAGAACGACTAAGACTATGAATGACAGACTATCTTCTAATCCTCATCCCTAAGATTACATCAACAAGCCCTAAGTCTTTCAAGTCAACGTTCTCATTCAGTGCATTTTTTTAGTGGAATTAATCACATCTATGTTTGTATCAAGTATAAGCATATCATCTGCATACAAGCATACAATCACTCAGGCATCCTTAACAAGTTACTTGTAAATATACTTGTCAGATTCATTAACTTAAATCCACTACCCATTATCTCATGATCAATTTTTCCATGTCACTGCTTACATGCTTATTTGAAAATCATACAAAGATTTGTTCAACTTACAAACTTTGTCTTCACAACCTTTCACTACAAAGTCCTCAGGTTGGTCTATGTAAATTTCTTTATCTAATTCACGGTTTTAGAAAAGTTGTCTTAACATCCATCTGATGTATCTCTAAGTTGTTTATGGCAGCAATAGCAATTAGCATCTCGACGGAAGTAATTATCATCATAGGTGAATAAGAATCAAGGAAATCTACAACTTCTTTTAGTTTATAGCCTTTAGCTATCAACCTAGCCTCACATTCCATAGTTCCATCTACCTTATGTTTCCTCTTAAAGACTCATTTACATCATATGGTCTTACTCCCTGGAGAAACTAGCAAGATCCCAACTTTAGTTTCTGTCGGACTGAGTCAATTTCACTAAATGAAGCTTCTTACCAGAATAGGGTTTCAGTAGATGTTATGGATTCTTTACGAGTCTGGAGCTCAGACTAAGCTAGGCATATTATGAAGTCAGGTCTATTAGAAGTCTCAGTTCTAATCCTTTTACTTCTCCTAGGATCAACTCTACTTCATCTTCCTTTGAAGGTAAATTTTGACTAGTTGAAAAGACATCTAGGGGATCAACAACACATCCTACGAAGATACAAGTTTCAAAATAAACATGTTCAAAGAACTCAACATCCCTAGACTCCATAAAAATATTCACACCAATGTCAGAAATAACATAACTTACAACCAAAAACTATATGCAGTAGGGTATTCAGAATACCCTATTAAGACACAATCAACAGTTTGGGTCCTATCTTAGTTCTCTTAGGAGAAAGTATAACTACCTTATCCAAACACCCCCACACTCAGACGTATGCAGAAGCTTTTTTATCTTTCCATACTCATTTGGAGTTTAGTCTGATCCTTTGAAGGTAACTCTTTTCAGGAAATAATAAATTTAGAGGACGACCACCCCACCCAACCCCCCACCACCCACAAGTTGGCGGTTATCCTTTAATCAACATGGCATATATCATCTCCTTAATGGTTATGTTCTTACGTTCAACTACACCATTAGACTATGGTGAATAAGGAGGTGCAATCTCATGAATAATGCCATTTAACAAGTAAAGTACTCCTATATGAATTTCATACTCGCCGTCACGTTCAGATCTACAAAGTACTTATTTTAGTGGTAACATATACTTCGCTTTCAAATTCAAGTTTATACTCTTAAGCATTATAAGGAATTATCCTTACCCTAAGCAAGTATACAAGATAGTACCTAGTACAATCATCTATGAAAGTTATAAACCACCTTTTACCACCTTAGTTTGAGTTGATTTCATGTCAACTAGGTCTAACTGAATTAATTATAAGGGCTTAGAATTACTCTAAACAATTTGTCTAAAAGATTTTATAACATATTTTGATTCTACAAAGATTTAACATTTATGTTCAATATCCAAACTAAATTTGGGTACGCAGCCTACGCTATCCAGTTTATGCATTGACTTATAAGTTTACGGTTCCAAGTCTACCATGCAAAACATTCAACAACACACAAAAAAATAATAATACAAGAATCAACTATGTTCACTTCGTCATTTTTTTTCTTTTGCTAAGCTTATATAGACCCTAAGTCTTATAACCCACAAGTTTTCCAGATTCAAATAATATCTTAAATCTTTTATTATCTACAACAGAACAAGATACAAGATTCTTGCATATGCCCGGAACATGAAAACTTCATTCAATGTGAGAACATTACAGATATGAGCTTCTGCTCGACCTTTCCTTTTCATGCAACCTCTGTCACAGATGAGTTACTCATATAGACTTTTTCGACATCCCCTATCCTCTGATAGGAGGTGAACAGGTCTCTGTTTCAATAAACATGCTTGGTGGCTCCAGAGTCCACCTACCAGTCTCTCACATTGGTTATTAAAATAACTTCCGACATCATGCCACTGAACTCGTTCTAGTTTGTTTAAACTAAATTATCATTAACTTTCTACTTATTAAGGTTTTTATGTTGTCTACAATTTACTGGCGCATGGTCAGGAATTTTACAAACATAACAATCACCCTTCATTAAAGTAATGCTAGATCCAGGTTTACGAAACATACCTTTCTTATGAGGACTATGCTTAGAGTCGTGTTTGATGTTCTCGCCTTTGTCAGCTTTAAAAGACTTGTGTTCATCCACATGCGCCTCTTAGCCATGTCCCTTTCCAGTTTCATGTCACAATCTTCGTTTATACTCTGATTAGGGAGACGGTAATTTCCCAATCACCTAATACGCCACATTTTACAAACCTTAGTTCCAAATCGGAAAATAAAATATGAGTTTTGAAGATAACATTTAGATCTACAAACTTCGTTTGAATCACCATTTCAAAAAACGCATGGTTATCCCGTAAAAACTAATTTAGTCAACAACAAATTTCTGCTCGTCAGAATTCAGGAACGTTTCTATGTTTTGTAAAATAAATAAAAAAAACTTTTACAACTCCAAAAATTCTGAAAGTTTATGTGGGTAACTATCAAGATGTCTACTACGTTAGGTCAAAAGGGTTCATCGAAATTCCTTCTAGGTTAAGAGATAAATTCGAAACTCTACAGCTGACCAAAAATTAGTTTTTCACTCCACAATTAACATCCATGATTATTACAAACTAATGTCTTAAGATTGTTGGGTGCAATAATCAAAAACAATAAAAAATCAAATAAGCAAAAGTTATTGATACTTAGCTCCTTTATAATGAAGTGATTGATTTGACGAAAAGGACGAGCTCCGTAGATCTCTGCAATAGCAACAAGGCAAAACTTTGAAAACAGAGTGAGTCACGTGTTCAACACAATGTCCTTAAGACATTAGCGCCCGGATACACTCAAGAGTGATGTTATAGCCCTCACAGGACGGATATCTCCAGGACCCTACTACACCTACTACTAGGATATGTATTAGATGCTCAACTTGAGCTTGGCAACTCCGAAAAATCCCTTTAAGGAAAATCGCAAACGCTTAAGAAAACAATATAAAATATTTTCCCTTGGGGGTCTCTTTAAATATAGAGAAACCCCTTCCCATAGATTTTACAAAAGTAGATAATTTGTTTATATAATGGGATAATACAACTTAAGAAGAGGATCTCCCCGATGTGGGACTAAAAAGTTTCATTCACAAAAGAAAACATAAGTTATTATTTTTCTTAAAAACTTTAAAAATCAATTTTTTATCAATTTTTTTCCAACAAGTTCATGGAATGGAGAAAGCTGTCGTGGATGGAAATTAGGTTTGTTGGTAATGGAGATTGGCACAACAGCATGAAGAAGTGGAGAAATGAATTTGTGGTTGTCGAGAGAAGAACAAGATATGAAACAGGTATCGCAGTTGAAGTTAGCCGTGAATTGAACAGGTATTGGGTCATATTTGGCCTGATTGTATGCCGGAAGATTAAACGAATACCAGATTTTTATTGTCGTTCAAGCAAGAGGTGTTGAAGTTGGCTTAGCCGATGGTCCAAATTAAGAGGTGATTATTGGGACAAAAAATAGAAGTGGTACCGTGGTTGATTTGGGAAAGAGTTTCAGATATGAAAATACTACTGCTGGATTGGGCTTTTACTGGCTCGGTCTTGTTCAAGGCAATACTGCCTTGGTCCTTTTGGAAGTCCAGGGGATACACATAAAGATCGAAAAAGAGAGAACAAAGGCAGTTTTAGGGTTTGAAGTTTTCTGATTCAATTTTGATTAAATTAGCTAGTTATCTTCTTTAATATGTTTGTGGTTTTTTGAGAAAGCCATGTCTAGCTAATCCATTTTAGGGTGAAAAGATGACTTGTAGGTTGATTTATTTTGTGTTATTGAACAAGGTCTCTACCAATTTAACTTAATGATAATGTTTGTGATTCTCTTTCGATGTTTACCTTCTAGCTATATTTTTCATGTTCTATGCCATGTATAGTCCATAGTTAGATTAGTAGAAGAACTCATTGAACCTTTGCAATAATTGAATTATGAATTTCATTTGACTATTTATGCCAAAACATGGATTAGCTATTGATCATCCAATATATCTTAAAAGAAAACCGGACTATTTATGTCAGAACCTGACCAATATTTATTGGTCATCCAATAGATCTTCAAAGAAAACTGGACCAAAACACCTATTGATTTCCTTTCGATTGCGAAACGAGTTCGTATATCTACTTCCTTAAACTAATGTAATAAAACATAGTTTACTAGGATGAAATCAAACCTATATTCAATACACAAACAAGTAACAAGTTACATAGATTATGTCAATGTCGCATTTAAGAAGTTCAAAAAATAAACGTCATACTTCGTAACTCAATATACCATATCAAAGCATCCAACAAAATACATATACTTCCTTGACACTTTGATCATACTAATATGACCAAGTCTAATATTAGAGTATCATATATATAACCTCGCATGTTATGTTTTCAATCTTAAACGACTTGAAAGTAACGATAGGAATGGAAAAAATTCAAGTCAGTATTACTAACCTCAAGTGGAAGGATGATGTCTTCGTTGTAGTCGATACGTCTTTGCATTCTTCAGGTCTTCAGAGTAACACTTGTATGTCTCAACATTCTTAAACTCTATAGTTTAACCTAAATGAAATTGACTCTAGTAATCTTAATCAAGCGACTATAATTGATTTTTGATACTAAAATATGACAACCAAACTTGACATACCAATGTTTGGTGGGTTCAACGAGCAACGATGTAACACATTCAAAGGTTTTCCCAAGTAGAAGAGAGAGACTAAAGTCTATTTTATTTTTATGATGTGTTTCCTTTAAATATATTCTCAAGAGTATCCCAAGCTTCCTTGGAAGTTTCACATGTGGAGACATGATGCTGAAGATCTCGACTCACTGCATGTATTATAGCATTCAAACCATCTGAATTTCGCTTGGCAAGAACTTTTTATACATTTGAGTACAACCCTAAGCATTTAAACTCAGCATCCGATTATTCCATTTTCGGGCGTTCATTCCCTTCAACGACTGACAATCAAGTATTAAAGTCGCGTAACTGAAAAAAAGATATCATAGCAGATTTCCACCACAGATAGTTAGTGCCATCAAATCTTGGCGGTAGGTTAAGAGAAATCGAATCATGTGAACTTGAATTCATGTCTTATAGGTTGGATCGCAACAAACAAAGATTGTTAGATCTTTTCATGTTTGCATGCTCTGATACTAATTGAAATGACGAGGGTACCAAGTACACCATAATCTTTTCGATATCAACCTTGCGTGATCTAATATTGACACAGACTGTCAAGAAGAGAGCAAACCACAAGTTATACACTTGGTATATAGTACAAGTCTGAAACCAAACCTTAATTATAGGGATTTACCCAAGTGTTTGGATTAACGTACAAGTGCAATTACTTTAATTATAACTTGAACAATTATAATGCGGAAAGTAAACTAAAAGCACACAACAATATTTTGTTAACGAAAAAGCCGAAAATGCAGAAAAACCCCGAGACCTAGTCCAGTTTTGAACACTCTCAGAATTAAGTCGTTATACAAAGAACACTACCAACTTCGTATAGTTGAGACCAAGTAAAATACCCCTAGTTACCTAGTTCCATAAGTATCCCTGCGCCTAAAACCAATCTGCCTAACGCACTAGAATTCTAAGATAGATTCCACTATCTTAAGTTGTTTCAGCCGTTGTGAAGACTTCAAGCACTCAACTCCTTTTGATCATCTTCAAAAAAGTAAATGACTAATCGGTTTGGTAACCACTCTCCTTATCTCAAGAAGTTAATCAATGAAATTATAGTTGAGCTCACAAAGGCTCTTCCATTTAGTATAGTAAACTCCTTTGTCAGGTAAGAGCTACCAAGATCTAGATTAACAAGTTAATCAGATCTAGGTATACAAACTATCAGATTCGGGTACTGAAGAATACCACCAAATGATAGTTTACGGATCTAATACGACTAGCAATAACAAGTCTATCAAACATAATCCAGATCTAGTGAGATCCCAACCGATCAAGTTTGTGCACGAAACAAAGCACAAAGATACGAAACCAATAAGAACGATATAGAAATAGAAGCAAGTCAAGTCTTGTATTACTAACCTAAAGTAGAAGGATGATGTCTTCGCTGATGTCGATACGTCTTTAAAATCTTCATGTATTCATAGTAATACTTGTATGTCTCAACATTTCTAGACTTCAAAAGTTCCGACTATAGAACCTTTCTTTTTCCCTGAAAACACCTTCAATGGACCCCCATCAACAACCATCGGTACCTAGTACACTGCCTATTCTTCTCGAACTCACATCACCACTTTCTGTATTCTCAGCTTCTGGCTATTTAAAAAAAAAATCCCTTTCCGATTGCATACAGCTTAACCACGGCAACAAATCCTACTCATTGTCTTCCTTTCGCACACACAACACGTGCAAATACTTTGACAAGAACTTCACATCCACAGCTCCTTCTGGATGCTTTCACGAAACTCAACCAACATCAGCAACGCAATTAACTTATGTACTGCCAATTTATTTTTCAACTCGGCAACAACACCTACCAGCTTCGTTGTTGTTTTTGGGCACTAATAAGTGTACAGTACTGCCACTTTGATTCCACTTTTAGATGAACCTAGTCTCAATCCATGTATGAACTCCTGAATTCCTTAACCGAGAGCAACAAATCACAAATACAAACCAGCTAGCAAACACACCTACTTGAGATCAATTCTATGAATCTCGGTCACAACAATCCTTGCGTGAAAGCTCTTCTCAATCTCCAGTTCCAACCACATCCAAATAGCACCACTGCATTAATTTTCGGCTCCATACACAACCATCATTTTTCACTCATTCAAATCAGCCAACTCACGTAACTCAACTCTATCGACTGCTCTAACCCATCTCTTATCTTTCTTCTTCACTGACGTCTAAGTTCTCATCCATAATCAAACACCTTCATTCATGTTAAATGGTCAATTCCATGTCATTCAAACCAAAGACAACACCAATCTCATCCAAAACGTGAGAACCCATCATGCAATTCTTTCCTGCCAATCCATCCCGTCAAACTCATAGCTGAATTGGCATCTCACTCCATCTCGGTTTGACGAACTGCCCCTTTGACTGCTTAACAAGACTAAATATAGATATCAAGCGCTTCGAAACTCTGGTTAGGATTGCACTGAATCGAGCACGACCTTCTTAATTCCGGCAACTGCACCAGCTTTTATTTTGTCTGTTCAAATCTCAACTTCAGAGTTGGGTGTTGAACCCGGATTGGTAACTGAACTAGATCTAAGACCGATCATCTTGATAAATTGAGATTACAACCGAGAGAATGATCTTCCACTGTGGTCGCCAATCTGTAGATGGGGCAAAACGAGTTGATGGTTTTTAAGGAATTGAGGAGACGACCGTGCAGAGGAAACTCCTTGAACCGAGCGAACTGTCTAACCTCACACAGATGCACTACAAAAGGGAGTGCTTTGAATTCGAGAGATCAATCTGTAGGACTCCGGCCTAAACCAAGACAATGGTCGTTCCAGAGTGAATTCGGCCACAAGAGAGGATAAGTCGATCTGTAGGAGGGAAGCTGAGAAATGTGTGAGATCAATGGTGATCGAAGATTGCAGATGTGTTGTGTATTCTGCGTGAAGAAATAAGATAAGTTCTGATTGATTGAATTTGCTCTGTTGAGAGTAATTGTTCAGACACTGAGTTTTTGTTCTCTTGTTGTCTGTTATTTCAATCATGATTCAGAGACTTATTTATATTGCAAGAATCGTAAACACCTTGATCCTATGAAGTGTGACAGTTTCTAGAGTCAAAGAGTGGGGAAGTGGAAATCGTGTTAAAACCAGTTGCTCATCGTGGGGAGACATGGTTGATTGTCCACCCACTACTTTGCTAACTCCTCTAACTGTTTGCACGACTTGCTCACATTCTCATCGTGTATGAACACGTGTGCCGTAGGCTACCAGACCAAAACCCTAGTTAATATCCCCCATGTGACACGACTGATGTCTCGTGATTTTAATTAGTCAGTTGTTGACTTGATGAGACGATGAGTCTTTGTATTGCTGAGTTGAACATGATTTGCAAATGTTCTAGGACTCATGAATTGAACGTGTCTGTTGAGACAGAGGTACAATTGTCGAATAAATGTTGATAGTTAAGGTGAACAAATATTGTTCATTTGATGAATTGTTGAATATTGATAGTTGAACCAATATTCCTTAGTCTGAGTAAATATTGCTCATCTGAGCAAATGTTGCTCGTTTGATGAATTATTAATTTCAAATACTGGCAACTGAACCAAGTATAATAATTAAAGTATTGACTACGGGATCAACATAAAATTATTAGTGCTTGAATCTGAATTATGAACCTTGGATTCAAAACCCTAATTTCGATCAATTGGTGGTTTATTGAAAATCAACCACGGAGTGAAAGAGGGACCGGCTATATGGGATGATGGGTCGACCATGTAGCGCCCAGATGCTCGAGTGAGCAAATACCAAAGTCTCTTGAAGACTTGGTGAAAGGATGATTAAATGTTGGTTTAATCATTTATTAAAATAGTACTCGCGTTAGATAATAAAACTTTATTATGAAGAAATGAGGGACCGGCCAAGGGGTCATGGAACCGGCCCTGGTTGGTCATGGGATCGATTAACGATCGTTTGGTGAAATTCCAAGTTGTTTGGAAGAGTTTTAAACCTAATGTGAACAAATTAGGTCAAAATGGTGAATATGTGTGGGACCGGCTTCTTGCAAGCCAAAAGACCAACCTTGGTCGGTCAAGGTAATATGCCCATGTCACCATAGTGTTCGTGTCTCTGTCCTGAGAATTTTGATATTTTCTGATGCGCGTTTGAGCAACATTTGAGAAAATATGAAGAAGTCGGGGTTTTTGCTCAAACTGAGGAAACTTCATAAGATGAAGGAAATAATAATAATAAAATAAGGAACCATGAAGTGTGGGATTGGCTATGGCTAAGGCACGGCCGGCCGGCCAATAAGCCCGGTCCCATGGCACTTTTCCTAATTTTATATTATTTTCATGATTTTAAGGGAATATCATGAAATCAAGGAGTTTCCTTGAAGTGAAGGAGTTTCCATGAGATGAAGGAAACAATAATAATAATAATGATAAAATAAGGGGCGTGTGGGACCGGCCATGGCTAGGGCATGGTCAGCCGGCTAGTGGCCCGATCCCGTGAACCTTTCCTAATTTTATATTATTTTCATGATTTGAAGGAAATATCATGAAATTTAAAGGGTTTCATAAGATGAAGGAAATAATAATAATTAAATAATAAGGAATCATGAGGTGTGGGACCGGCCACAACTAGGGCATAGCCGCCCGGCTAGTAGACCCGGTCCCATGATACCTTTCCCAATTTTATATTATTTCCTTGGTGTGAAGGAAACAGCATGAAACTGAGGAGTTTCCTCGAACGAATGAGTTTTGTTCAAATGGAGGGATTTTCATGAGATCAAGGAAAAATAATAAAAATATGATAAAATAAAGAATTAGGCATGGGACTTGCCACGGCATGACTGGCCGATCTGTGGGCCCAGTCCCCTAGCGCCTTAGCTAATATTTTTTTTTATTATTTTTCTTCCTATTTTGCATAGGTTCATCGTTCCTTCGTATTTTGGAATGCCCGTTCGTGCATTCAGGTGCTCGTTAGTGCATTATTGCTGAATACCCTTGCACCATTTTGGTCGGGGCTTACTCGATAGCGGCTCAGATGCCCGTACGTTGAATATTTATTACTAACCCATGGAATTCTGCTGGGAAGAACCACGAATTGAAGTAATGAAATATTATGAAGATCGTAGAATATTTCAGTTAATGAATTTAACGATTAGAAATAATTAATTGATGGCTCTATACTAGCAGGCATGCTGTCTAGGAGCATTAATTATTTTAGAATTGAGCGTTATGAGCTTGTTGAAGAGTCATATTTCTCTTATATAGTCAGGGAAAACATTGTTACATCCTGAAGACGTTATTGCTCTATACTAGCAGGCAAGCTGTCTAGGAGCCATCCAATCGTTCGATTCTATATAGAAGTAATTACTGAAATTGCTCAGTATTCATGAGATATGTCGTTGCCTCAGTTGACAGACTGTACATCTACATATGCTCTGAGAGACAGTATTCTCAGTCAGAGGTTCTTGCGGCATGAGCTTTCATGCTTCAATGAGAGACATGAGCCTCAATACTCATCTGATTGCTGGACTAGGAGTATGTACAATTATGGTTTTACGATTTTAGCCTTTGTCGAAAATTCACCATCTACACTAACACAGTGTATAGATATAGCTGGCACAGGCCAATGCCAGAGAGGAATGTCTTTTAAAAAGCATCTTTGGCACTCGGCCCCTATCGTGTTTTATTTAACGCAATACTCTCAGATTCCATAATGAATTGAGCAATATATGTCAGTTTGGAAATCTTCCAAAAACAAACCCTCATGCTAGAGTGAAAGCATATCCACTCGTAGACTTAGACTCCTCTGAGTCAGCTATCCAGTTTGCATCACCAAATCCCTCAAGGAGAGCAGGATATCTTATATATATCAAACAAAAGGTCATAATGTACTTTAGGTATCGTAATACTCTACAAAGTGCATCCCAATGCTCGTGCTCTAGATTACTAGTATACTTACCAAACTTACTCACACTATAGGCAATGTCTGGACTCTTATGATAGACACATTTTTGTGTCTGAATTGTCCTCATTGTCTCTATTGTTAGTCTCAATTTTTTGTACTAATTTTGGTGTTTTTATGTGTGTAGGTGTTTTTGGAGAAATACACTTGTGTGGAAAAAAATTGCTCAAAAAGTGTTATTTGGACCCCCGGGAGAAAAGTGATAAAGGCACCCTCATTTTGGATAAGGGCACCCCCAGGGAGCCAGCTGCTATTCGCACCCCCGGATTGGTTAGGGGGACACCACCTTCTTCATTCAAATATCAAAAATTGGCGGGAAAACTGTGTTCATCAATGGCAGACTCTGGGTTGGATTTTTTGACGTGTTAGAAGGAGATTCAATGGCTGATATTGATTGGGATGACTTGTTAGAGCCTAACGGTAGTGGTATAGGCCTTTTGTTCGATTAGTTTTGGCTGGATAATCCTAGAGAAGAAATCAGGGCACACATACGACGAAAGGGATATTCACGGGATTACACGATTGTTGCTCGTGTTTGGATAGAGCCTGGTCGCTGAAGGAGCGTGAAATAGTTGAATAAGGAAGGTTGGATTGATACGGACGCGTCTTTTGCTACAAAAAGAGAAAGAATATATCCCGAGAATAATTTTATTTATTGCCGAGCTTTGGAAAGATTTTCCGGAGTAATGAGGGGATATTCTTGACCCTGTCGAGTATATAAAATGTGTTTGGGTGCCATAGAGAGGGTATGGAGAGATTGGGAGAGTTGCAGAGCTTCAGAAAATCGAGAAAATCAAGTGGTAGGAAACCACCATTTCTGCTGCTGCTGAAGAACACGAAGAACATCAACGCACAAGGGACCGTCTTTTATCAACAGTGATAACGACTCACATCGGTGGGTCGTAGTTCTAGAGACAGTCTTAAAACTACAGCAACAGTGACACTTTACATGTATCGTTCTCTGTAACAGTCCGTTTGTAACAATTAAAACTGTTACAAATCAGGCTTTTCATCTTTTCTCCCTTGTTCATCATTTGTAAACCATTTTTGAGCATTAATAATGATTTTTGAGCAAGTTTACACCATGATGAGCTAGAACCCATCACTGGGACGACGGAGGAAGCTATTTTGCACCCATGTGGTAATTCTATTTAATTCCTTTATGACTATTTGCACTATTATAATTGATTTATGATTTTTCTTGATTATTTGTGAATTCGTTAGATGTCGCATGCTTAGTCTTAGGTACTTTAGATGCGTCATGCTTGTGAATTACATATAATTCTTTATAAAATCTACCTTGGCAAAGAATTAGAGTCGATGTTCGTTATTTTATGAGCTTTAATTGTCCGGAATTAATAGATGAGCCGCATGAATGTGAGAATTGGTGGAATCCCGAGTCCCAGTAACTCTCTTCATCTTGTGACATAAATTGTATATAGTCTCTATTTTTATTATTTTTCTTTATTAAATCCTAAAATCGATTTCAACAAGTCCGAGTGAACGAAAACTCTACTTACCACTATATAAAATTCGATCATCTTACAGTTCATTAAATTCATCAGACAACCTATAACTCTTGAATATTCAAGTTGTGATAATCCATACCCTTATTCTTCTTGATTCTACTAGAAAGATCGTACGGAGTACAAGTAGGCTTACAATCAAATCGATAGTATCTCTTAAGCACATATTCAACATAATGGGAGCGACCAAGACTATAACCATTATAATATCTTCTAATCCTCATCCCTAAGATCACATAAACGGGGCCTAAGTCTTTTAAGTCAAAGTTCTCATTCAACACACTTTTAGTGGAATTAATCACATCTATGTTTGTATCAAGTATAAGCATATCATAAACATACAAGCATACAATCACATAGGCATCCTTGACAAGTTTACTGTAAATACACTTGTCAGATTCATTAACTTAAATCCATTACTCATTATCATATGATCAAATTTTTCATGTCACTGTTTATGTGCTTATTTAAAACCATACAAAGATTTGTTCAACTTACAAACTTTGTCTTCACAACCTTTCATTACAAAGCCCTCAGGTTGCTCTATGTAAATTTCTTTATATAATTCACTATATTAGAAAAGCTTTCTTAACATTCATCTGATGTATCTCTAAGTTGTTTATGGCAGCAATAACAATTAGCATCTTAATGAAGTGATTCTCGTCACAGGTGTATAAGAATCAAGGAAATGTACACCTTATTTTAGTTTATAACCTTTGGCTACCAACCTAGCCTTATATTTTTCCACAGTTCCATCTAGCTTACGTTTCCTCTTAAAGACTCATTTACATCCTACGGTCTTATTCCCTGGAGGTAAACTAGCAAGCTCTCAAGTCTGGTTCTAACGGACTGAGTCCATTTCACTAAATGAAGCTTTTTACCAGAATGGGGTTTCAGTAGATGTCAAGGCTTCTTTACAAGTTAGGGGATCAGACTAAGCTAGGCATTTTATGAAGTCAGCTCCATAAGAAGACTCAATTCTAATTCTTTTACTTCTCCTAGGCTCAACCTCAACTTCATATTCCTAAAAGGTAGGTCCCGACTAGTTGAAAAGAAATCAAGGGGATCAACAACACATATCTAATGAGGGACATGTTTAAATAAACATGTTCAAAGAACTCAACATTCTTAGACACCATAACAGTATTCATACCAATGTCAGAATAAACAGAACTCACAACCAAAAACTACATGCATTAGGATACTCAGGATGCCCTATGAAGACACAATCAACAGTTTTGGGTCATATCTTAGTTCTCTTATGAGGAATTAGTAGCAATGTGTTATTACATCATCAATGCTAAAGCATTGTTTATTACAGAGAAGAGTAAAAATATTACAAGCACATAAAATAATGTTTCTGAATTTATAGTGTGGTTAACTAACTTAACCATCACTTTTGTGTGTGTGAAATACGTGTGACAGTAGCCAACTATTGACAGCCTGGCTAGAGCTGTAGCTTCTTATCTTGCACTGCTACTTTCTTCTTATCCTGCACCATAGTATGAGCTGAGATATCCTGGTCCTGTACATCTGCAGTTATCTGTCTTGGAAGAACACTATCATTGGTAATATCCCCCCTCATGCTCAAGGGAGCATCGGTGACATTAAGCTTGGATCTAATATCAGTGAATCTCGGACCATGAAGTGGTTTAGTAAAAATATCAGCCAGCTGATCTAATGTATTAACATAAAACACATCCAAAGCCTTGGATTGTACTAGTTTTCTAATGAAGTGATAATCCAGATGGACATGTTTCATCTTTGAATGTTGAACTGGATTAGATGCCAGAGAAAGAGAGCTAATGTTATCACAACCAAGTTTAGGTATACCAGAGATTGGAAAATGGAGATCCTAAAAAAGATAGCAAATCCACACAATCTCAGTTGCACTATGAGCAAGTGTCCTGTATTCAGCCTCTGTGCTTGACCTTGCCACTGTAGTTTGTTTTTTAGAAGACCAAGATACCACATTAGGACCTAAAAAGATGTAATAGCCACCTGTAGACCTTCTATCATCAACACTGTTAGAGCACTATGATGAGTGCCAAATAGTGCATATTTATACACCTTTTTATTGGCATTTTACTCATCTTTTGTGCTCAAGAATCAGATATTATCCCAGATTCTTTGTTTTCTTTGTTTTCAAGAATAAATATTTGTATTAATTAATTTTGTATTTTTAGGTACTAAATAAAGTCCGGAGAAACTGAGGAGCCAAAAGAGCGAAGAATCGGAGGCAAGTATCTATGGAGCGAGAGCCGGCCGCGCGCGCAAACTTGCAACCCAACAAGTAGCGACTCATCTACAAGAAATGGGCTTGAGCTAGACCCGGATCCGAGCCCGATTATCCCGAGCCGTTGAGATCGCATCTAGTTACATCCTACTTGCCGCTCCCTCATGCGCATCGAAGTTTGCTGTTTGAGCTCAACATCGAATCACTCAATACCGCTTACCTTTCTCGGCCCGTTGAGATTTCTCCGGCTAGATCCAACGCTCGGTGCAGGCGTTCTCATCTTCCACCGATGCGCACGCTTCACAAAGAAAGAGACCCACACCCTATACCCTAATCGAACCAACCCATTTCTCTCCATCTCTCTTTTCTTCTCCCCTACCTCTTGCAACTCCCTCTCCCCGGCCGTCTCCTCGCCATAGCCCACAACCACCTTCGCCATCACCACCTCACCAACAACTCCCCCGACAAAGCTATCACCACTGCTCCTCGCCACCCTATCTCTCAATTACCTCTCACATAGCTTCTTCTCACTTTAGAAGCTAGGTCGGCTAATTAGGGTTAGGGTTTTCTCGAGCAACCCCATGCATGGTGTTTTCGGAGGCAAATTGACGGGAGAGAACAATTGAGCATGGGTTTGAGTTCTTTTGACTTGTTTTATATTTAATTTCGTGAAAATAAATTAGGGTTTCCCATAAATAGAGAGTGAAGAGTATGTTTTTAGTTACGCCCGGATTAGCCGGAGTGTCAATTAGGTTAGTTTTAATTTTTGTTATCTTATTTTGATGTTTTAATTAGTGGTTAGGGTCTCAATGAAACCCTAAATTATCTCGTGAACTCACCTTGTTTGATTGTCTTGAGAGCTTAATTTTATTAGAGTTCTTAAACACCTCAACTCGGACAAAGTGCATACCAACGCCATGGATGCACTTTAGGTTAATACCGAGTTGAGTGTGTTTCAGCTCTTGTTTATATTATTTACATATTCTCTTGAATTAGGATTTCTCTAGGTCAGTTCCTTAGCTTATTTGAAGCTTTATAGGGAGAGATAGGTGGTGGAATTGACTCCCCGCCCTTATCAATCACAGACAACAAGACCTCAACGTAGTTAAGCACACAATAGGAATTAGAGGTAGAATTGATGACCTTAGAATTCCCACTGTCACTATTTGTTTACCTTAGATTAAGCTTAGAATCACACTACAAACTCGCCGCTTCGACAACTCCATATTTGTGTTACACACTTACTAGGAAAATCGTTAGAAGCCTTTGATCAATCAAGCACCACAAGTCCTTGTGGGATCGACCCGTATTTGCCACCTTTCATCAAGACACCGTGCACTTGCGGTTTAGACATAGTCGTAGGATAAAATACACTTTTAAAATCCTACCAAGTTTTTGCGCCACGGGGGACTTGGCGTGCCTTGCTGATTTTTGTGCTTTGCTTTACCGAGTTTCATTCTATCCCCGTACATACTCACCGTGCATTGTCATCTTTAACCCTGTCTTAGTATAGTTTAGTTAAGCTTCACATTTGATTTCTATTGTTAGTACATAATTTGCATAGTAGTCTAACTTCATCTGTCATTTGCATCTTTGCATCTAGTGCATATTTCATTACATTATAGTATTGCTTTATTAGCTAAAATTGCATTCCTTTCTTAGTCTTTAGTGTTAGTCAGAACTAGCATCATTTTTCTAATGCATCTCGGTGCATTTGCACTTTAGCCTTGCCACTGCTTCGTTAAGCTTTCTTAACCCCTGTCAAATCCCTGATAGTCCAAATAACTCTCAGGTTTATTCATCTTTGCCTTAAGTTGCAAATTTAAACTAAATCTTTGTTGAGTAGTGCATTCTACCTCTTTGTCTTTCTTGACTTGCTAAGCCGAGCAACCTCGTGGAAAGACAAGGAGTAGCACAATATAGCCGTTGTGCCTACAGTCAGCCGGTGCTTGCTACAAGGAGAAGACAATGTTGCTACTTGGAGTCAATTGCTGTCAGAGCTGCTGAGAAACCAAAGAAAGGGGAGGCACGGAGCAGAGCAACACAGCCATGTAGGCTGTACCGGTTGGTTGTTCTCAAATCTTGTTACAATCTATACTTGCATGAATGATCTGTGTGCAAGCATTTGCTGTTATTTGAGTTTCATTTGGGATTTGTTAGTTGTGCATTGCTGAGACTATTATGAGATTTGGAACTCTGGTATAGCTGCTGTGACCTGTGAGACTCTTTCAACCCTGTTGAACTTATGTTGTGTGTCAGACATCGCCTTGAGCCCCCTTGCTAGCCCCCAAGCCGCAAGCTTGAGCTCCTTGCTAGCCCCCTTATGCATGCTCGTTGACTAGCCTTATAATCTGTGCTTCTTTGGTAAATCTGTGTGTGAACCGTGTTTCGCTGTGCTGCTCTGAGCACCTAGACTGTGCTAAGTTTAAAACCTGCCCTGCTGACACTATGACCTGTTGATGCCCTGAGCTGGTTAAACAAGTTCGGCTGTCTTTCAGATCATTTCTTTTCAGAGAATTGCATTGCTTTGTGCACTGAACTACCATTGAGTTGAGCTGTGCCCCAACTCCAGCCCCTGAAGCTGTGAGTTGAGCTGCACCTTGGGGAACCAATTGAGCTGCAAACCTGTGCATAGATACTGTGCATCTGTGCAAACCACTGAGTTTGCATAGCCTGGGCTTAATCTAAACTGAGCCCACAGTGCCACTGGGCTCTACTCAACTGTTGGGCCATACCATTTTGCACAACCACTAGGCTTAAACTAAACTGAGCTCTACACAAAAACTGAAACCCAGTCCACTGAGCTGAACCCAACCTGGGCTTTACAAAACCAAAACTCAGCCCACAATCAATTGCTTGGTGATCGACCACACCGGTTGGGCTCGCCACCCCAAGTCGGGTCTGTCTAAACCACAATCCAAATATATATTTTTCAGCCTAATGCTGGCCGTGGCCAAACCGCCAAACCGCAGGACCATCTAGGCTAGAACCACACTGCTGGGCTTCTCAAAACCAAAAATTTCAGCCCACTCCCATTAAGTTTTGCAAACACTTTGGGCTGCAACCAAACTAAGCCCATCAAAACCAAATTGAGCCAACAACTACTAGGCTTTCCCAACAAAACCAAATGAAACCCAATAAACCAAACCAATCCCATTAAAACCAAACTTAGTCCACTTCAACTTGGGCTTTGAGTTCAATTTGTGTGATAAATCATGTCGGGATTTTGGTCCGTCATCCATTCAAACAAATCCCTTAGAGAGCTTGCTTACGGGCACCTTTCACACCCCACATACCATAGTGACTTTAGGGAATTTTATGGGCCTTCTCGGAGGCCCCGATCTCACATACCCTAATCATTATGATCACATACATCATCCACCACGGGTTGAAAATGAACAATTTTCTCATACCCGATCATCACTTTTAGATCAATTAGAGGCTCGACTATACGCCTTAGATAGGCAACTCTTTAGAAAGGCAATGTCAATCTAGTTTTTCTAGGCAATATGAAATGCATGCTTGCACCTTATGTGGTGGCTTAGACCACCTGCTGACTGATATATTTTGCATGCTTTTAGACAAATCTAGGGAAAAACCATGATAAACCAATGTACGAAGTGTCTAGAAGTGACTATTGGGACCATAATCAACTTGCACACATGCATCATTCACCACGGTGGGGAGATGAACAATTTTATACTCCCCAACTCCTAGTTTGCAATCAGCAATGGACACACTCATGGAGCAAAATGCTAGGCTTGAAATGAATGCAATGCATGACCATCCATATAGCAACATGTCCAATTTCCCTTCTCTAGTGAACCTCATGCACAACCATACAATGAATATCCATATGAGGAATGCATACCCACTAGTGAAGACTCTCCTTCAATGGAACAACTCAAGATGATTCTTCAAAGGAACTCCGATTGAGTTACAAAATGATAGGATTGAAAATAGTGTTTCTAGTCTTACTCATGCAACTAACATTGAATATGAACCTAATCTAGAGGTAGATGAGTACACTAAAAAATACTACAATTTTGAATGGAGAGATGGATTTTGCTATGATGATGATGATGATGATGAATATGAAGAGCATGTGTATTTTGAAAATGTAATAGAATTTTAGGTTCGGCGACATTAAGTGTCTCTCCCTATGGAACCCTATGAATGATGCTTCTTACGATATTCATGCATGTTGATGTGGAACTGTGGAATTTCCCCGTGAAAATGACCATGATTTACCCACTCGACTTTAGGAAAGTGTGTGACTACAAATGATTTTAAAATGAAAACAACTTAGATGTACCTAACCTCTCCCGAGTCACAAATTGAAACTCCTCCACCAAACCTAGGTGTTGTTTGTTACAAAATTGCAAAACCAACTTTTAGAAAATGCCTAACTTAGGCCTAGAACTTTGTGCTTCCCAAGTCCTCTTGGACTATTTTGCATCAAAGTATAACACTCTTAAGGAGCCACAGGATTGGAATGTGTATGTATGCCTCTGCTCTTAATAAAACTCATTTTGAGTTAGACCTTTTGCATGATGTACCTTTAAAATTGCAAGATTTTGTTCTCACAAACACACCTTCTAGTTCACAAGTTTAGGTTTGGGGGAAACTCATTCCCATTTGCGTCTTACGTGCACTCTCATATTATATTTGTGTAAGGTCATTAATGTGTGTACATATCGTCTATTGGGTTGATCCTCAACTCTTTAGATTGTTAGTTTATGGTGAATTTTTGTATATAATCCAGTAGGACTTGTTAAATTTTCTTTTCTTGATTCGGTTGAGTCTTCTTGCACATATATTATGCTAATCCGATATAATCACCACCGAGAATGTTGGATTTTGCCTTGTGAATGAAGCTCAACCTTGCTCTTGCCGACATCCGGTAATCTCTTCCCTTTTATCTTTTCGGCATTGTTCTCTCTATGTATGTGATTTTTAAATTTTTTTTTTTTTTTTTTTTTTTCTATATGTAGACACATTGAGGACAATGTTTGATTTAGGTTTGGGGGTGGATTTGCATTTAGAGTTTTTAGTCTTTTATTTCACCTTTTATTCTAAAAAAAAAAAAAAAAAAAAAAAAAAAAAATATTCAAAACTCTTTTTGTAAAAACCTCCAACTTTAGAGATTTTAGAGTCACTAGCATGCTTTTAGCTATGTTTACATAGAGATTCGAAAATAACAAATTGGAAGTGGAGAACACAATCGGGTTTCTTAGTTGATTAGAGCGTTAAAATTGGATTTAACCATACTGGGAGGGCGAATTAGGTCTTTGTTTAGATATTCGGTAGTAGAATTGTGATCACCCATAGTGGAGACTACCCATTTTACATCAAGCGAGGTCACCCACCTTCACTCTTTGTGACTTTCTAGAAAAGCTTTTAGAGTGTGTGTCACCGACGTCAATTCGGAGTAGGAATGGTGAGCTACCCAACTTCGCACCACTTTCAGCACTACTTTTGATCTTTTGAGTGCTAATTCGTCAATCATGAGGGTGACGTCTAAAGATGAAAACTCCTTCTAAATATCGATTTGCGGAGCATCACTCTCTCTCTCTCGGCAAGACCCAAGAAACACATCATCGTCGGCAGAACGGAGAATCGAATATTGAAAGAAAAATTGATATAGTCCAAGGTTTATGTGCAACAAAGAAAAGAAAATAAAATGAGAATTAATGAAGTTTATGAAAAATTGAGTTTATCGTTTTATTGTAACTTAGATAAAAAAAAAAAAAAAAAAAAAAAAAAAATTGTGTTATATTATTATTTTCGTTTCTTGTACATAAAAAAAAAAAAAAAAAAAAAAAAAAAAAAAAAAAAGAATTCAAGTTTTTGTAAAGTTCGATCAAGTTCGTCATCAACATTTGAAGACCGAAGACCGAAGATTGAAAGACGTTTCTATGGTTTCTTATGAGAGAGTGATATTAATTGCCAATCGGGTGAGAAGTGAGTGAGTACTCCCACCCTTGCTAATGGTTGATTTTCCCTTCTTAGAGATCATTAGAAAAAGATTCTTTTTGTCCACACTTCGTGGAGTCTCCAGTTTCATTTCGGAAGGTTATCCTTCTTACCTACAACGTGTGCGGGATTTCTCTCTTTACTCCCGCCCGCACACATGAGAGACTAAAAAGCGATCTTTTTGAGTGCAATTATCATAAAACCTAATGGTGAGGCGAAGTTGAGACTTATGATCACAATCGAATCCGAATTCTTTCATATGGTATGGTTACTTCTCGCTCAAAGACTTAAGGATGAGAATGCGTTCTTCGATAGTTCTAACTTCATTACTAGCATGCAAAACTCTATGTCCTCATAGCTTCTTGGAGGCTTGAGACTCTTTTACACTCTACGGCTGGAGAAGGTTTTGTGGGTACACCTCTTGTAAACCCTCACGAGACTACAACTCGTCCACTAGGGACACCTAGGGGTTTAAAGGCTTAGTGCATACGCTAAATGCATTCGAGAGACTGCGACAGGGGTATAGTTAGGATTTCTTATTTTTTGTTTTACTTGAGGACAAGTAAAATTCAGGTTTGGGGGTATTTGATGAGTGCCAAATAGTGCATATTTATACACCTTTTTATTGGCATTTTACTCATCTTTTGTGCTCAAGAATCGAGATATTATCCCAGTTCTCGTGTTTTCTTTGTTTTCAAGAATAAATATTTGTATTAATTAATTTTGTATTTTTAGGTACTAAATAAAGTCCGAGAAACGAGGAGCCAAAAGAGCGAAGAATCGGAGGCAAGTATCTATGGAGCGAGAGAGCCAAAGCCCGCGCAAGCGCATGGGTTGCAACCCAACAAGTAGCGACTCATCTACAAGAAATGGGCTTGAGCTAGACCCGGATCCGAGCCCGATTATCCTGAGCCGTTGAGATCGCATCTAGTTACATCCTACGGTCGCTCCCTCATGCGCATCGAAGTTTGCTGTTTGAGCTCAACATCGAATCACTCCAATACCGCTTACCTTTCTCAGCCGTTGAGATTTCTCCAGCTAGATCCAACGCTCGGTGCAGCGTTCTCATCTTCCACTGATGCGCCTGCTTCACAGCAAAGAGACCCACACCCTATACCCTAATCGAACCAACCCATTTCTCTCCATCTCTCTCTTTCTTCTCCCCTACCTCTGCAACTCCCTCTCCCCGACCGTCTCCGCCATAGCCCACAACCACCTTCGCCATCACCACCTCACCAACAACTCCCGACAAAGCTATCACCACCGCTCCGCCACCCTATCTCTCAATTACCTCTGCACACTACTCCCATCTTCTCGGGCCTACCACACTACTCGAACTCGCATGCGTTGCTATCTCAAGCATGTTTGTCAATGTTAGTGATCAAAACTATAAGTCTTGATTTCTTGTCTGCTATAGCTAAGTCTCGGACTAGGATAGAAAGTGTAGTTGAGCTCAAGAACTCCATGGCGATCATCATACAAGACGAAGAACTACTCAAGGAACTGGTGGAACTTCATCGACTAAAAGGTATGTGGAGACTTGAACTTATCTATCACTCAAAAGTATATCTACTCTATCTCCTATCTTGATACAAAAATCGTTTTGCTATATAGACTTTGATTATACATATTTGCTATTTCGAGCCGAGTTTATCTCGCCAACCTATTTCTTGAAATATGTGTTGGTAAGCTTTCGCTTTGGCCAAGTTCATCTTTACATAGTGACGAAAGTCATGTTATGTTTCAATCACTTTAAAAATGGCTTTGACGAAAGATAGTTTGTGAATAACAACTATATAACGTCCTCTAAGAATGTTTCAGTGATTGAAATGAGAGTTTAGATTATATAACCATTGTGTGGAAACGCATACATATATAAGTCCTTATCCCTTGAACCGAAGTATGCTTACTTTGTTGATCAGGAAAACCGGAACAACAGTCCGCGAACTGTCGTAGGTTTCCATCCCGAGAAAATCTGCTGGAGTTTGTAAACTTCTTCCGGGAGCTTAAGTCCGCAAACTTAGTCCACATACTTGAGTTGGTTATTTCTAAAGACGATTATTTGTGAACTTATATAAACTAAGGAATGCAATTTGCAAACCGTGGCTATAAAGTTCATGAATCGATTCGAATAAATCAAATCTTTTTTGTTTCAATTGTGTCTTGTATACTTCTATAAGATCTAAGCAATTGAACAACTCTCTAACTAGTTCATTTGAGTCATTTGAACTAGTTATGGTGAAGAAGAATATGGTTGATATGAAAGTGCTCATATGGCTAACCATTTGGTTAACTATTGTTGAACTAAAAAATGTACATGTTTGGGTATGGTTACACAAACCTAGAAACGTGCATTTCATTTGTGTGTAACAAGCAAAGTTTTCGATCCAACGGTTGAAAGATATTAGCTTGAATCTAATCAGGTTTCATCTAACGGTGAATATTGAATGCTTTGTTACTAAGCTAACATTGATTGCAAACCCTGATTTGAAAACTATATAAGGGAGAACTCTAGCAACTGGGAAACCTAATCCCCATACCTCCTGTATGATACTAGTTGTATAGCTAGAGTCGCTTGTCCTTTAACCTTAGGTTTCTTTCCGAGACTATAGGTTAACGACTTGAAGACTTCATTGGGATTGTGAAGCTAGACCGATACTACTTTCTTGTAGTTGTGTGATCTGATCTTGTTGTTTCTATCGTATTGAGTACAATCGTAACGATTGGCTTGAGATTGATATCTCCGATATGCAAGATATAAAAGTAGTCACAAACATCTTCGTCTCATCGTTTGTGATTCCACAATATCTTCTTTCGCCGCGTCGATTAAGATTATTGTGAGGTGATTGATAATACTAGGTTGTTTTTCGGGAATATAAGTCCGGGTTATCATTTGGTTCCTGTTCACCTTGATTTATCAAAATACGGAACAAAGCTCGTAGGAATTTCTGTGGGAGACAGATTTATCTATTACCGTAGACTTTTCTGTGTGATACAAATTTGTTTATTAAAGTCTTCGACTTTGGGTCGTAGCAACTCTTAGTTGTGGGTGAAATTAGCTAAGGGAATCAAGTGCGTAGTATCCTGCTGGAATCAGAGACGTAAGGAGCGCAACTGTACCTTGGATCAGTATGAGATTGATTGGGGTTCAACTACAGTCCAGACCGAAGTTAGTTTGTAGAAGGCTAGTGTTTGTAGCGGCTTAATACAGTGTGTGTTCAATCTGGACTAGGTCCCGGGGGTTTTCTGCATTTACGGTTTTCTCGTTAACAAAATTTCTGGTGTCTGTGTTATTTCTATTCTGCATTATATTTTGTTATATAATTGAAATATCACAGGTTGGGCGTTAAGTTCAATCAATTAGAATATCCAACCTTTGGTTGTTGATTTACATTGATTGACACTTGGATATTGGTCTTTGGTACCATCCAAGTTATTTCTCTTGTATTTAATTAGACTCGCAGATTTCTATTTGATTGAGTAAGAATTAAATCGAGAGATTGAGATATTATAACTCTTTGATATACTTTATTAAGATTGAGTCTAGTTGATTCTCTTGAAAGTATATTGGAGTTAGTTCATACATATTGCTAAGCAAAATATTGGGTGTGGTTGTTGTACCCCCGCTTTTTCAATTGGTATCAGAGCAGGCAAACACGTTTAAAGACCTTACAAGTTTGTGTTTGTAGCGATCTGACTCTATGGACAGAAATTCTATCTCCATAAACGTACCACCAGTCTTCGATGGCTCTAATTACTTATGGTACAAAATTGCTATGCGTGCCTTTCTTCAAGCACGTGATTTTCAATCATGGGTTTATGTAGTTAATGGCTATGATGCTCTCGTTGTGGCAATAGGGAATGTAAACGTTCCTAAGAACAATGGTGAATACAGTCCTGCCGAGATACTTGCTGCAAAGCAAAACTCCGACGGTTTGAATGCCATCATACATGCCATTACCCCATATCTTCAACACCATGGGACTACGTGCACTAGGTCTAAAGATGCTTGGGATATCTTAGAAACCGTATTCGAAGGTAATACCAGTGAAAAGTAAGCTAGGCTTCAAAACCTTAAATCCGATTGGGAAAACCTTCATATGGCAGATGAAGATTCATTTGATGAGTTTAATCACAAAGTGTCTGAAATTGTTAATGCATCTTTTGCATTGGGTAAGACTATTCCTGAAAAGGACATTGTGATGAAAATTCTCAGATCGCTGCCATCTAGATACGATTCTAAGAAGCATGCCATCGTTGAAGGAAATAACCTTGATACTCTTTCCAGAAATAATTTTGTTGGAAAGCTAAAAATTCTTGATCAAAGTTCTGATCGAACGTTTGCATTCAATGTTGTTTCCAACACAAGTGAAGCTTCTAACTTGTCTTGGGTTGATGAATGCTGTTATAATGATGGTTGTCTGGATAAACCACTGATAACAGAAAGGATCAAAGATTTTGTAAAAAGAAGCAATAGATGTGTTAAACATCCCTTGTCAGCGTTTGCTTCAGATGATTCAATAGAAGAAAAATCTCTAAGTGTCAACATCTTGAGTACGTATGATGGATGTAATGAACTCTCAGCTCTTGTAGCAGAAACATCCACGTATTAGTTCTGATTCAGATTTTGAATCTGACACAGAGATCTTTGAATTCTTGAATAGAGAGGTTCTTCAAAAAAATCTTCAATTAAAAGATTCTTTGAAGAAACTGGAATCATCAATCCATGTGAAAAATCTTGAGATAGACTGTCTTAATGATAAACTCACCAGAACCATTGCTCTAAAGGAAAAAGAGATTAATACTCTCAAAGATGATCTACAAAGATTTTCTGGAAGTTCTGACAAAATTTCAGCAATGTTATTTGGTCAGAAATCCTTTGGAAACACAAATGGTTTAGGATTTAAAGACAAAACTGCAAACATAGTCAACCCCGTTGTTTTTATTGATCATGGAAAAGTGAAGGTTGATAGTTGTGATAAACAGAAGGAAATTCAACAAGACAAAGAATCCTTGATTTGTTCGTTTTGTGGAAATGCAAATCATGTTCAAAGCACGTGTTGGAGATTCAAAAGGAACAACAAAAGAATTGCCAAACTGCAGAAGAACATGCAAAAGATAAATCTGGATAATCTACATGGCTCTCCTAAAACCAATGCTTCCAAAATCAGAAGAGGTGGAAAATCTGTTTATACAACTGTTTGAGGGTGAAAATAGTTTCTGCTGATTTTGGTAATTTCGGGTGTGCGAGTGAGGAACAAATTTAAACCCTAAACAATGTACTGCAAGGGAGTACTTTAGATTCGAGAGATTAATCTGTACAAGTCCGGCCTAAACCAAGAAATGGATGTTCCAGACTTGCTTCGGTCACAAAGTGAAGGAGAATGGGTTGGTTTTGGGGAGGGAAGCAAGGAAAGTGATGAGACCAGAATAGTTGATTCTGGAAGAGTAGTTGTGTTACCGTGACTTGTATCAGAAAAGTGGGAAGGCTAACAAATGGTAAGCTAGCAAGTATTTTCTGAGTGTTGTATATTCCCCATCAACTTGTTGTTCGATGGAAATAGGTAAGACCTATTTATACAAGTCGAAGTGAAACGTACTCTGGTCTCATTAAGGAATGGAAAAATGGGTGAGTAAATGGGAGGAGGTGGTAACGTTAACGCATGGAATTGATGTTCCATAAAACTGTTAACGCATGGAATTGATGTTCCATAAAACCGTTCACGCATGGAATTGATGTTCCATAAAAAGAACGTTTCACCATTAACTCCCTGTATTTACTAACCGCCTCATCCTTATGACACCTCCTTATGACGGGCGTAGTGTACGCCTCACGCTGTAAACCGCCAAACCAATAACCAAAGAGGATCCCCCAGTTTGTGATATGTGTTGATGTCTCGAATGTTTTTGTGGAAAACATGTAGCATATTGTTGTTTCCTAGCAGGTCATGCCTGGGTGACTTGCTAGCTTGGTGACCTCCGACGGTCGAGATTTTGCATCTTAAGACGAGAGGCAGCCGTTGATCGTTGCACGCTTTCGTTTTGGTGGTCGTATAAGGAAGGCCAGCATGTGGCGCGGCAAGGTTGGCATGCCGTTGACATGGCGTGCCTTGGCGCGGTTTGGCGTGGCCAAACTAGGGTTTTGGGTCAAAGGTTACCATGTGTTGTCTGATAACCTTGTACGGCTAGGATTTGCTCCTGAGATTGAAGGGCGACTGTTGATTGTCGCACGCCTTCGTTTTGGTAGCCGTGTAGTGAAGGCCAGCATGGTGGCGCGGCTAGGTTGGCATGCCGTTGGCACGGCATGGTTTGGCATGGCCAAACTTAGGTTTTCGGGCCAAAGGTTACCATGCGTTGTCTGGTAACCTTGGATGGCTAGGATTTGCTCCTAGGATTGAAGGGCGACCATTGATTATCGCACGCCTTCGGTTTGGTAGCCGTGTAGTGAAGGCCAGCATGGTGGCGCGGCTAGGTTGGCATGCCGTTGGCACGGCATGGTTTGGCATGGCCAAACTTAGGTTTTCGGGCCAAAGGTTACCATGCGTTGTCTGGTAACCTTGGATGGCTAGGATTTGCTCCTGGGATTGAAGGGCGACCGTTGATTGTCGCACGCCTTCGTTTTGGTAGCCATGTAGGGAAGGCCAGCATGGTGGCGCGGCTAGATTGGCATGCCATTAGCATGGCATGGTTTGGCGTGGCCAAACTTAGGTTTTCGGGCCAAAGGTTACCATGCGTTGTCTGCTAACCTTGGATGGCTAGGATTTGCTCCTGGGATTGAAGGGGGACCGTTGATTGTCGCACGCCTTCGTTTTGGTAGCCGCGTAGGGAAGGCCATCATGGTGGCGTGGCTAGGTGCGTTTGGCATGGTGGGGCCAAGGACTCAGCATGCCATTGGCACATGGTGCGGCTAGCATGGCTAGGGCCAAGGCAAGGTGCGGTTTGTCTTGGCATGCTGGGGCCAAGGGTTTCTAACACCTGAGATCTGTGCTTTTATGAATAGACTCTTCTAGATGTTTCCATCTAATCAGATTGGTTCCTCAACTCCTACAACCAAGATGTTCCCATCCACTTAGATTAGTTAGTGCCAACCTTAATAAGCATAAATTTCTAGTCTCTGGAGTTTATTTATTGCAACTAAAAAGTTTCTCCCATACCCCCAAACTTAAATCTAACATTGTCCTCAACGTTCTAAAGATGAAATTAAAAACATGAACAATGAGAAACTGTTACCATTTGAAGCAAAAGAGTTAAGGAAAAATATTACCGCGTTGCAAGAGCATGGGTTACCTCCTAGGAAGTGCTAAGTTTAAAGTCTTCAGCCAGACATTGGAAAGGATTAGTCACCTCGAAGGATCATATAGCAATAGTCGGAATAACTGCGGGTCATCTGGATCAAAAAGTGCTAACCACAAGAAGAGGAAACTGCAACAGACCAGGAAGATATCCAACACACCCTTATCTATTTTTTTTATTTAAGACAACTATATCTAGTTGTGGTTGGGGTTCAGGTTCTATAAAAGGGTCTAGATAAACAGTTTTCATGGACTGGACTTCCTCAAAAGAAGTATTCTTAAGATCATGTTGTAGAGTCTGGAAATACTCAGTTAAGAACTTAGAAGCGCATAACAATAACCTGAATAATTGAGGATCCTCTAAGTCAATCAGTTTTGACTTACACAGCTGACCACAATAAGATTGGTGGTCTTCCTTAAGCAAATGGGTCGACCTAATCTCCTAAAGTAATTAGGTTTAGCCTCAAAACTTAATAATTGACACATCTGAAACTTATACGTTCCCACAATTGGTTGAAAAATATTTGGTGGGAAAACAAAATCAATCGTGGTATCATAGCCTGGGTTAACCACATCAACCGAGAGGATGGGTTTCTAACAACCGAACTTCTTTATGGACACAACTAGGTTCGGGAAAAAGTGTATGAAGATAGTCTTGTAAAATGGTTGAGGCACGGATGTCCAGTCCTAAGTGAGGGGACTTTAGAGAGTTAAAGGCAAGGCACTACGAGAGTGATAATCACCCCCAAACTTAGAGTTTTCAGTGTCTCTAGATAGACTAGTCACAATTTCCCTAATTTCTAGAACATCGAATCCACGAAAATGGTCAATTGATTCTTCTAAGTTATTATCGGGTAATGCATCCTTACTCATCTCTACGAGTTTATCGTCTTCTAAGACTAGTGTTTCTAAATCACTAGACTCTAAAACAGTATTCTCAGGGTAAACTCTTTCCTCTAAACCATCATCACAATCATATAAAGGATTATCAACGAAAGTTTCTAGTAGAGGCCCGTTAACTAAGGTGTTAATCATAGTTACTTCCTCTGATTCACTTATAGGCACATCAAATAATGGATTATCCAACATATTGCAGGCTAAAGGATCATGAACTACATCGTCTAAAACGATGGCATGTCTAGTCAAATCCTCGTCCTTTCGAATAGGTGAATAATTATTAAAATTATTGGGATTTGAACCAGAAATAGTATTATCATTATAAAGTTCAATCGGAGTAACAAATTCCTGATCACTATGCCTATTTATTTCGAATTCTTCATCAACACTATCCTCATCATAATCATTATTATAAAAACATGAAAATGGTTGAACCTCATTTAAACAAGTAGTGTTACCAATTCCAACCTCGTCATCTTGATTATGCGAATAAATATCCTCATTTTCATGGGTATTATTGGAAACACTGTATTCGAAATTAAGATTATTTCGAGCAAGTTTTTCGACAATCCTATTTGTACTTTCAGTAAATTGCTTAAGAGTCTCTTCCAAAGACATCCTAGTTGACTGCTCTGGGGACTCATCTTGAATATTTAAGGTTTCCTTCACAAACAAGGAATGACTCTTGAAAGCCTCTTTTAGAGAAATAGAGGGATTGTTTTGCTCATATGACTGGTGAGTATGCGAATAGTAATTGGGTTCACAATGGTATGAACCATAACCTTGAAAAGGTGGATGCTCCCAACCACTATTCACACTATGGTCATAAAAAGAGTGATGTCTATATTGTTCAGTTGGATATTCATATTCATTGTGATGGCTATTATAATACCAGTTTGACATCCTAACTGCAAGGGAATTCTACACAAGCACAAACAAGGATGACTCGACCACAACAAACCTACTGATTTCTAGCAAACAAAAAGCATGATGGCTCCACTTAGATTGTTTCTAGACCAGCTTCTAATCCTTCGAAAGGGAATTCGTTACAATCTGAGCAAACCCCTCTGGAATCAATCCGAGTTTAAGTAAGTTGAATAGAGGCGAGAGAAGCTACGTGGAGCTTTGATACCCAAGGCCTCACCGTATTACAAGGCGGCGCAGTCACGCATTCAACTCACAAAACCATCATGAACTTCAAGTATGCTTAAAAGAGTAACCAATATTTTTCGAATGACTTTCCTATTAAGCTCGTTACCCTATCGGTCTCGTTCTAGTCCAAATTTTAAGGCTTAGGTTCGCGTTAAGTATTATTCTCCTAAGGCGGGCAAGAAGAGAACGGTGATGAAATCCGAACCCTTATCTTGTATGGCCAATCCTTGCCCTTTACTAGGAAATTAAAACAGCCATTTTCAGTTCCTCGACATATATGCAAACGAAGGAATACAGTAACTCGCTGGCAGGGGATTCGCGAGTGTTTCGACAAACTTACCTCCCGTACCAGACGGGGGATGAACCGTTGAAGTCGACTCGGGCCACGACTCCTATGTCATGTACGAACCCGAGGGGCCGAGACGATATCGTAATCGTCGTCCTTCCCTGTGCAGTTTATATTTAAATAACCCTTCCTTGGGGTTTTTAAAAAAAATGTTCAAAAGTCCAAAAATAAAGAAAAAGTCCAAAAATAAAAGATTACAAAAATAATTACCTAATTATAGTTTCTAAAATAATAATAATAATTACAATATATACAAAATTTTCTTCTTTACTCCGTTCGGATCTCTCTTTTCTTTCGTATTTTGGCTTTGCTTTTCTTTTCAGCACTTTCTCTTTTTCTTTCGCTCCACTCCAAATCTGAAAGCAAACAGAAATACCAAAACACGTAAAAAAGAACAAAAATAATAAAAATAAAAATAAAACCTAAAAACAAATCTATACACAAGTCCCCGTCGGCGGCGCCAAAAATTGAGGTTATTTTTCAATGATGTTGTAGTAAGAAGGGTTGTCGTTCACTCGGACTTGATGAGATTGATTTTAAGAATTAATAAAAGAAAATAAAAGAAAAATATACACAACTATTGTCACAGGATGAAGAGTCACTAGGACGCAGGATTTCACTACTTTTCATATTCTTGTGGTTCAGTCATTAACTCTAGACAATATAGCACAAACAAAATAAGTTGTGACTCTAATTCCTTGCCAAAAATAGATTTCATAAAACATTATCTGTAAGTCGTAAGCATGACGCATCAAAAGTAATTTAAACTAAGCATGCGACATCAAGACAAAATAATGAGATAATTAATAGAAATCATAAAACAATTAAATCTATGCAAAAAGTCATATAAAGAATTAATTCATTTACCACAATCATGAAAAGTTGCTTCCTCCGTTGTCCCAGTGATGGGTTCTAGCTCCGCATATTGGAAACACGCTCAAAAGTTGATTTCATTACTCAAAAATGGTTTACAAATGATGAATAAGGGAGAAATAATGAAAAATCGGGTTCGTAACAGTTATAAGTGTTACAAACCGAGCTGTTGCAAAGAACGATAAAACCTTCCTGTCGTTGTTACTGTTGATTTAAGACTGCCTCTGAACTACGACCCACAGATGTGAGTCTTTAACACTGTTGAAGAACGATGGTCTCTTGTGGGTCTTATGTTCTTCGTGTTCTTCACTACACCAGCAGAAACAATTTTTCTGGGTGTTGAGTTTTGCGCCTCTGTGATGCTCTAAACTATCCCAAACTCTCCATCCCTTTCCATGAACCACAAGAATCATTTAAATACATATAAGCACCATAAAATCCCGGCCATAACTCGAGAATCACCTTCATTGCTTCGAAATTATTTTGTTTCCCTTTTTTTGTAGCAGCACAAGAATAACTCTTCGTTTCTTCTCCTCTCACGCGTCTGATAACACCCAACATACTCCAAACTCGTTCTTACACGCCTCTGCTGTCGACAAATACTCTCAGGCCACACAAAATCTCCAAAAATAACTCGGAAAATCCCGAGAATATCTTCCTTCCTCTGTTCTGTAAAATCCACGTACACAGCCCTTTTCTTTCGAAATCAAAAGACTTACCATCCCTGTCTAGTCGTAATAGTGTGGTCTCGATCCGAAACAGGCAACAAACCCGACCAAATCTCGTTAAAATTCAATACAGAAATCCGACAAAACTCCCGTGAATATCATACTCCCCTGCCTTGCTCCGAATGGATTTATCTAGCCAATTTTTGTTGATTCCAAAGATCATACCATCCCTGTTTAGCTGAATTGAGCCGACCCAACAAAAATCAGCCATTGAATCTCACTGCAACAAGCTCAAATCGCCAACCCTAATTCCGGCAGGTTGAGAGTTGCTTTTCCCGCCAAAAACAGAAATTTGAACCGAAGAAGAAAGGTTACCCCCTATCCAGAGTAGGGGTGCGAATAGTAATCAGTGTACCCCTTATCAAATGAGGTACCCCTTATCCAAAATTGGGAGTCCGAATAACACGTGTCCTCCGGGTGCCAAAATCAACTTTTCGAGCCGAATTTTCCAAAAAATCTTTATTTCCAAAAAATACCTACAAACACACAAAACATCATAATAAGGACAAAAACGAGTACTAACAATACGAAACATTGAGGACAAACTAGACACATAAATGCGTCTATCACTTCCTAAGTTCAGTTCATGTTCACTTATATCACTATAAGTTCATTCCTATGTCCTAAGTGAATACAAAATCTGTGTAGTACAAAGATCATGAACATATTCTGTACCTAAGAAACTATATACCTATAATCGCAGCTACAACACTTCGCAGCGAACACTTCCACACCTAATTACTTCCTGCAAACAACAATAGCTTACATTAGAAAGTATTCAAACAAGTGTAAATGTGCATGATGGAAGGAAAAAACCCATGGAATACAAGGAAATGAAGAGAATTAAAGGCATGATAACAACACAAGGCTCGTGTGGCAATTAAACTCCTAAATGTTTTTCGATAAGTCTAATTCAATCCCTGAAACTAACTGATACTTGTTAACAACATAATACAAGGATCTTTCGCACTAACAGTCTGAATCTCGATTACGCAATTTTAACTTAAATAGTGTAGATGCTCATCGATTTTAGGTAACTAAGTAGAATATTTAGCTAAGCCAGGATTGAGATAAGTACATGTTCAGAGAGCCATCTCTGCCTCTAGTGCAGCCAACGCATCTGCCTCAGTTTTGTTCTTCTGAGGAGCAGGTTGTGTCGGTTTTCTTCTTGCCAGTACATATGCTGGAGCTGCAAGAGTTTGTGTTGCAGGTTGTAGGAGTTGTTCCTCTAACTCTGCTCCTTCCAACTACTCAAGTTCAGCTTCTCATCCTGCAACCAACAAAGATAATTAACTATCACTCTCTGGTTAAAGTTAATTTAAGTCTGAACAAATACAAATAAAATGTAAAAGGTTACCTCATCAAAATCAGCAGCGGCTCCAATGGGGTTTGACTTCATTGGAGCAGCTTTATTTCTTAACACATCAACATTCTCTGTAAAAGGTTACCTCTTCTCTTGCGTAATGTTTCTATCGCAAATCTGCAGCACTTCGCCTCACTTGCTCCAAAAATACGACTCAGCACCTAGAGGAAATGAGTTGGTACCTAAGCCAATTCAAAAAAGAGAACAAAGTTACGTCCAACAGGTGCCAAGGATTTCAAATTTTATCAGTCAGAAAAATTCAATGAAAAACAGTCCACAAACACTTTCTCAGCCAAACCAACAAGTTAACAGCCCATGATTATGCATGGTAGAGGACATCACTGCTTACACAAGCCTCTACTAGAACCACACGCTCAAGGAATTTCAACAAACCAGTTCAGTTATTCTATATTCAACTTCCATGTTTTACAAATAAAATGCATACCTATATGTTATTGCTGCGGTGCAAGAATTTGTTATTGCTGTTGTTGCTCCTTGTTTAGACATTTCACCTGAATGAATCAACAAACAAAAAAACAAATACATGAGAAACATTAATAATTAGGCTGAAGGACCAAAATTCATCCCTCGAGAGACGAAGGCACACGATTTCTCTGCGGGGAAAACACTACAGAATGCAAGTTATTGTATTATATGTTTCTGACTATGAAATGTATGTCAACTGAAATTCATTTGGAAACTATGTAAAGCTAAGAAGGCCCCTAACAAGGCTTGAATACACCTGATTTTAATACACCTACAAAAACAACATTTCTTCATTCATCTTACAAGCACCACAACACCCACATCATAAAATTTGCAAACCCAGGCCCTTAAATTCACAAAAGATGTTAAATTGAAGTAGTAACAAGGAAAATAATAACAACTAACCTCTTTTGAGCCAAACAAGGTGAACAACAACATTTTTCCCAGTGTAAAGAGCATCCACCCACGTTGCATTGAGCAATGGCTGCAAAACTGCAGACATCTTTTTGCTTGAAATACAGCTACTGGTCATTATGACATTCACAGGAGCTGCTCCGAATCTGATGCAAAAAATCAAACTTGGTAAGGAAGCTGACAAGGAACTGTTAAACTGCGGTCAATTTAGTGTATCGAAACTTACGAACAGTCACCACGATAACCATTGATCTCCTTGCAGCTCCCTGGGGACAAAGACACCTGCGGCAAGAAAATGGAGGAACTGCAAAGAGTTAATAGTGAGACCAAGAAAAACCTCTATGCATTCACAGTGAATTACACCAAATAACAGTCCACGTTTCTTGGTGTCACTAAGAGGTGAATAACAGTCCACGTCTGACAACCAAGCGGTGCCGTCGTATCCACCAAATAAGAATACTAGCTTATTATTGCCAAGGAACTCCTCCATGTCCATGGTATCATCAGGACTCATCTATAGACTCTCTACAGGTGCAGTGGAAGGAATCAGCTGAGACTCCAGTTCTTTGACACGCTCTGTCAACTGTTGAACTTGAATCTTTGCCTTAGTCTGAAAAGTCAGGGAAAAAAGTTCTTTGTTTTATGTTGGCATGTTTAGATAAATATACCGGACTTCTCATAGACAGGAACATATGTAAAATCCACAGAAGTAATATAAGCTAAAAGTATTACCAATTTCATCTCCAATAGACTAGTCTTTTAAAGTTGTTGAACCTTAACCTCTTCAACTTCTTGCCTCAACTACATAAACACAAGATATTATGAACATAAAAACTGGAAATAGAATAAGATAGGAGTGGGAGAGATAAAAAAACATCAATTACAGCTGGTAACGTTGCAGGATATCAAGCTTTTATCTACAAATGGTAAAGCACGTTTAATAGACATAAGATGGACGTTACCATATGTAATTGATCCTCCGGGTGAGTTACGTACATGAGAATATCATGTTCAACAAAAAAAGAAATGAGTCAAGAATACAAAATGTTGCTCATTCTCTTATGTAATCTAAACGTTCTTGTACCACTGGCGGTGGACCTTGACTATTAGCATACACAGGAACATATGATGATGACGTTGCTTGCTAATCCTTCCTAACAACAACATAAATACCCATTTGAATAAAAGCTAGATGTCAATGAAGATTCAAGTGTTATTCTTATGATGGGGCTAACATTAATGCATTAAAATATTAAAAGCTAGATGTCAATGAAGATTCAAATGTTATTCTTATGATGGTAACCAAAATGAAAGTTGATCACCAGTAATTAAGTTTACTAGGAAAAAGATGTAGAGGGTAGATTAGACTACGACACAATGGTTGTAAAAATATACTCCCTCCGTTTCTAGAAAAGAGATACTTTCACTTTTTCAATTTGGCCTAAAAATAGGCTAAAATGAAAAAGTGAAAATATCTTTTTTCCAAAAACAGAGGGAGTATTTTATTTCTAATAACCTACAATACAAATCAATAAATACTGATGTTTGATGACAAAGTACAAAAGCAACCACAATATCCCGAAAAAGAAAATGGAAGTATATGAATCCTTCAATAATAATGTGGAAAGCTATTCCTTTGAATCAATCAGCATGGTTTAGCAAATTCAATTATGTGCATAGTCAACACACTCATAGCCAAATCAAGCAAAATCCCCTAACAATGAATCATCAAATAGAAGCCCCAATAGTCATAAACCCTTAAAACTCTATATGAAGTTATGAACATCAAACATATTTGATTATTAAAAGTAGGAAACGATTACATTCGTTTTCTTCTCGATCTACTTCATCTGTTGTTTCTCTGTTTTGGACTAATGTTCCCTGTATCTGAAGAAGAAGAAAAAACCACAAATCTCAGATCTAAATAATTGAATATCACAAAGACAAATAAACAATGAAACTAGGGTTTTAATAAACTCACCTTATATGAGTAGACTGTAATCTGTTTTGCAGAGAAGAAAGATTATGTAGATGAAAATCAAATTTCTAGGGTTTCATACGAAATTAGAAAAATTAGATGTGTTTTGATTTACGAGATGATAATCTTTTGATTTCTAAACAACCGATTCCGAATTAAAAACTAAGGGGAAAATGAGACTAACATCAACCGATTCTAAACAAATCAACAATTTCAGAGGGAATGAAGAAGAGAGGCTGATCTGATTTTTCGCTCTGGTAAAGAAATTTCGCTGAAAAGAAAGAGAATGAGAGGGGAAAAAAAGAAAGATAAAAGATCGATGATGGAAGATGGTACTATCTCAGGGGAAAATGAGCAGAAAAGATGGTTTTACGGGGGAGGAAGAGAAGAGCGGCATGAGCAAAAAAAGAGAAAAGAAAATGAAAAATGAAAAAAATCGATTTCATTTCTCAGGGGAAAACCCTATCTCAGGGGAGGAAATATCCTCTCATATTACCCATATTGGGTGGAAAAACAATAGCGCGCATGTGAATGGCACACACACAAACTTCAAGTGTTACGACCCAAGTGTGACCAAGCATGTAACTCGCACGCCTATAAAAATATTCGTAACGGCTGGCCTCTGTTGCGAATTTTTGATAGATTCGTAACGACTTTGGCCTGTTACAAATTTTTCGTAACGGCTATTTGTAACGGGAATTTCGTAACGTCCACAAAGCCGTTACGAATTCCTGTTACGAATCCGGGAATTTGGTGTAGTGTTTTGATATTTTACAAAACAAAGAACCGTTCCTGAAAAATTATGAAGAGCAGAAAAATGATGTTGACTAAATTAGTTTTTATGGGGTAGCCATCAGTTATTTTTTTTTTAATAAATGGAGATTCAAATGAAGTTTGTAGATATAGATGTTATCTTCAGAATTCAAATTTTATTTTCTGATTCGGAACTAAGGTTTGTGAGATGTGGTGTTTTAGGTGATTGAGAAATTACCGTCTCCCTAGTCAGAGTATAAACGAAGAGTGTGACATGAAACTGCAAAGGGACATGGCTAACAAGAGCATTTGGATGAACACAAGTCTTCCAAAGCTGACAAAGGTGAGAACATCAAACGCAACTATAAGCGTAGTCTTCATAAGAAAGGTATGTTTCGTAAACCTAAATCTAGCATTACTTTAACTAAGGGTGATTGTTATGTTTGTAAAATTCCTGGCCATATGACAATAAATTGTAGACAACGTAAAAACCTTAATAAGTAGAAAATTAAGGCTAATTTAGTTGAAACAACTAGAACGAGTTCAGTGGCATGATATCGAAAGTTATTTCAATAACTGATGTGAGAGACTGGTGGATGGATTCTGGAGCCACCAAGCATGTTTGTTGAAACAGAGACATGTTCACCTCCTATCAGAGGATAAGGGATGTCGAGAAACTCTATATGAGTAATTCATCTACGACAGAGGTTGCATAAAAGGGAAAGGTCGAGCATAAGCTCATATATGTAAATATTCTCACATTGAATGAAGTTCTCATGTTCCAGGAATATGCAAGAATCGTGTATCTTGTTCTGTTGTAAATGGTAAAAGACTTAAGATATTAATTGAATCTGGAAAACTTGTTTTAACTAAGGGCGGTGATTTTTTAGGCAACAGTTATAAGACTTGGGGTCTATATAAGCTTAAATAAAAATATAATGAAGTGAACATAATTAATTCTTGTGCTTTCTTCGTGTTTGAATGTATTGCACGGTAGACTTGCAACCGTAAACCTATAAGTCAATGCATAAACTGGCTAGCGTAGGCTGGAAACCCAAATTTAGTTTGGATATTGAACTTCAATTTGAAAACTGTGTAGAATCAAAAATATGCTATAAAACCTTTTAGCAAAATGCACAGAGCAATTTTAAGCCCATATAATTAATTCAGTTAGAACTAGTTGGTATGAATTCAACCCAAACTAAGGTGGTAAAAAGTGGTTCGTAATTTTTGTAGATGATTGTACGAGGTACTATCTTGTATACTTGTTAAGGGGTAAGGATGATTCCTTAAAAGCCTTAAGATGTATAAAACTTGAAATTGAAAACCAAGTATATGTTATCACCAAAAGGATTAGGTCTGAACGTGATGGCGAATATGAAATCCATATAGGAGAACTTTACTTGTTAAATGACATTATTCTTGAGATCGCACCTGCTTATTCACCATGGTATAGTTGAACGTAAGAACAATACCATTAAGGAGATAATATATTCCTTGTTGATTAAATGATTAACTGCCAACTTGTGGTGGGAGGTCGTCCTCTAAATTTGTTATATCCTGAATATAGTAACATTTAAAGGATCAGATGAAACTCCATATGAGTATGGAAAAATTGATAACCTTCTTATTCATACGTCAAAGTGTGGGGGTGTTTAGATAAGTTAGTTATTACTCCTATTAACATTGATAGTGTTCTTCCAAGACAGACAGTTGCAGATGTGCAGGACCAGGATATCTCAGCTCATACTGTGGAGCAGGATAAGAAGAAAGTAGCAGTGTCGGATAAAAAGATACAGCTCATGCCAGGCTGTCAATAGCTGGCTACTGTCACACGTATTTCACACACAAGAAAGTGATGGTTAAGTTAGTTATTTTATGTGCCTGTAATGAACAATGCTTTAGCATTGATGATGTAATAACACACTGCTACTATGGTATCAGACAGGAGAGGTTAATGCAACCTGTAATTCGATCCGTTGTTCTTCATCAGATTTGATCTTTAGTTTTCTTCATCAATCTGATTCCATGTGTGTTTGTTCAAGATTTTTTGTTCTTCCGCTGTTTCTTGAAGTTTTATCAAATTTCTTGATCATAAGTTACTTTTTTCTTCATCTTTTCTTCAGATCTTTCTCATTTACTTTCAGATCTTGTTAATCTTTATCTTCAATGGAAAATCCAACTGCAAATTCCTTCTCTAAAGTTCCTCTTCATCATCTTACTCATTTTGTCAACCTAAAACTTAAAGAAGATAACTTCATTACCTGGAAAAACCTAATGAATCATGTTATTCAAAAATACAAACTCATGAGGTATTTGGATGGATCTTTTCCATGTCCGGTTCAATTAACAAGTCGAAGAAATCAAGAAAATGGAATTGAGAATCCACTTTATACTGATTTGGATGAGGATTCTTCAATTATTATGTAGATAAATTCAATAATTTCACACACAACCATTGTCTACTTCTCTATATCTACTTCCTCACATCAGCTATGGACCAATATTGAAGATCAATTCGGTAGAGCATCCTCTATACACTCAATTCAGCTACGCACCAAGTTACTTTCTCTAACTCAAGGTAACATGTCTATTCCATCCTTAATAAATGAGATTAAGAGTATTTCAGACCAATTAGCTGCTGCTGGAGAAGTAATTTCAGATAAATAACTTGTTGTTGTCACTTTAAAAGCCTTGAGCAATGATTCTATTCTTTTTGCAACTTCTATGAGGCATAGAAATCCACATGTGACTTGTGTTGAACTACACAATAACTTTCTCAGTGAAGAAGTATTTATTGGTGAAAGAATTAAGGCAGTTAAAGTTGATGCTGACTCAAAGGATTTCTTAGCAAATACACATAGAGGTGCTTTCAGAGGCTCTTAAAATCACATGGGAGGAAGTTATAGAGGCAGAGGTTATTCATGGAGATACCCAAATTCAGTTATGTTTACAAGATATCATCCTATAAGAGACTATGTTTCTCCTGAAGCTCCAATATGTCAATTTTGTTTTGAAAAAGGTCATACAGTAGATGAGTGCACTCACATGCTTAATTTTACTTACAAAGGAAGGAAACCACTAGCAAATTTAAGTGATATGTATGTTGCTGCTGACATATTTGACACCGATGAGTGGATTGCTGATAGTGGTGCCAATTCACATATTGCTTCTACTTCTGTTGGTTTACAAGAACTCACACATTATGATGGTGCAGAAGTTATCAAAACAGCAAATGGTGCAGGTATGCCAATAACTCACACTGGTTATGCTAGTAAACATGTGCATGAGCATTCTTTCACTCTTAGTGACATTTTATTAGTTCCCAAAGCCTCTCATAACTTACTCTCAGTTCACAAGTTCACTTCTGATAATAATTGTTCCATAACTCTTGATTCAGCTGGTTTCTCTGTGAAGGATTTGAACTCTGGGAAGACTCTCATCCAAGGACCACATAAGAATGGACTATATCCAATCAACTTCAATCCATCAACATATGCCTTATCATCTACAATATCTGATCATTCTCTTCTCCATAGAAGATTTGGTCATCCATCTTTTCAGACTTTTCAGAAAATTTGTAATCATCTACAACTTAAGAATGTAGCCAATAAACCTTTTACTTGTTTGGACTGTAAAATTTGCATAAGTCACAAACTTCCATTTCAAATTTCTTCTACTCATGCTCAACAACCTCTACAGTTGTTACATATGGATCTATGGGGTGGATGATGATTACACCAAATATTTTGGTCCTTGTACTGCTTTTCATTCATTGTTCTTATAATTGACCTCTCTTTTATCACCATTAGTATCAGGGTCTCTTTATTATGTTAATATAATAGATGATTACACCAAATATTTTTGGGTTCTGCCTTTACATTCAAAAGCTGATTTCAAGCATGCTTTTCATTCATTTGTTCTTATAATTGAAAATCTCTTATCTTCTTCTGTTATCACCATTAGAACTGATAATGGAGGTGAGTTTCTAAATGATTTTCTACACCATTTCTGTGCTCAAAAAGGCATTACACATGAACTGTCATGTACCCATACACCAGAGCAAAATGGTGTTGCTGAAACAAAACACAAGCATTTACTAGATGTTACTAGAACTCTGCTTTTTCAATCTGGTTTACCTAATTCTTATTGGGTTGAAGCTCTTCTCACTGCTAATCATCTTATTAACAGACTTCCCACAAGAGCCATCAAGTTTGCCACTTCATTTGAAATGATTTTTCATATAGTACCAGATTATAACTTTCTCAAAGTTTTTGGTTGGTGGGATGGACCACCGCCGGGTCGAAGTCATGAGTTTTGTTAACTATGGACATCAAACAAACGCTGATCAAATTATTCTCGGGGTCCTTGTACTAAACCTTTTTGAGCCACATGTATCAATGGGTCGGTCTCTTTATTATGTTAATATAATAGATGATTACACCAAATATTTTTGGGTTCTGCCTTTACATTCAAAAGCTGATTTCAAGCATGCTTTTCATTCATTTGTTCTTATAATTGAAAATCTCTTTGCTCATGTTTTCCATGGTTAAAGCCATACACCTCTAATAAACTGGAACCAAGGAGTAAACATTGTGTTTTTCTAGGATATATTCTGTCTCATAAAGGATATAAATGTCTAGATCCATCTACTGGTCATGTATACATCTCCAGACATGTGACATTCAATGAAACTTCTTTTTCTTTTAAAGATAGTTCCATTTTCTCTGGTTCTGTTTCTCCCTCATCTACTGATCATCCTATTACTCATGCTAGTTCATCTAAAGAACATTCTTTACCTATTGCATCATCATTACCTGTCACTAAGAATGCTCATCATATGACTACTAGAGGTAAAAATGGCATAAGAACTCCAAAATCTTATTTTCCACCAAACATCCACTGCCCCTTGCATTGCTTGCTAATATTATTGCAGTTCCTATTGCAGTTCCACCAAAAAGTCCAGAGAGTAGCTTCTGCAAATGAATTTACAGCTCTACAGCAAGCAGGTACTTGGTCTCTTGTTGCTCCTTCTGCATACCAACATTTAGTGGGTTGTAAATGGGTGTTCAGAGTGAAATATAGAGAAGATGGTTCTATTGACAAACAAAGCAAGAATTGTTGCTAAAGGTTATCATCAGCAACAAGGTATAGATTTTGAAGAAACTTTCAGTCTTGTTGCCATACCAACTACTATTAGAATTATCTTTTCTATGGCAGTGCAGTTTGGTTGGAAAATATATCAATTGGATGTGAGAAATGCATTCCTTCATGGTGATTTGAAAGAAACGGTGTACATGTCACAGCCTCCTGGCTTTATTGATCCTGAGAAGCCACATCATGTCTATCTACTTCACAAAGCCATTTATGGATTAAAGCAGGCTCCCATAGCATGGTATGAAAAGTTAAGTACATCTCTTTTGTCCCTTAACTTTGAAAACTCAAAAGTTGATCCATCTCTCTTTGTGCATCATTCTGGCGCCAACATCACAGTAGCTCTCATTTATGTGGATGGCATTTTGCTTACTGGCTCTTCACCAAGCTTCCTTTAGTCAGTTATCTCTCAACTTCAAACTCAATTTCCCATTAAGGATCTAGGTGATGTGCATTATTTTTTGCGTCTTGAGGTGAAAAGAGACTCCAACACATTGCTTTTATCTCAAACCAAGTATGAAGTGGATTTGTTACAAAGATTTAATATGGAGGGTGCAAAAGCTTGTCAGACTCCATTAGCTGCTGTTACTGATAAACTTTCAAAGGATAATGGTGCTTTACTTGAAGATCCTTCTGAATATAGATCTTTAGTTGGTTCTCTTCACTATCTTACTTGGACTAGACCTGAACTTTCTTATGTTGTCAATTTGGTTTGCCAGCATATGCAACATCCTGGAGTTCCACATTTACTGGCAGCTAAAAGAATTCTCAGATATGTTAAGGGTACTCTGAGTTATGGTTTGAAGTTCACAAAAGGTTCTACCTTTTTATTGGGATTCTCTGATGCAGATTGGGCTGGTTATGTTTGAAAAAGCGGGGGTACAACAACCACAACCAATATTTCGCTTAGCAATCTGTATGGACTAACTCCAATATACTTTCAAGAGAATCAACTAGACTCAATCTTAATAAAGTATATCAAAGAGTTATAATATCTCGAGTGTCAATAAAAGAGAAATAACTTAGATGGTACCAAAGACCAATATCCAAAGACCAATATCCAAGTGTCAATAAAAGTAAATCAACAACCAAATGTTGGATATTCTAATTGATTGAACTTAACGCACAACCTATGATATCTCAATTATATAACAAAATATAATGTGGAATAGCAATAACACAGACACCAGAAATTTTGTTAACGAGGAAAACGCAAATGCAGAAAAACCCCGGGACCTAGTCCAGATTGAACACACAGTATTAAACCGCTACAGACACTAGCCTACTACAAACTAACTTCGGTCTGGACTGTAGTTGAACCCAAATCAATCTCACACTGATCCAAGGTACAGTTGCACTCCTTACGTCTCTGATTCCAGCAGGATACTACGCACTTGATTCCCTTAGCTAATTTCACCCACAACTAAGAGTTGCTACGACCCAGAGTCGAAGACTTTAATAAACAAATTTGTATCACACAGAAAAGTCTACGATAATAGATAAATCTGTCTCCCACAGAAATTCCTACGAGCTTTGTTCCGTCTTTTGATAAATCAAGGTGAACAGGAACCAAATGATAACCCGGACTTATATTCCCGAAGAACAACCTAGTATTATCAATCACCTCACAATAATCTTAATCGACGCGGCGAAAGAAGATATTGTGGAATCACAAACGATGAGACGAAGATGTTTGTGACTACTTTTATATCTTGCCTATCGGAGATATCAATCTCAATCCAATCGTTACGGTTGTACTCAATACGATAGAAACAACAAGATCAGATCACACAACTACAAGAAAGTAGTATCGGTCTGGCTTCACAATCCCAATGAAGTCTTCAAGTCGTTAACCTACAGGGTCTCGGAAAGAAACCAATGGTTAAAGGAGAATCGACTCTAGCTATACAACTAGTATCACACAGGAGGTGTGGGGATTAGGTTTCCCAGTTGCTAGAGTTCTCCCTTATATAGTCTTTCAAATAAGGGTTTGTAATCAATGTTAGCTTAGTAACAAAGCATTCTTTGTAATCAATGTTAGCTTAGTAACAAAGCATTCAATATTCACCTTTAGATGAAAACCTAATTAGATTCAAGCTAATATCTTTCAACCGTTGGATCGAAAACTTAGCTTGTTACACACAAATGAAATGCACGTTTATAGGTTTGTGTAACCGTACCCAAACATGTACATTTGTTGGTTCAACAATAGTTAACCAAATGGTTAGCCATATGAGCACTTTCATATCAACCATATTCTTCTTCACCATAACTAGTTCAAATTACTCAAATGAACTAGTTAGAGAGTTGTTCAATTGCTTAGATCTTATAGAAGTATACAAGACACAATCGAAACAAAAACGATTTGATTCACTCGAATCGATTCATGAACTTTATAGCCACGGTTTGCAAATTGCATTCCTTAGTTTATATAAGTTCACAAATAATCGTCTTTAGAAATAACCAACTCAAGTACGCGAACTAAGTTCGCGGACTTAAGTTCCCGGAAGAAGTTTAAAAACTCCCGCAGATTTTCTCAGGATGAAAACCTACGACAGTTCGCGGACTGGGTTCGCGGACTGTTGTTCCGGTTTTCCTGATCAACAAAGTAAGCATACTTCGATTCAAGGAATAAGGACTTATACATGTATGCGTTTCCACACAATGCTTATATCCAACAATGGTTATATAATCTAAACTCTCAGTTCAATCATATTGAAACATTCTTAGAGGACGTTATATAGTTGTTATTCACAAACTGTCTTTCGTTAAAGCCATTTTCAAAGTGATTGAAACATAACATGACTTTCGTCACTAGGTAAATATGAACTTGGACAAAGCGAAAGCTTACCAACACATATTTAGAGAAATATATAGGCGAGATAAACTCGGCTCGAAATAGAAAATGTGTATAATCAAAATCTATATAGCAAAACGACTTTTGTGTCAAGATAGGAGATAGAGTAGATAGATTTTTGAGTGATAGATAAGTTCAAGTATCCACATTTAGTCGATGAAGTTCCACCAGTTCCTTGAGTAGTTCTTTGTCTTATATGATGATCGACATGGAGTTCTTGAGCTCAACTACACTTTCTATCCTAGTCCGAGACTTAGTTATAGTAGACTAGAAATCAAGACTTATAGTTTTGATCACTAACATTGACAAACATGCTTGAGATAGCAACACATGCGAGTTCGACCGAGCAGTGCTCTAACAATCTCCCCCTTTGTCAATTTTTAGTGACAAAACTATCAATACATATGGAATACAAAAATAAATAAATAAACTTTTGTAGCTCCTATTCCACATGCCTAATCTTCAACATTAGTCGAAATCTTCGTCACTTCCAAGTACTCCAATGATCCCAAAGGTTGTAAGTTTAGCATCATCGTTGTTGAAAATCCGTAGCTATAACAATGAGAAAACAAGAATTCTCAGTCATTGTTATACAGTGTCATAGTATTATTATACAACATCAAAGTTCAATTGTATCACAACTTCGACAACAATACTATGGTGATATGTATCACTCCCCCTTATTCAATACTCCATCTCACATGGAAACCACTCCCCCTTACATAATGATCCGAAAACCATATGTATTTGTAGTGCGAATTACATATTAATTCTCCCCCTTTTTGTCAATAAAATTGGCAAAGGTACGAAAACGGGATCCTAATGAAAATTTCCATAGAGACATTTCATGACCAAAAGAAAGCACATATCAACTTATTTAGATGCAATCATATAGCCGAAGATAAATGCTTTCATCAAGGAGTTTATAAGATACAAGATACCCCCTATAATATTCCACAGCCGCACTCCCCACAAAGATTTGGCAATTAAGCATAAGTTCAATTAAGAACTCTCCCCCCATATTATGTCATTCCCGAAAGAACAACAAGAGCGACCTTAATTTCAAAAGAAAAAAAAAGATTTCTTTGGACATAACAAATCACATACGAATATGAATTTGAATCCAAGAATACTCAATTAGATTAACCACAAGAGAACCCATAATTAATCTAATAGGAAATGCTCAACATAAGAGAACTTACGGATCCTCACAGTATATACATAAAATATGGATCAGGGAAGATCAATACTTCGGAATAAACAAGGATTCATTCTATTTTCCATCGCTATTTGCACAATGACATATAATAGACATAATCCTCGTAAACAAAAGTTCATCCTATCTTCCATCAATAATGACATAATAGGCTTCAAACTTTTGTGATGTCAAAAGCTCATTCATTCTTTTATCAATACATGCATATCGACATACGAAAGACTTAACTTTTGACAAGGTATGGGACAATCATAGTTCACGGACCCAAACACACATATCCCATAACAAATTGCAATATATAAAACCATAAAGATTAATACTGCAAAAATCATCTTCCAAACAAATTTTTAGAATTTAAACAAATAAACCTAAAAGCATGAAGATGAAAATATTGGACATAGTTATGTGTAATCACAATAATGGCTATTCCAAACTCTAGTTATTCTTCTAAACAAAACAAGAAAATAAAATTCTCATCCGAAGATTTACTAGATGTTATAGAGCTTTCTCGGAGCATCTACCGAGAATTATTTCTCATTATTGAGAAACCCATTTATGATGGGATCGTTCAATTCCTCTAAATCTTCAGAAATATCTGTTAACTCACTAAGTTCTCTTTTTAGTTCACGCAAGGTGTTCTTTGTTAGAGACAACATTTGTTCATAGTGAGTTATTTTTTCTAAAGACGAAACGATTTGAGATTTTAAATCATTTCTTTTGTTGATGAAATCTTTCATCAAACCTCTAAAATTATTATCAAGATGATAAACATACAAGAGGAAATTAGAGGAGGAACCTTCTCCATAAGTTGTAGCTTTCACTTTCTTCGTCTTTGAGGAAGAGATTCCTTTACACAAATATACATTAACTGCTTCAACTGCATCCCGACTTGTGGTGCTTCTAGTTACTGGAGCCATGAAGCTGTATCTTTTGGGAAGAAGAAGAAAGGAAGAAAACACTACACACAATAGACTTATGAACACCCAAACCCTAGAAGAATGTAGAACAAATCTTCCGTGGTTTAGAGAATAATTATCTAAACAATAGGAGAATATTTTCTTAACAAAAATAAGAACAACGTGTAAAAACACTACTTGAGCCACATAGACGCAAACCTCATTTTCTCAAGTTAAAGATGAGGATGTGAACGTCACTAGTATTAGATAGTGACGATGTGAGCCAAATGCTCCCCTCTTTTACCACAAAGTGGTTTATCGAGGTTGTTGTTGTTGATGGTGGCTTTTAACTTAGGGGTAAAGTCGTAAAACCCTAGTCAGACAGTGACGTCACAGAACTTGAGTAATAATGTCCAAACCAAGCACATTTATTTGAACCCTTTAATTTGTCTGCGAGAAAATTACCAGGGTACCTTTTTTTTAATGCTAATTAGGGTTTCGACAAGCTAAAACCCTAATTCTCACACCGCACATGCCAATGGCTCATCATGCCAGCCACATCCTACCGCTCCAAGGCATGCCAACCATGTTAGCCGCACCCTTGTGCCAATGACAAACCGTGCCAGCCACATCCTACCGCGCCAAGGCATGCCAACCATGCTAGCCGCACCCTTGTGCCAATGGCAAACCATGCCATCCACACCCACCTCGCCAAGGCATGCCAACCATGCTAGCCGCACCCCTGTGCCAATGGCAAACCATGCCAGCCGCACCTACCAAACCCTTGGCCCCACATGCCAAGCCAAACCGCACCTTGCCTTGGCCCTAGCCATGCTAGCCGCGCCATGTGCCAACGGCATGCAAAACCCTTGGCCCCACCATGCCAAGCCAAACCGCACCTTGCCTTGGCCCTAGCCGTGCTAGCCGCACCTACCAAACCCTTGGCCCCACATGCCATGCCAAACCGCACCTTGCCTTGGCCCTAGCCATGCTAGCCGCGCCATGTGCCAACGGCATGCCAAACCCTTGGCACCACCATGCCAAGACAAACCGCACCTTGCCTTGGCCCTAGCCATGCTAGCCGCACCTACCAAACCCTTGGCCCCACATGCCAAGCCAAACCGCACCTTGCCTTGGCCCTAGCCATGCTAGCCGCGCCATGTGCCAACGGCATGCCAAACCCTTGGCCCCACCATGCCAAGCCAAACCGCACCTTGCCTTGGCCCTAGCCATGCTAGCCGCACCTACCAAACCCTTGGCCCCACATGCCAAGCCAAACCGCACCTTGCCTTGGCTCTAGCCATGCTAGCTGCACCATGTGCCAACGGCATGCCCAACCCTTGGCCCCACCATGCCAAGCCAAACCGCACCTTTCCTAGGCACTAGCCATGCTAGCCGCACCATGTGCCAACGGCATGCTAAGTCCTTGGCCCCACCATGCCAAACGCACCTAGCCACAACATCATGCTGGCCTTCCCTACGCGGATACCAAAACGAAGGCGTGCGACAATCAACGGTCCCCCTTCAATCCCAGGAGAAAATCCTAGCCATCCAAGGTTACCAGACAACACATGGTAACCTTTGGCCCGAAAACCTAAGTTTGGCCACGCCAAACCATGCCATGCCAACGGCATGCTAACCTAGCCGCGCCACCATGCTGGCCTTCCCTACACGGCTACCAAAACGAAGGCGTGCGACAATCAATGGTCGACCTTTAATCCCAGGAGCAAATCCTAGCCATCCAAGGTTACCAGACAACGCATGGTAACCTTTGGCACGAAAACCTAAGTTTGGCCACGCCAAACCATGCCATGCCAACGGCATGCCAACCTAGCCGCGCCACCATGCTGGCCTTCCCTACACGGCTACTAAAACGAAGGCGTGCGACAATCAACGGTCGCCCTTCAATCC
>JAJJWW010001874.1:0-61522 GCA_023531295.1 Papaver armeniacum | reverse complement strand
ACCCCATCCAAGTATAGTAGTTAGTCCCGACCCATTCAACTAGGTACAAATTAGTCCTTTTTCATTGAAAGTACACAAATAACCTTCCTGATTTACAATTTAGTCCAAATATTTACAGTTTAGTCCAAAGTGACTCACAATGATGTCAGCAATTTAAATAATATAAAAAACAATTAAAAACAATTTATCTTTCGAACCGTTTGTCCAAAATTCACAAACTTTATATATTCGGAAAGCTCTTTCCGAGAGCTACAAAAAGAGTACCCATATGCCTATATAATTTTCATTTTTAAAAATCTTAGTTTACATTGGCGTACAAACATGTACATGTCTACAAAAATCCAAAAATTAAAAGACAAAACAAGGTGCACCAGTTTGTACACCAACATAGCAAAAGTAGATCATGCATTGAATCTCATACGATAACAAGTTATCTAGCTAGGTGATCCATTCCCAAGGGTTTACTGAACGCTCCTCCCATACCAGTTTGAAGCCTGTCAGCTCCGGCACATGAAAGCATCTTGTTGATACGCAGGACATGGAAATGATGTATTTATACTGTTCATCTATACATACAATGACGAAGAGGAAAAAGTGGTCAGCACATAGATCAAACTATTGTTTCATAAAGTTTTTAACTGACAAGGAATCTAATAAAACAACAAAATAGTTATACAGTGGGAGCTAGATATTGGTGACTCTTAAGCTAAAATACCGCTGTAGCACCAGTTTCTAACTTATTTTTCACCTAGGCCTATATAATTGAGTAATCACTGATAGCATGAATATTGGGTAACACATTGATAAACCATCCAGTTCTTACAGGCTACAACTCAGAAAAAATGATTATACTAACTTACAAGTATGAGCTTAATTTATTCATCTGTCTGCAGAGATTATTTTAATAAGACTGTTCGAAAAATGGAACTCAAGTCGCAACAAATATCCTAGAATGTACATTATCTTTGCCTAAGAGATGTTACAAGGATCTAAATTTCTAATGAGAGGACAACTTTTGATGGTATAAGAAAGAGATGCAGTAACTTTTGATGTTTTGTGGTATAAAAATCCAAAATTTATACCACAAAAATGCACATATTACTGAGATAACACAATAGTGTACAACTTTGTACACATCTATAGAAAATCCAACACATTTACAAGTGCTTTCCCTAATTTCTTAGACTTCAAAATGAATAACATGTGTACAACTATGTACACTTTAATAATGAACACGTGTAAATGAAAATGAAAATGAAAATGAAACCACCAAACAGGGAGAATTTAATTGGTTGAATCGGAACAACTAGAGTACTGCTAAGTGATAAAAGACAATTCTTCGATATACAAACAAAATGGATGATGGGCATATGGTATGTGTATTTAAGAACAACAAGCTTTTAGCAATTCTTCAAGTAGTTTTATGCAAACAAAACTAATGATGGGCATTAAGTATGTGTAACAAGCTTTTTGCAAACCTTCATGTAGTTTTTGACATAAGACAAGTTCTCTGGAACTCCATCTCGAGGTGGTAAAACTTTGGCGCCAAATTCAAATTAACGACTGGGACTTTCTCTCCATTGACAAAAGGATCCTGAAACAAAGAGAATACAATCACAAGTTATCAACAATACAGCTACAATCGAACAAAAATAAGTACATGTAAAACAGAACAAGCACATATATACAGAGAGAAACACATACGATAGGTGTACAATTATGTACACATTAAGAATCAACATGTGTACAATTATGTACATCTTAGTTACTACTCTATGAATTGCTGGTGGGAACCCATTTAGATGAGGACATAATAAACACATGTGCCACATCTAAATCGTTCCATCTCGTTCACACCTCCGTAAGAGAAACTTCGCACAATCCTTCCTTGCATCAACAACTGTTTTTATTTGCATCACTTTTTCCTCCCTTACCACCTTCTTGGATATGAATGCAAGCTTTTGGAGGTAACATTTCAAAGAAAACAAGACGATAAACACCAACACAACCAATGTGATGAAAAAATAATGTTAAATGTAAGCACCCAATGAAAAATTCAGTTCAGAAAACAAAATATCGAATCCAGGAATCGATATATGCACTCATTAGAAATCAACATGTGTATAATTATGTGTACATCAATGATCACCAGGTGTGCAATTATGTGCATATTAAAGATTTATAGGTGTACAAATCTGTACACGTCAACTAACAGGTGTACCACTATGTGCACATTAATGATCAACAGGTGTACAACTATGTGCACGTCAACTAATAGGGTGTACAAATATGCACAATCATGTACACATTTAGAATCAACATGTGTACAACTATGTACACATTACCAATTCAATATATAAAGAGCTGAAAGTCGGATTCTATTCAAACCTGTAAGGAGCTAGTGACCCATATCTTAAAGAGCTTACTAGTATTTGCTTCTCCGTTCATTGTATCCAATGACCTTGTTCCCCAATCTCATCCTGTCAATTCTCAATCTGTTCCCTATGAATTGTATATAGAAATGAAGTTAATATCTTAAAATGAAATCTCTCATAATCACTAAAAGAGCTCTGTAAATCTATAGCATAAGATTATTTGATCAAAAGAATGACAAGTCTATATAGTGATACCAAAAGAAACTCCTAGTTTAATGCTAACAATCAACAGGTGTACAACTATGTACACATTAACTATCAATAGGTGTACAATTATGTACACATTAAGAATCAACATGTCTACAACTATATGCACATTTGAAAACCTTAGCATCAACTATGGAATTCATTTCAAAATTTAAAGTGCCTAAAAATGTAGGAACAATCTAAAGGAAATGAATCATCTAAAACTTCAACCTAAAATGATTAGCACATACAAAGGTAAAGCAAGAGCTCCAATCAAAATATACCACAATACTAGCAACACAAACAGATACCGAAACCATACTTGTGACCATTTCAGCATGTTAGCAACACAAACAGATAGGTTCGATGATACCCTTATAATCACTAACATCTCTAATTCATTGTTACCAAGAAGATCACCTACAATCATATATAGAATAGTAAACAATCAAACTTGTAAACATTTATCCTGTACTGAATGCGAATCACATGGCATCTAATACGACAAGCTTAGACTTTAGAGGCAAGGTTAGACTCAAACTGAGGTCACACACACAAAGGATTACCATGACTTTAGAGGCAAGGTTAGACTCAAACTGAGGTCTAACTACACCACTGCTCCTATAAGCTTACTTTTCCTTCTTCCTGATTGCAGATTTCTCCTTCCTGTGAAATTCTAAAACACAAGAGAAGGTGAAAAATGAAGTTCACTCACCTCTCCTACATTCCGGACAGAAACAAAGCCAAAAGATAATCACAGCTCAACCACATTACTATTATGTGGACATGCATGTAAGGCATTGATGGAGGGCTCGCACTGCAACTGAAGTTCATCTCTGTCTTTACCTTAGATTCCACAATGACATCACTCAATTAAAAACGCTAAATACGATAATGATAAATTAATATATACACAAAAATGAATCTTTAATTATATCTTGTTAGGTAACAGAATGTGAATCCCTTATAAAAATTGAACCCGTTGTTGAGCCCTAACTTTGTCATCGTCTAGCAGGACTCAAATTCAACTAAATCAAATGGACTATGAACCAACAAAATAATATCATCTTATCGAACTAAGATGCAAAAATGGATAACGTATAGGTGCACCAATATGTACACTTACATAACGTACAGGTGCACCAATATCAAAGAACAAGATTAGCTGATATATTTTGTTATTCATCATCTTCACAATATCAAAAAAAAAAAAAGATTAATTGAGAGGCCAAAAACAGTATGCGATATCAACTATGTGCACTGTAACAATTCAAAAATAAAATATGCACAAACTGGAAACACAAGCATAAGCTTACAGAGTCGTTTTTCTACACGTGCACCAGTTTTTTACACTTAGGCATCTATGAAGCTCAAGCTTATCAAGTCAATTTTTTTCTCATGTGCACCAATTTGTACACCCTAGTTACTCCCACAAGAATAAGTTTATGGAGTCATTTTTTGTACACCCTAGTTATAGCTTATGCAATCATTAATTTAGTGATATTTAGAACCTGTCCGCTCTATACTACATTGCTATTCAAGCATTTCGAATCTTCCTAGAAAGAATGTACAAAGATGGACACCAGAAACTCACAAATGAATACAAGATGCAAGAAAACACCAGCAAATAATAATATTGTCAGCAATAATACATTTTCCACTTATAAAATGATGAATATCTCACACTACAATCCCCTTCTTGTAACCTTATAAAATGTGTGCTTGGTTAATGTCCTTATTTCTTGCATCATTTCGTGCTCAGTGTGTAACGTGCACCATGAGAGCTTATGGTCATGCCTAAATATAAGATATGCGATTCCAGCTAAGAATATGATCCTAATTTTTTTAAATTGTTTACAAAATAATGAAACAAAATCACACCCAACCACACCTCATACACAAGTGTGGTTGGTTTTACTAAATTGAGGGGAAAATGGTGAAATGACACTTGAAATAGTGTTACAATCTGACTTCGGGTTCCCAGATTTACGCTGGCATCATAACATATTAGCATGCAAAGTTCAATGTAAAAGCTCTAACAGATGTGAAGTGCAACGGTGATCTTAACATTCCTTTTTTGGTGGAATCATGTGAAACCACAAGACTTTTATCAAAACTGAAGCTAAACTATATCTACTTGAGAAATACCTTGCACCCAAAAGGAAAAACACGAGAAAGTGACAAAATTTCCAGCCATATATCCCATGTTTCATCATTAGCTTCAAGGCACCATTTCTTGTCACCACCCTATATACGGTCAACAGTTAGTTTATACTCCTGAGGAGGATCAAGTATCATTAGCCAAGTACCAAATCATTATCATAACATGTGTCAATACATAAAACTCCCAAGAAATGTATCATTTCACCTAATCCACCTTTGACCGTTTAACTAGTTTTATTTATTTTGCAACAGACTATACAAGGGAAACATTTACAGAATATCAGATGCACATAACCACTAAAATGAGCTACTCAAAATTTTTTGATTTTACTACATGATTAATTAAATAGCTAACGAAAGAGAGTTACGATCTCAATAATAGAAAAGTCCATAAACCCTAAAAGTTCTATAGTTCACTCTTCAACAAATTCATGAGTTGATTTGTCTCACACCTTAACGACAGGTTTAGTCACTACCTCATACACACGACTTTATCAAAAAATTTATCTCAAAACAAAGATTAAGATGAGGTGATTATAGATCTAAACTCTTATCATTAATCAAATAAGAAATCCGAACCGAAGTCAAAGTAATTAGGTTTTTGAAACAGTTAAAAAAAAATCCTAAAATTGAATTCAAAATCGATTAATTAAGAGTGGCTCTTGAATTAAATGATAATAAGAACTTATCTTTCAAACCGCTTTCAATTCGAAATCTTTAAATTACTGAATCTCATCAACTTTTCTTCTCCATTTCGAGTTAATCTTCGGGAAGGAAATTAATGACAACGATTTAGATTTTTCACGCTGAATCGAATGTTTATTTGATTGCCATATTTGGTTTGGAGATTGAACTTTCGTTGAGACGACGAGACTAGGTTCATGATTTTTCTTCTTTTCTCGGGAGAGTTGTTTCTATAGAATGAAAATGAAGAAATGTTAACTGAACTATAAAGAAGTAATTTTAAATCTAGCTGATGGGTAGTTTTGCGATCAAAAATATAAGTTTTGGACTGAATCGTACATAAAAGGACTAACCCGTTTGAAATTTAGTAAATTTGGATCTCCTAGTACTAGGATTTGTAAGGTAGGACTAAAGCGTCCAAAGCCCACAAACTTTGGGACTAAACGTCAATTTCTACTATTACTGGAGTGTGAAGATACGGCTAGAGGACATGAGTTTTGAACGATTCAAGAATGGTTGGCTGCTGCCATTAATGCCAGTGATACCGAGTTTGATGATCAGAGATGATCACAGTGATGATAGATGGTGAAACCGAGAGTGAAGCTGCAGTTAGTCTTGGCAGTAATGGAGAACGATGCAAGAGTGTGAATATGAAGGCTTGCTGCCATTAGTGGAGTTAAACTCGAGAACTCAATGGCAGTGATTATCATAACGTTGATGAGAAGACGATGCTGCTACCACTGACGATGAAACTGAGATGCATGGCAGTGATGACCAACGAGAAATGGAGGTTGAGTCCGAGTCAGAGAAGAGAGTGGGTATGATGATATAACGAGAGATGAACGAAGAACTGCTGCCATCACGATCAGAGAATGCTGATGACCATGATCAGCTGACGGGTTGGTGTTTACGGAATCGTTCTCGAGTTTTGCTGGAGTTTTATGGTCAATGGCTTCTCGCTGAGGTTTAAATGATGGAGTACAACAGAGAGAACACGAAGGAAAACGAGTATTGGTTTGCTGCCATTACCGTAGGAAGAAAGAGCTCAGCAAAGAAAAGATAATGGTGTTGAATATCATGATGACTGGTCGTGATAGGATAACGATGATGAACCTCTGCCATTTCCGAGAGAAGAAGATGGGTCACTGGTTATGAAGTTTGATGGAGATGGAGTAATTGTTTCCATTGACGAGAATGAGATGAGAAAACTGAAGCTGAGAAGACCTTGAACACGAACATGGAATGGGTTGCTGCTGTTAGAAGGAAGAGCTCAAGAAACCATGGATGTTCTAGTTGAAACTGTTTAGGTTTAGGGTAGAAGCTACTTAAGTTTAAGAGAAGAAGGGAAGAGATACGAGAATACAAGTTTCACAGAACTTTGATAATAACTTCTTAACTGTTTTCGTACATAGAAGACGTGAATACATTGGACATATATATATACAAACTTTAGCTTGAACTACAGGCTAACATATTTCCTAAAATACAAGGAATTCCAAAATAAAGAAACTCTAACTTTGGTCACGTTATTTGTGTACGTGACATAGTGTTAACACCCTCCCCCAAGCGTAACGGGTTATCCTGAACCGTGAGCTTGGACCGTAAAAGAGAAAACCTATCCCTGGATAATGGTTTTGTGAATATATCCGCAATCTGATCTTTAGAGGAAATAAACCTTACATCAAGAAGTTTTGAAGCAACCTGATCACGAACAAAATGATAGTCAATCTCAATGTGCTTTGTTCTTGCATGAAATATAGGATTGACAGTGAGATAAGTTGCACCAAGATTGTCACACCATAGAACAGGAGGTGTTTGAGTGGAAACACTAAGTTCTAAAAGAAGCGATTGTATCCACATAATTTCAGCAGTAGCAATTGCAAGTCCCCTATATTCTGCTTCAGTACTAGAACGAGATACTGTTTTCTTCTTACGAGCACTCCAAGAAATAATATTACCACCCAAGTAAATACAATAACCACTAGTAGAACGACGATCTTCAAGAGAACCAGCCCAATCTGAATCAGTATATGCAGCGAACGATAACTGTAAAGAAGGAGATGGCCGAAGAAGTATACCAAATGTCGACGTATTTTTAAGATAAGGGAGTATACGCTTTACCAGACCCCAGTGAAAAACAGTTGGTGCATGCATAAATTGACATACTTTATTAACATCATACGCCAAATCAGGACGAGTAAATGTCAAATATTGTAAGGCTCCAACAATACTACGATATTCAGTAGCATCAGATAACAAGGTACTACGATCAGAAGAGATGTCACCAGAAGTACTTAGTGGTGTTTGAATAGGTTTAACACCATCCATTTTTGCCCGAATAAGAAGATCATGAGCATACCGTTGTTGAGAGAGAAACAATCCCGAGGAAGTACGAATAGCTTCAATTCTAAGAAAATAAGACAACTGTCCAAGGTCTTTAATTGCAAATTCTTGTTGCAGACGATCAAGAGTGGATTTAATACCAGCAGAGTTGGAACCTGTAACAATAATATCGTCCACATACACCAACAGATAAATAGTGCCATACGAACCATTGTAGATAAATAATGATGAGTCACATTTGAAAGTGACAAACCCAATTTGTATTAAAAAAGTACTAAGTCGATGGTACCATGCACGAGGAGCTTGTTTGAGTCCGTAGAGAGAACGGTATAACTTGCAAACATGTGTAGGAAAACGAGAATCCACATATCCTGGTGGCTGTTTCATATATACCTCTTCTTGAAGTTCTCCATGTAAGAAAGCATTTTGTACATCAAGTTGATGAATAGGCCAATTGGAAGACAAAGCCAATGTAAGAATCATACGTATAGTACACGGTTTAACAACCGGACTAAACGTCTCAGAGTAATCAATCCCTTCTTGTTGATTGTAACCTTTTGCAACCAAGCGAGATTTGCGACGTGCAATTGTACCATCAGGATTACGTTTGATACGAAATACCCATTTACATCCAATAACATTCATAGAAGGATCATGTGGAACTAATGACCACGTACCATTGCGAATCAATGCATTGATCTCGTCATCGGATGATATACGCCATTGTGGATCTTTATGAGCCTGGGAAATACAAGTAGGCTCAAGAATTGAATCACATATCAGAGCATATTCTGAATTTGGTTTAAAAATGCCATCTCTAGCTCTAGTCACCATTGGGTGTGTGGTGAGAACAGGTGCTGTCGCAGGCTCTTGGAAGTCCACGGTAGGAGCTGAAGTAGACACTGTAGTTGAAGCTGGTGATGTCGCTGAAGGAGACGTGGTTGGTACTGAAGTAGACGTGGAGATAGAAGTAGACGATGTAGTTGAAGCTGGTGCTATAGCTGAAGGAGACGCTGTAGTTGAAGGTGATGCTGTCACTGCAGGTGCTGTCGACTGTAGCAGGTCAGTGGCAGAAGCAGGTGCTGTCAATTGTAGCATTTCAGAAGCAGGTGCTGTCGGTTGTGCATCAACATTAGTGTTGCAAGATGGCTGTGCTGACTGACCATTATCAATTGACACAACAGAAACTGGACGTTCTGTCCGAACGTTGGAACGAGTAGATAATACCGGTAGTAAAGATAAATTCAGGGGAGGAGAGAATGGTACATGTGAAGAGGTCGATGCCGGAGAAGGCGATGATGCGGACGCAAAGGGGAAAGTGGTCTCATCAAAAACAACATGACGACTAACATATATCCGTCTTGTAGGAATGTGAAGGCATTTGTAAACTTTTTGAGATGGACTATATCCAATAAAAACACAAGGAGAGGAAAGAGGTTCCATTTTATGAGACCTATATGGTCGTATGTGAGGATAACACAAACAACCAAACACACGAAGAAAAGTGTAATCTGGTGAGACACCAAAAAGAGCTTCATACGGAGAAGAATTATTGATAGAAGTAGAAGGAACACGGTTCATTAAATAACAAGCAGTATAAAAGGAATCATACCAATATGATGATGGTACAGAAGCCATGTTTAGAATCGTAAGACCAGTTTCACGAATAAGACGATGACGGCGTTCTACTAACCATTTTGTTCAGAAGTATGTGGACATGAAAATCTATGAAAAATACCAAGTTGCTGAAGGTGCGGAGTAAGTTTGCGATACTCAAGTGCATTATCAGATTGAAAAATCTTAATTTTCCGATTAAAAAGATTTTCCACATGCTTTTGAAACAAAAAGAATATAGAAAAGACATCAGATTTTTGAGACATAGGAAACATCCAAGTAAAACGACTAAACGCATCAATAAATATGATATAATATTTGTATCCTTCATTAGATAAAACATGAGAAGGTCCCCATACATCGGAGACAATTAAATCTAATGGATTCAAATAAATAGTTTTACTAGAGTTGAAAGGTAACTTATGACTCCTATGTTCATGACAAGATGAACAAAACTTAAGAGTTTGACTAGAAACCGGAAGGGAAAACTGAGAGACGACTTTACGAACTGTACGCATCATTGGATATCCCAATCTAGAGTGCTAATCTTGTAAGGTAGCACGTTCTCCTATGCAAACTTTAGGTGATTTAAACGAACCAGTAAGTTGATAGAGACCACCCCTCCTACTGCCGCGAAGAAGAACCTTCCCGGTACATCGATCCTTCACAAGACAAAAATTTGGATGAAACTCGAATAAGACATTATTGTCAGTAGTAAAACGAGATACTGACAAGAGATTATGAGATATTTGAGGTGTATAGAGAACATTACGAAGTTGCAACTTACGATTGGGACTTCCCAAAACAGAAGAACCAACATTAGAAATTGAAATAGAAGAGCCATTACCCATCTGAATTTGATCAGGACCAGTATACTCGGTTGAAAACTGAAGACGAGAAAGATCATTAGTTATATGATCTGTAGCACCACTGTCAGGAGTCCATGGAGGAGTTGGTAATAAACCAATTTGAGCACTATAGGCACGAGGTGCGGAAGCCGGTGGTTGACGTCGAGGAGGACGAAAGCTGCGATCAAAGCGGTTCCAGCAGTCTGGAGCTTCATGGTTTTCACGACCACAAAGTTGGCAGGCTAGTTTTGAACGACCATCAGCATACGAAGATGTACTAGGTGCAGCAGCTCGTTGGGGTTGAGAACGATTAGTAGAGAAGCGAGACATACCAGGTGCAGCAGCATACGAAGATGTACTTGTTGCAGATGGATTGGTTGGTGTAGAGAATCGGGACATGCTTGCAGTAGAGGAGCGGAACTGTGCAGCAGCAACAACTTTGGCAACAGGATGCGAACTCAGTGCCTTAGCCTGATGTTCAATTCGCAGTTCGAAAGTAAGAAGAAACGTAAGAAAGTCTTCCACAGTAAGGGAACCCATTGTAATGGTTAAAGACGTGACAATTGCATCATATGAACCATCCAGGCTAGCAAGTAGACAGTGTCGAAATTCCTTGTCGGTGACTGTGGTATTGGCAGCAGCGAGATTATCCACCAAATCTCGAGCATAATTGATATACTCTCTCATGGTTTTTGATCCTTTCTTTAGAGCACGTAGCTCGCAGTGAAGATGGTGAATTTGAGCATCAGATTTAGAGCATATTGAGCTTCAAGAGAATCCCAGATTGCTTTGGAAGTTGTAAGACGATGGACATGATGAAAAACAACAGGTGTAAGAGATGAAAATAACCAACTTACCAGGATTTTATCCTGTTTTGTCCATGAAAGAAAAGCCGGTGAAGGAGCAGCACCATCAACAGGAGATGCTGGGCAGAGTTTTGTACCAGTAACGTGACCATCAAGTTCGTAACCCTGAAGATATGGCAAAAATTGAGCACGCCACAATGAATAGTTACTTTCATCAAGTTTAACTGTGATGATATGGTGAGGTTGAGAGAATTGAACGGAAGCCATAACTGAAGACTGTGAAGAGGAAGTTGAAGACATTAGAACACCGTTGGTAGAAGAAACTGTAGAAGGTTCGGTAGACATGAATTTGGAGGACCTAACCCTAGCTGATACCAAGTTGAAACTATTTAGGTTTAGGGTAGAAGCTACTTAAGTTTAAGAGAAGAAGGGAAGAGATACGAGAAGACAAGTTTCACAGAACTTTGATAATAACTTCTTAACTGTTTTCGTACATAGAAGACGTGAATACATTGTACATATATATATACAAACTTTATCTTGAACTACAGGCTAACATATTTCCTAAAATACAAGGAATTCCAAAATAAAGAAACTCTAACTTTGGTCACGTTATTTGTGTACGTGACATAGTGTTAACAGTTCTGGTTATTTGCGAAGGGTTAGGCTAAGTATACCATGGGTTCAATTTACGTGGAACTCCCAAGCAAAAAATAGGTACGAGTTATGATCGAGTTCTGCTATCTGCTGGTGGTTGCCGATGATGTAGGAACGTTAAGTTTCTTGACCGGGAAAACATATCCGTGAAGAAAAAAAAAAAGAAAAAAACCTTCTGCCGTTGATCTTAATGACTGAACGGAGGATAGTGAGAGGTGATAATAAGAGTTTAAGTCGGCCAAGAGATTTGGATTGGTATCGAAATCAATTACTTGGGAGAGAATTCAGTTGGAAGAAAAAGTTCAGATAAGTTTCAGGAACGACAAACCAGCACCAGGAGGACTTTTCACCGTCGATTTATGAGATGAATGGTATAGATTTTAACATGTTTTAGGGTATGAGTCGGCTAAGGAATGGTTGGTGATTATCGGATTCGAAATCTCAGCTACAAAAGGCTATAAATAGAGGGTCGAATAACCCTCAGAAATCATCTCCTCACCCTCACTTTCACGCCCAAAACCTGTTCGAGGAAAGTCCTGACTGAATATCCAAAATCTTAAGGAGTTTAATTCATGCACAAATAACTTGAGTTCGTGGAAACTTCAGGAGACATAGCTCAAGCTTATTTTCGTTTGTAGTTTGAACTCTACTTTCTCTCTGATTTGTTTATGATAAAACTCCATTATGTCTAGCTAATTTATTATTTGATTGAGGATGAATTCTAAGTACTATATATGATTTGATTTAGTATATGAATCTGTTTTGATTTCTTCATATGATTATCGTTTGTGTTTATTATTAAAAATTAATATGATTGATTGATATATTGTTTAGGTGGCCAACTGAATATATATTTGTTAACTCAATCTAATGCTAGTAAGGATTAGGATATCCGTAATTGTTGAATACTTCCTTCACAAGTAGAGAACGTGAGACCTTACGGAGGGATTCCGTAAAGAAATCGCGTGTAAACACAACACTAGCAAGTAGACCGAGCGTACTGAGTCTAACTACTAGGATTAAACCTAAATTCACAGACCATAAAACATTCGACTGAATTACATCTTGTAAGCGTACCTCAAGGTGGTTCAGACGAATAGACTCTGGCAACTAAGCATACATGTTGTCCAGTGGCTTAAGGGATTTTGGAGATAGCTAAGCGTACCTGATATCTTACGGTTGGTGATAATTAATGATGAATGGATGAATATACTACTTTGATGAATATTTAGTTACGAAGAAGGATTCCTCGATCATCTCTCTCCATATTGTTTACAACTTAATCCTTTATACTTTGTTTATTTATCTTTTAAATCTAAAACAAAACCCCCCATTGTGACCCTTTTGACAACTAAATCTCCCTGCTCTTCGTGGGAACGAACTTGACTTCCATTATATTATTTTTAATTGAGTGGAAATAAGATATTAATTTGATTGCACCTACGACACACAACACACTTAGACTGTTCCTTGCTTTTAACTTAAAGTTATGTTTAAATCTAGGGAAGTTGATGTTGTCGTGTGATAAGGTGTGCATGGTTGAGATACATAAATTTTGGTTGCTAAGTTACTTAACTCAGTTAGACAATGGATTGTAATGTAGTTTGACGCAGTTGTTATGATTATATGACAAATCTGCTTGTACATATTGTTATGACTTGAATTCTCAAAAACATAGTATATTTGCTTAAGGCCTATTACCATCTATGTTTAGTAAGATATTAGTTCCCCATTTCCTAAATTCTAACAATTTTCTCATTATATTCGCAAGGCATTGATATGAGTGTCTGCTTTCTTCCTATTTCACCTAACACTAACCTTCAATCAGTTATAAGTGACGCTTTCCGTGCTTTCATGGGCTCTGCTGGTTTATTTCCCTGGTACAGCTTAATTTATGCTTCAGCGGGACCAGTAAGGTAAGGGTAGTTAGTTCTAGGAGTTAACTTCATATCGTTCTGAGCCGCAGTTCTACTTTCTTTTAGCTTTACCATTTTGTCTGCACGAGCATGAAGTATACTTATTGTGACCATGGTGTGTCCTTTGCAGTTTCTAAATATCACAGGTATTGGGCCATTCATGGAAATTAAACCAATCTAAAATCTTCAATTTACAATCTTATTGGTATTAGTTTGAGACAGATGCTTGGAGTCGTAACATCAATAACTGGGTTTAAATTCCTTGTGTGGTCGATATTTGATAGGGTGATAGCATTTCCGCTGATCCTTCGTATCCTTCAACCTAGAGAACCACATGTTCCGGATATGGAGAGTTTCTAGACTTTGAAACACTGAGCACCCTGGTGAAAGTGAAATGATTAAGTACATTTTTGTTGTTTTAAATGGTATCGCATGAGCCTGCATCTAAATTTGCTTACCCTCCTGGAACTCATTTATGCAGTACCTTATATCTCGTATATGGTGAGATCACAATCCATTATTTTTTTAATTTGAGAAAGTATTGAGCTGAATATTTCCATTGATTTGTATAAGAAGATGGTGAATGGTAATTATAAGCCAGTTGTTCACTGCGATCATGAACCGTCGTTGTTAAGGAGGCTTAATTGGTCAGGCTTCAATCTCTTCTATGAAATGGTTAGTGATTCGTGCATTCCAAATGTTCTCCTTCACAGGTCTCTGATTCACAGGGTTTGTGTGCAATTATTCCTAAAGTGGAGTTGTTTAATAGAGTTAACAATTACTCCGAACCAGTTAGTTGATCTCATCTATTGTTATTATCTCTATATGTTACTCTTATCTTAGATTTGGATGCTTTGAGAAATCTATATATCTTCGCGTTTTCTTTGTTTTTGTGATTGTTGTTGAAATATTAGTCTCATGGTCAGGTTACATAAGTTAGTGCAGTGTAGTGCCCGCGCTCAAGAGTTTTTTTTTTTTTTTTTGAAAGAGGTAACCGATTCATTAAACTCAGGGGAGTTTTACAGTTCTGGGGAATTTTGTTCCCCTAGCGTCTGCTTGTACAATGTTTGAAAGAAAAGTTGGGCATACATGTTGCCATACTTGTGTCGTAGGGCGGGTAGGGTGTTGCGCCTGATATATCACCGCCTGATTTGCGAGTTCATCTGCTGCTTGATTTGCTTCCTTATATGCATGGTTGATCTGCGTTTGCGGTATTTGTTGCATGAGAGATTTGATTTCTGTTAACATTCCTTTGATGTACCAAGGTTGGTTGTGTGCCTGCTGTTGTTGTAATTGTATCACTGCCGTTGAATCCATTTCGAACCTCACCTTTTGCCATTATTGTTGTACTGCGATTCTTGTTGCTAACAATAATCCCCAAGTTTCCGTCGTTGTTGGTGTTGTGTTGCCTAGTGGTGCCGCCATTTCCATGAGTATCTCAGACTTGTTGTTTCTACATATTACTCCCGCCCCTGCTGGTCCCGGACATCCTTTAGTTGTTCCGTTTGTATTGATTTTAATCCAATTGTCCGTTGGTGGTTCCCAGCCTACCATGATAGTTGTTATTCCCCTATGTGCTATTTGTTGGTTTCTTTGTGGGAAATCTGGTAGTATTGGTATTATGTGTGTTTGTGCCCATACATATGCTTGAAACATTACATTGATTACCTGAGTTATTTGAGTCGGTGTTTTATTATGCTGTTGATAAACTGCCTGATTTATAGCTAACCATAGGTGCTACATTGTAAAGCCGTAAATGGTCTTTGTTGAATGCGGGATGTTGTCTCCTATTGTTGTTTGGATTGAAGTGGGTTTTTGGTTTCCTGGGTTGATGGTTTGGTTTGTTGGGTTTGGGTGGTTATTTTGATATTGCTGGGTCAAGATTAGTTGCCAAACTTGTGATGCCACTCCGCATTGGAATAGGATGTGTGATGCTGTTTCCGGTGCATTGTTGCATTGTGGGCAAGTGCTGGTGTTGGTGATGTGCCTTTGTGCTAGGGTATTGAAGGTAGGAAGTCCTTCAAGGATAGCTTTCCATATGAAAAGCCTAATTTTTGGTGGGCGATTTAGTTTCCAAATGATATTGGATGTTGTTGGCTGGATATTGGTGTATGGTATGGTGGTAGTGGTGTTGGATGTGTGGTGGTTTGTTGGGGGTGTTGTTGTTGCCGGGATTTGGTTTTGGCTGGGTTGTTGGTTTGATTGGGAATTTTGGATGTTGTTGGGCTTGGGTGGCTGCTGGGTTATGAGAAGGTTGTAACCCGATTTGCAGGTATATTCCCCATTTTTTGAGTGTGGCCAAATGATTGTGTCTTGAATTGGATTCTGGGGTAGGTGGATGTTGCTGATGTGGTGAACTATGTTGGTATCGAACATGGTGTTAAGTAGTTGGTGGTTCCATGTATTGGCTCCATTGTCTATGAGTGTGGATACTTTGATGTTCGGATGTGGTGGGTGGATAAGAAGGGTGGTTTGGTGGGGTATCCAGTTCTGTAAGATGGATGTATTTTGGCCGTTTTCAATTCTTGAGAAACTGTGTTCCTACAAAAAAGAAGCTTGGTTAGCTAAACTCTTCATAGAGGGCTTGCCGATGTTTTGGTTTTTGTATGGGCCCTGAAAGTAGATTTTGGCCATTTAGGTATTTGTCTTTGCTCATGGTGGCCCAAATTGACTTATCATCTCCGTGTACTTGCCAGAATTTCTTCATCAGTAGTGCCTAATTGTGTTGCTTGCTTGGTTTGATGCCCGTGCCTCCCATGCGTTTTGGTTTTGCTATTTTCTTCCAACCAATCGGGTGGAGTTTCCTTTCATGCTTGTTATGGCCCCATAAAAAATTCCTCATAGTTTGGTCTATTTTCTCGTGGACGTTAGCCGGTAGCAACTGTGTTTGCATGACATGATTTGCTCTTGGTTGAAGAGATGTTTTGATTAATATCAATCTACCTGCTTGGTTTACACACTTGGTAATCCATCCTCGAGCTTTGCGTTCCATTCTATTTAGGAGGTCAGAGAACATGTTGGTTGTGGCTCTTCCGTTTTTGAATCGTATTCCTAGATACGTCGGTGGTTCTGACGTAGTTGGTATTTCAAACAAATTTTCCAACGCATTCACCTCTTCTGGTATTAGCTTTGGGTGGTGTACTATGTGTGACTTGTCTTTGTTGATGATATGGCATGCTGATGCTGAGTATCGATGGAGTACATCCTTGATGCATATGCATGTTAGTGGTTCCGCAACACACGATATGAGGAGATCATCAACATATAAGGGATGGTGAATGGGTTTACCTTTTTTCGATGGCTTCAAACCTTTTATTTTCTTTTGTTATTGTAGGTTCTCGAGATTAGTTGACAATATTTCTACGCGTAGGATGAAAATATAAGGTGATAAAGGGTCTCACTGGCGTATGCCCCTTGTTGGTTTGATGTGTCCATATGCTACTCCATTGACCTTGACCGAGTACGTCACCGTGTTGATACATGTCATCACCAATTGTATGAAAGGATCCGAGAACCCAAGTTTCCTTAGTACTTGATCTATGAATCTCCAGTCTAGGGAGTCATAAGCCTTTCGAATATCCAGTTTCAGTGCAATTTTGGGGTGTTTAGATGGTGGAGTTGTTCTTATCACATGGAACAATTCAGCCGCAATTAAAATGTTTCATGGATCGAGTGCTTAGGTATGAATACACTCTGAAAAGGGCTTATAATGAATTCTAGAATGGGACGTAGGCAGTTCACCAGTATTTTTGAGATGATTTTGTAGACTACATTACAAAGACCAATGGGCCTGAAGTGGGTTGAAGTGGTTGGGTTTTGAATTTTAGGGATTAGGGTGATATGGGTGTGGTTGATTGGGTCTTGTAAGTAGTTTTGCTGGAAGAAGTGAAGGACCATATTAACAATTTGTGGGCCTGTGGTTTCCCAAAGAAAACTGAAAAACTTACTGGTGAAACCGTCCGGCCCCGATGCCTTATCCGCTCCGATGGAGTCTAGGGCCTCTTTGATTTCCGAGGTTGAAACTGGGTTCGTGAGCCTTTCCATGTGGGCCTCCATTAAACTTGGATGGATGCATTCGAATAAACTCATATCAATCACCACATCAGGAGCAAAATATTGTTCGGTGAAGTGGTTAACAAATATTTGGCCCATTTCCCTCGGTGTATCTATCCATCGTCCATTAGTTGCTTGGATCTGTCTAATAAAGTTCACACGCCTATGGATAGTCGCCTGTGTGTGGAAGAAAGTGGTATTCGGATCGCCTTCCCGCAACCATTGGACTCTTGATCTTTGTTTCCAAAAGATTTCTTGACAATGGATGAGAGTGAGATGAGTGTTTCTAGCTTGTTGTTCCTGTTCTATCCAGTATGCAAGAGTTAGTCCTGTAGCAAAAGCGTAATGGGCTTGTGTTTTTTGAATCTGATTCTCAGCTTCTTTTATCAGGCTTGGTAGGTGTCTAAACGTATTCTTACTCCATATGTGTAGGGTTTCTGCTGTGCTGTTCATTCTGGTGAGTAAGTTCGTCGGAGGCGAAGGGTTGGAACACTGATTCCAAGCATTGGTTACAAAATCAGGAAGATGGGGGTGGAGAATCCAAAGATGTTCGATGCGGAATGGTCGTTGTTGTGGTCTCGGGTTGGCCTTCTCTTTGAGTAACATGGGTGCGTGATCCGATGCAATTCTAGGGAGATGCTGGATCATTGCATGAGGATGTATTTGGAGCCATTGTTGATTTCTGAGACCACGATCAAGACATTCCAAGATATGATTGTCTCCCTGCTGCTTGTTAGACCAAGTATAGGGTATACCAGAGTACCCTAAGTCAATTAGGTCATTTGTGTTAATCACCTCTTTGAGTAGTTTTGCTTGATCGTGGATGACTGGTCTGCCCCCTTTTTTTTCATCTTGACACAGTACCTCATTGAAGTCTCCCATTAATAACCATGGTAGGTTGTGAGGAGGTATGATGTTGTTGAAGTTTCTCCACAGATCCCATCTCGCCTGAGGTTGTGGGGGTCCGTATATTCCGGTGAAAAACCATGGTTGTTGTGGTAGTTAGGGAGTGATATACGCATGGATTACACTTTGATTAGCTAGGATAATTTGTACTTGGAGGTGGTTTGACCACATTAGGCAAACTCCACCTTTTTGTTCATTACATGAAATTGCAAAACAACCATCAAAACCTATCCTAGACTTCAAGGTTGACATATACATAGCATCGGAAAGAGTTTCAGACAGAAAAAGTAAACTAAGTTTGTGAAACCTGTTGAATTCACAAAGTTTTTGAATTGTCAAAGGATCATGCATCCCTCGACAGTTCCATGCTACGTGACTCATTTTTGTTGCGAGCTCTGGCTCTTGCCAGAGGCTCGCTTGATGCTGCTTGAAGCTTCCACATCAGTCTCTTCTTCGTCCAGAGATAGTTGCCAAGATGGTGAAGTGCTTTGTTGTTTGCTTGTTTCTCCCTCCTTTCCAGAAGGTTGCTTTCCTTTGTCATCCGTGTTGGATTGTTGTTGTGTTGTCGTTGCTACTGTTTATTTCCTTCTTCTGGTAGTTGGAACTTCATATTGAGGTTTGAGAGATCTTGTTGATTCAGGTTGCAAGGTAGCTAGTGAGAGAAATTTTCTTGCCTTTGTTTGTGGTGGAGGTGCTGCAAAATCTGGTGTAGGTGGGAGGTTGAGATGCTTTGGTATTCCTTTTCTTTGATGTTGCATCCTTCTCTTATATGTTTGCAGCTGAGGGGTTGGTCGAGTCTCTGGTGTGGGTTCTGTTGCATGTATCTGGTTGTGTGTGACCTTCACGTGTGGAACCCCATTCACTTTAGTGATTACCAAGCTGACAATTGTGTGAGGGGTGTCCAGCGCGTTGCTCAATGTCTTAGCTACATCGGGTTGAAATAATTATGCAGCTGGTTTGTATGAGTGTCAGGGCATAGTTGAGGTAATTGGTAGTGGGCCCTATTAAGACTTTTTCTGAATTATTGGTGTTATTCACTACCTTGTGGGCTCAGGCCCTTACCCCTAGCAAACTTGAGTCTGTCCTCCTAGTACACTGCAGCAGATCTGGGTACGGGTATACCAAAGTGTATTGGACCACCCAGAATAGGGTTTGGTATGTTGTCCGAACCCGAGGTTTTTCCAGACCCGGAACCCATTTCGGATCTAGTACTTGAACCGAGACCAAAATTTTTAAAACCCGATCCGAATCCGGATCCCACACTCTACACGCCTGTACCTTTTTGCAGCTTTGTCAGTGTATCATCATAGTTTCGTCTGTCAGTAGACGAATTTGCATGTTTTCCGCTGCCTAAGTTGGATGAACTACTGTCAGAAATTGGGTTCGGGTGCAACATATTTTGTGGACGTGGGGGCCAAGTAAAACTTTGTTGCACTATTGCCGGAGTAAACCGAGTCGGCACTGGCTTTGATACAATATTTTTATGAGGGATTGGAGGTGTTGAGGATGATGGTGGGGTTGGTGGTGGTGGTTGTTGTTGTAGTGTTCTTGGTGGGTTTGCTGGTGGGGTGTAGGAGTTTGGTGGAAGAGTTGGTTTTGATGTTGGAGTTGTTGAAGATGAACTTGAAGTAGGGTTTGTCGAAGCGGCGGTTAGGTAGGAATATTGCGGCCTTGGTCTAGCAGCTCCCATCTTGCTGCTAAGGCGGTGGTAGGGGAAGAGAGGGTGGTCCGTATCTTGAAGAGCATGTTCGGTGTTAATGAACACATGACATTCATTAGAGATATGTCCAACACGTCCACAGTGGTAGCAGAGTGTAGGTAAGTGTTCATAAGCAAATTGCACCCAGGTTCTTGCAGAGTCGTTTAGGAGGATACCTGGTATGAATGGCTCAGTGAGTGTCATCTCTACTCTGCCTCGTACTGGCTTGTATTCAAGGTCCACTTCTAGCACTTCTCTAGTGTCGCTAAGCAGTTCTTTCATACTAGAGTCGTCTTCGAAATATGTAGGCAGTCCTAAAAGGTGTATCCACAAAATTGTTGTTTTAAAACATGATGTAGGGTTTCTGAGTTATGTGCTCCAATCTTCTAAGAGGACAACTTGGTTGGACATGATCCAAGTTTTTGTGCGTAGGAGTTGTACTTTGTCCCGTGCATGCTCCAAGGTGCATTGGATGATCTTGTTGTCCGTGTTAGGCCATGTTTCAAACTTTTTGATCTTCATGGTGCTCCAATGTTTTGTGATTGCCTGTTTGAGGCCTGAAAAGGAGATATTTCCTTCCAGAACTGTAACGACGATACTTCTTCCTTCATGTTCCTGCATGAGAGCTTCCATCCTAGCAGTGAGCTGAAAAAGTGAGGTTTCTTTCTTGATGATGGGTGATGGATAGTGATGGGCTATAAAAACTTTTTCGGGGTGATGATTGTTGGAGTTTAGTTTTTTTCCTATTCTCTATAAGATTTACCTTTTCGTTTTGATTCTGTTGGTGGATCTCCTCTTCGTTCTGTTCCTCTTTTGGTACAAAAGTGGTCTGATATTTTTTTTGTTTTTTTTTTGAGTCTGTGAAGGGTTAGTGTATGAAACAGAAATGGGAAAAGATGGTGGCTTAGAGTAAAGTTCGTTTTGAGGAGTAGAAGATATAGAAGGATCTACATAAATACGGCCTTTGGTTTGAACGAAAGTTCTTGGGACTTGATTTATTTTTGGTATCTGGGTGGTTTTTGCAGGTTTAGCAGGCGCGTGTGGTGGAGGTGATGATTGTGTTGCAACTGGAGTAGGCGGCCATGCATTGGACATTGCGGGTGGTAGGTGGCGCTTCATTGGTAGAGTTAACACAGCGGCAGAAGAGTGGAAGACTGGTGAGGTGGTTCTTCTCAATTGGGTGTTGATAAACGATTGTTGATTATTAAATTCAAGAATGAACCAAAAAACTCAGGGATTCGAACTTAGTGCTTTCCTATAAGAAATCGTGGGAGGAAAAAGAGGAGATTACGATTACTAATCGTAGAGTATGAGTGGATTCCCAGAAATCATTAACAGGACAAAGATACACTATGAAGATATGCAGTGTTTTTGATGATCTTGACTTTCGTCAACGCAGCGGCCATCTTGACCAAGAGAGTGAGTGGGTTGTTGGTGTCCTCTTTTTCGGTCACCTTCCCAAAAATTTCAGCATTCGATGTTCCTCAAGAGTTGTGCATAGCTATAATCTGTGTACATTTAGTTATGCATGTTACATAAGTTAGTGCATTTTCTTTCCTATCAAGATTTGGTGTTCTTGAATAACTCAGTTTTACCGATTCTTTTTTATTTTTTTCAGTTGATTTGAATATCTCATTGTCCACTCAGCTGCAAGCATTTGGTGACTAGTTGCTCTACGTCTTGCGGATGATGAGTTCTTACCTTTTAACTATCTCTCTTACGCAAACAAACTTCAGGTATACTATACGTATTCATTCAGAACCGTGGTCGTATCTGTTCACTGACAAACTTCAGGTGTATTTATACATTCAGCACCGCAGTTATATCTGTTCGCTAAAAATATTTTGTTACATACAATATATTTCTTCTCAATTATCCACTGATTTGTAATTGGCCGACAAAGTTCAAAGGAACTAGAAGAGCAAATCTGGAAAAGAAATTGATCTCGCGCCGCGAGATCAAAAATCAACTAGCAACTTTACCACCGTTGGATAATGAAGATGTGACATCAGCTAATTGTAGACCTAACCACAGTTACATTCCATATTTTTGGAAAAAAAACTATATTGTATCTTGCCAAATCCAATATTTTTTAGCATACGACATAATATCTTCGTAATTGGCAGCCAAAATCTCAATAACCATTATCGTACGTGAATCTAGTAAATATACTCCTCATCTTGGATTAAAAGGTGGTTAATGCAATATATAATTTGTGCCAATTTCTCTTGTTCTAAGAAATTGAAAATGGACATAATGGGTACACCAAATGGCACAGATTGTGTTTGTTTTTTCATGATCACTTAAAATGCGGGTTCATATTCCATGGATTTTTATTACCATTCTTTCCAACTGCATATTTTTATTTTCTTTTGTCTTCTTTGTCGCAATCTTGATTTGACAAATCTTCGTACTCCGTATCACAGTGGTTTATAACAACCTTATGTATTCTTATACAACCATTAACATCAAATTATGTAACTTCGTATATTAATACCGTCAGAAGACTGAACGTGATTGTAGGTCATTATAATACTGTAATGATATTTTTCTTTTTGCTCGTACTACTCCCTCTGTTTCCAAAAGATAAGATTTTTTACAAAAAAAAAAAAAAAAAAAACTTAAGCCACTTTTTCGTGATTTTATTTTTTGTTTATTCTAGGATTATTTATTTATTTATTTTTTTGCAGTGGAAATATAAAGGAAAGTAAAGAAGCAGAGAAGTTTTCATTAAATGAAATCATCAGGTTACATGGAACAATATCATTTATATACATGTGAAAGGGAAGCCCTAGGTACCTAGTTGGGCCGCACATCCATGGGTAGCAATTCCAACAACACCCCCCTTATGCGGTCCAATAGAATTCTGTATGCAGTGCTTCACATAAAGTGCTTCGAATATAGTTCTTTAAATGTTGTCCTCTCCTTGATGACTTGTGCCGAAATCAATTGCCTCATTAAAACTTTGATAAGGAAAAACATAGTGGGAAAAAACCTTGGTACAACTCTTCACATGTAGTACTTCACATGTTATCTCGTACTTTACATGTAGTTCATCACATGCAATACGATCTTCAAGGACCGACTAGTCTAAGTTAATTGCCTCGTTAAAACTTCGTCAGGAAAACCCAAAGGGACCAAACCTAAACTAAAGAAAAAGAGTACAATATTAAGCAAACCTAGAACATAGTTGGACTCGAATATGTTGCCTCATTAAAACCTTGACAAGGAAAACCCAGTGAGACAAAACCTTGACGAAAGTAAAAGAGTACAACATGACAGATGCAAGTAAAGATGATCTGTTGCAGATGATCACTTTGCTTCGTTGAAGTTGATTAGTTGCTTCACAACTCCTAAGGCAAAAAATCCTCGTGGGAAAGACAATAGGCTTAGTTGGGAAATTACATTACGGTGTTTGTTGTTGTCTCATTAAAAAAACCTGTCGAGTAACAAAACCTTGTGGGAAAAAGTAACCTCGATGAAGGAAAATAGTCCAACACACTATTAGATTCTTCCCCTGATGTCAGACAGTTTCATTAGTCCAACCCAGTCATGGGAGTTCATCACACTTTACTTTGGTGATTTTAATATTTATAAGACACTGTTGTTGATTCTGGTAATTACGTTGCTTAACAAACTATCATGTTCATTTCTTTGATTCAGATACTTTCAGTAATATCAACACGATCTTTATGTCTTCAACGTACAACATACTTGATGTTTTTAGTGTTGTCTCGTTAAAAACCTTGCCGAGTAACAAAACCCTTTGGGAAAAACTATTCTCGATCGAAGGGAAAAAGCGTACAACACAGCTTCAATTTCGAAGTAAAATATGTCGACATCATGTCCTTGGATCTTCCCCCTGATATCGACATCTCCCCCTGATTACTTTCAGAGTTGTTCCAGACATCTCCTTTAGTCATGTACTTTTCAGAACTGAATGTCGATAATGACCTAGAAAATAATCTACCATATCTCCCTTGATTACTTTCGTTGGAGAAGAGATTATTGTTCCTTCATAATCAACAACTTTTGGATTGCAGTTCCTTTATCATTCCTTTTTTATGTCTTCGCAGGGATAAAAAACAATCCATGTCAATGGTTACTTTTAAGTATATGATTAAGTTCATTATACCATTCAATGACGCTGTGTTGGCGTTGAGCTATATCTATCTAACTAGTCCCCCGAGGATGTAAAATTTGGCCGAGTACATTATGCTAAGTACAATAATGCGTCTATTGTACTTAGATAAGGGAAATCCATCTCCCGACACATCTTCGTCATCTTCCTTTAGACGAATTGGTCATTTACTTACATTTGAACCTCGACTAACCATGGGAGTGCTAGCAGGATACTACATGTCTTTGTTAAAATGCCTGACAACTTTAGACCTATGAAAACTGGTGGAATAATATACCACAAGATCAATATCGATCGAGCTTTCCCTGGGTTTTCATCTCAAATTTGGATTTCAAATAGCTTTTAAGGTCTCTTATTACATCAAGAGTACCCATCATGCATGTACCATCGACATAGATAGCTACAATTCCAAATCAGAAACTTTCTTGTGAATACACAAGTAAAAATAACTTACTTTTTCCACTTATCTTGGACTTGGGCACTTGGATACTTGGAATACTTCTCTTCCCAACTCTTTTTAGCACTTTGTAGCTCCTTTTTGGATGATTCACCTAATAGATACAAATAAGAGCAAACAAGAGTAATAATACGAAAATATGCAAGAATAATAACTAAAACAAGTATGGAAGACACTAAAATCATATGAATTATGCACTTATCAAATTCCCACACACTTATATTTTGCTACTCCTCGAGCAAACTAAAATAAACCAATCCTAAATACACCAACTCGCTTTCGTTGAGAATACGGTTGCACTTAGCTAATGCAACATGCCTTTAAACCCCTATGTGTCCCTAGTGGACGAGTTATAGTCTCGTGAGGGTTTACAAGAGGTATACCCACAAAACCTACTCCAATTTCTCTCCTTGGAAGAACTACTAAGATAGACACAAAGCATAAAGCCAAATAATTAGCTTGCATAAGTTCTTTAGCTGCAAACATCCCACAAACATTCCAATCATCACACAAGCAATTACTTACGTGTGACATTCAACCTGATTGCATAACTCTACTAAGATAGTCATCGTACTTGTTGCAATGTTTCTCAACATTTTTGCTGCAACACTCGCGTACTGAAATCACATGGATAGATAATAGAATAGTAAAGTGTGCAAATGTTGACTAAGGTGAAAGATGTTACCCACAATACTTGTATGAATGTCATCAAATTATTTTTATATATAGTGCAATAGTTGATACAAGCACCCATTTAACTCGACAACATGATTAGATACTCTAAGCGCATGTTTCCTTTCAGCAAATATGTGATGATTCCCTTGGATCCTGCATTCCACGCTTGTTTAAGTGACGGAGACAGGGAAAACGTTTCACACATACTGCTATCCAAGTGTCGAGAACCTCATCAATAGTCTTTTTGACTTGCTAAATAATGATGATAGCTTTGACTCATTTCATCGGCTACATGATTAATTCCCATGGATCCTGTGTTCCACGCCTGCTTAGGCGACGGAGACAGGGAGAATCTTCTCTTTGTATTATTAATAATGTCGGTATATGACGAGGATCCTTATATATATTTTTTATTCTTGATTTTTGGCTCACTCTTTATGAGTGTAAGACAATTGTCTATGGGGCTTTTATATACTCAACCAATGATTACCTTGCTACAACATCCATGGAAGTACTAAGATCCCACCAAATCACTTATAGAAACATATAACTGCAAAAATAAAAAGAAAGTGTTTCAGTAATGATAAATTGCAAGGACGAATCTTTCAAACGACTACCATGTTATTGCTAGCGCCTGAGTTTCGCATTCAATTATGGACGTATATAATTAAGGATTGTAGATCGATAAAGTGGGAATCAATCTATAGTTGTAAGAACTGTTTCAACCTAAAAAGGTTTAAAGTCATCCTAAATAGCTCATAATTAACTCCAAAAGATGAAGTCTCAAGTATGCAAGAAATCAAAGAGTATGTCTTTTTTTTTTTTTTTTATTAAATTTTCGAACTAAAAAGGATAAGCAGTGAAACACTATTACAACTCAGAGGGATTATCATCCTGAAAGAAATTAGTTGGAAGCCTAGCAACAAGTTGAGCTCCAACACCTTTTTGGATAGCTATACCTAACCTATGCAAAAGAAATTATCCAACCCGGACATTAGCATCATGGCTAGCAATATAATTGCGGAAGCGCTTCAAAAAGTTTATAGTATCGCCCCCCAACTCCCCTAAGGTGGTAAAACAAAGCGTCCCAAAACCATAACCTTGAGACGTATACTTCTCCAAGTATTTAGCATTCTTGCGAGTAACAGCATTATTAATGGCCATACCTGAAACAAAGGACCGAACCCCACCACCAGTAATGTAAGGACCCTCAAGCTCGTCAACGCTATTATACCAGTCAAGAGACGATTAAGCCGCTAATGACTCGATTGATTAGAAAATTAATCTAACGACGATTTAAATACAAAACTAGTATCATTGAATATGTCTCAAATAGTTAGGCGTAATGGATTTCTGGAACGTGTCATTCGGATACCGGACGAAGAAGATATCATCGGATAAGCATGAAGGGAAAGAAGGGAAAAATAGAAATTTTAGCTTAGACCGACTTGGCTGCCCTTATCCAAAATTTGGGTGCCTCAGTATTTTCCGTTGGCCTTATCATCACCAAAACGTGTGGAGAGAAACTCATTTCTCATTTCTTCTTCTCTTTCCTTCTTCTTTCTTCTTCTTCCCTGTTCTTTCTCTTCTCCTCTTTGTCGATTTCAGTTCAGAAGAACTGAGTTCTTTTATGTGTGATTTTTCCATCAAAAGTTAGGTAGCTTGATAAATCGATGAAGATGAGGTTAGAACTGAGATCGTTTGATTTCCAAGAGAAGAAGAAGGTGATGTTGATGGTAAATTGAAGTTAGGGTTTTCTGATGTAGGGTTTGTGTAGAACCGGTGAGAATATAGTGTTAAAAATGGATGAAGAGATGAGGGGTTGATGTTGATTTGTTGAGATGAAGTTATTCTGTTGCTGAATCGAAATCAGGTAACTTTAGGGTTTTATTAATTCGGTAGTTATTATTTGATTTGATTGTTTGGTTGAATTATTATGATGGGTTTGTGTTTGATTGACGTCTAGATGGTTCTATAGGATTTAATTTTAGTTTCTTTAAGATAATGGAGTTTCAAGTTAGGGTTCTGACAAAATGAGGTTGAGGATTAGGTTCTTTGAGATGAGAATTACTGATGAAGAAGAATTGGGAATTGGGTCTGTGATGAATGAATTGGAATCCAGGTGAAGGGTTTGTGTGAATTAGAAGAACAAGTTGGTGATATAGATTCTGTAAAGGAATATTGTGGGATGATTTTGGTACTGTTAATGAAGGGTATGTCTGTGAGTGAGTATGAATCAATACTACAAGTGTTAATGTTGGTGTTTGGATGTTATACAGATTGTATTGATGCGGATATAAGGATTCATGGATGACCTCAGTTGGGGTGATTTGGCTTGAGATGTTATGGAGTGGACTTATCTTGAGATATGTTAATGGAGATTAAGTAGCTCATGAATTGATCAGTTGTTGATGAACAAAAGAAGATGAAGGTCAGCGATGCTAATTAATGGAGATGTAGCTGTAATTGGTGGAGTTTGTAGTTGTGGGTTGCAAATACAAGACCAGGTGGTGATAAGAGTTGAATAGAAGTGGGGTTATTACGATGTTACAGGTGCAAGTGGATTACAGTACAAATAGTGATAAAGATAATGCTAGTTTAGATGAATGGGGTGTTAGTGGTTTGATTGTGAGGATTTTTTAATCTGTAGAGGGGAATGGAACTGGTGTTGGTGTTGCTGGTGTACGTGTGTTGGTTATGAGGTGATGTGTGCAGTTGGAGCTAATGGGATTTTGTACAAACCTACATCTGTGTTGAACTGAACTGGGTTGAAGTGGTGGTGCTGTTGAGATATTTTGTGATTGAAGTTTGGTTTGATTAAGAGGTTGTAGCTATTTAGAAATGAACTTTGAGATGAACTGAATGAGAAGTTTTGCTTAAGAAATGCGTATGTGAATGAGTTGTTGGAGACGTGGCAGAGCTACATGATTTGGTTTGAAGTTAGGGCAGACAATTGTTCAATGGAGGATTAAGGTTGAGAAGAGTTGTATTGGTTTAACTGAAAATGGAGATGTATGAATATGGTAGAAGAACTAAAGCTAATGATGTTATTGATTAAAGTTTGTTTGAAATGAATATGGAAGTTAGATATGGCCTATAAAACTGTGTGAAGTTTAAAATGCATCTTTTGGTCTTTACATATTTTGTGTTGCACCATGATTATGCATTAGAAGTTTGGCTTAGGCATTTGGCCTATTAGTCATCCTAGTCAGATTGTCTGACTGTCTATGCTCTTAGCTGACTCAGGATATCTGACTGAGTTGAATCGGTTCGACTCAGATCTTGCTCAGTGAGCCAAAACCAGACTTGACCAGTTGACCATTGACTGGACTTAGGCCATGGACTTGACTTACGTTGACTGTTAGTGGACCATTTGACTGTTAGTTGACCCAGGTGGAACGGGCCTTAAGTTAATGGGCCAAGATTAGTAGACTTGGGCTTAGAGTTAGTTTATTATCTTGTTGAATTGGACCACTTGTGGTCTGAATTAGCATTTGGATCATTCTACAAAGATGTAGATATTTATAAGACTTATCTAATGAACTATAGAACCAACCCAATTGAAATGGTAAAGCGTAGATGTGCTAAAGATGGATAATGAAAGATGTAGAACCATAAATGGGCTTAGAACCATTGGATAGTTCACTTAATCTTTAACCAGAGATTCGTATTGAAAATGTGTTATGAGCCTTGTATGAGCCTTTTGGCTAATTTTTAGAGTGCTTGTGTGATTAACAGTTAATTGTTATTAACAACGATCAATCTAAAGAATGAATCGGTGGATTGAGGATCTCAAGGTAGGCGAGGCTTGTCGTCAAAACAGGTGGGAACTCATGTAACTTTCTTGTAATCATTAAGACCCCTTTCTATTTGCGAGCATGATATGTCCTTACCATTTTTGCCATGTTGTGTGTACTTTGATGTATGTGTGTGTTATGCATTGTGTGGTTTCCCCGCGAGGAGTGTCTGTGGTTTTCCCACAGTTTCTCGCTAAGCACTACTAGGCGAGATGTCGTGGCGAATATTATTACTTTTATTTTATATAATAAATTTCCGTCTCTACTAGGCGAGATGTCGTGACGAATATTATCTACTAGGCGAGATGTCGTGGCGAATATTACCTACTAGGCGAGATGTCGTGGCGAATATTATATTATATATTATCTGGGGAAATCATTCGTATGCATATCATACTTTATTGTCTTATGTTGATTGTGCTATGACATGTTATCTTTCTACTTTCTTTTTTGAATGTCGTATTTCGATATTACGTATTGAGTTGAGAGTGAAAGTGAAAGTGTTAATTGATTTCCTTTACTGTTGTACTTTAATTATTTCTGTCTTTTAATAGCATGTTAGTGATTTCTTGAGAGTTATATATTTTCATTGGGCACCCTTTGGGATGATGTGCTCACTCGTCCCCACTTCAGTTTCAATAATCAGAAGAAATAGTGCACGCGAAGATATCCGTTTCCGTAGCTTAAAGTTTTAGCGAACTGAAGATGTTTGTTTACCTTTTTATGTATGTATTCTTTCTTTCTTGTTAAACAACATATTATTATATTCATATCACTCGAGAGATCTTCATTTATGTTATATCAGAGCGTATGGGGTTTGTAATTGGGATTAGTTTATGTAACTGAGACTCTTAAGATCATTAATCTAGATTTGATGCTTCAATTAGTTGTAATCTTATTAGCTAAACAGGTGATTAGGTTGGGGCGTCACAAGTAGAAGGTGAAACACCTGTTACATCCAAGCAAACGTCACGCCCATTGTCCCAATTATATACAAATATATCAGCTGGTCGAAGAGTTGTACCGTTACAAGAAAACCCAAGTCGACCTCTTTCCTAGATGGCACACACCTGCTTGAAAACACATGTCCGCAATAGTTTTATGCACCAAATCATGTCTAAACTTAAGCCCAACCTCATTCGCACAGTGCAGAGCATGATCACCGAAGACATCCATATCTCTCTTACAAATGGGGCAAACATCATCCACCTCAAACAGGAGGATACCTAATCTGTATCGGAGAACTGCAATGAATTGCCTATCTCCAATAAGTTTATTGAGCCCCGAAATAGGAATCACCATTAAGAAATCCCAAGCATGTTTTGTTTAATTACATTGCCAAAGCACAAAATATCGTTCAGATAAAACATAATTGGTGGGTAGGTTCTTCTTTACAACATCAAAGTAAATAGATGCCAAGGAGTTCATGGAATGAGTGGCAGAATTACCAATGCGAATAGGAGAAACAATCCCACACAGAGAATTAAAAGATTCCAAAGCTTGTAGAAGAGAGATACTACTACCATCGATACCTGAGCGTATGAGAATAGTGGACTGCAGATTTAGGGTCTGTAAACAAGAAGCAAGGAAACAAAAATGCTTAGTGTTCTGCATTGTATACACATCCAAACCTCCATGCTTGAAAGGAAAAGTAGAAAATCTCTGCTGAAGAAGTTCGTATCCAGGCCCATCACCAGTAATAATGTGCCTAAGGAATTGAAACAATCGAGCATCAAATAATTCTTGAGCCTCAAGTATAAATTCAGGTTTAGTGGTTCTCAATGCAAAGTAAAGCCGCGACACACTCGTGTAATTTCTAAAAAAGAACAGTTCACATTGAGGGTCTTTTAGCTTCTCTACGGCATCAATAAGAGCCATAGTCTTGCACACTCTACACACTAAAAGTGGCCTAAGAAAGTGAATACTAATATGACATACTAACCAAATATGCTTAAATACTCCCCCACACTTAAACTCAACATTGTCCTTAATGTTCAAAACCGACAATTCTGATTTATGACGTAACAGCCTGGAAAAGCTCGAAAATTGTAGAAATGGGTAGGGATCTAGGAAAAATCCTAAATGAAAGTTGTTCGCCTACGTATTTTCTATGAGGTGTCAAAAGGGCACAGTTTTTCGATAAATGGTCTAAAAGTTATGACCCCGGAATGACAGACATGCAATCTGAAAAAGTTCTGGAAAAATACCGAAACTAAAATGTCCAGGCCTATCGATACAATTTAGTAGACTGGGAATTCAAATTTTCTTTTTGGAAAAGAAAGGTGAGTCTGTCCGCTTTATAAGTTGGGGTCAACCACTCAAATCGGACTCCGTATGAAGTCTCGAGAGCTAATTTGGTGACAACTACGCATTCAGAATTTTTCTGACGAGAATTCGTCAAAACTTTCATTATAGATATAACACTTTGTAAAAACTAAGATGGGAATCCAAGATATGATATTAAAAACTACGAAAATTAAAAACAAAAGGGATATAGATACAAAACCGATGGGTTGCCTCCCATGTAGCGCTTGGTTTAACGTCGTCAGCCTGACGTTATTGTAATCGTCCGTACACCAGCAATCTGAAAATTTGGTAATCCTTCCAAATAACAATCTGCAATTCAAATAACAGCTTCACAAAAACATTATCACAAGATATAAATATTGAAGCTATCATTTTATTGAAGTTTCCCCCACACTTAGTTCTTTCTACACTCGAAAGTGGGTAGAGAACATAAAATTCGAAAACTTCAAAGGGCTCCTCAGCTTGGTGAACCGGCACAATACTCGAATCAAACACGTCAAGTGGTGGATACTTAGAAGCAAAATAATCCGTTAAAACTTTGGAAGCACACAACTCCAATTCTAATTGATGTAGATCAAAAGATTTAGAAAAATGCAAAGGATTAGACAAACCTTCCACAATCTCTTATATTACGGTCTTAAAGAATTGCATTGAATTATTTACCTTGTTTGTATCGTGGTCCTCTATCAAACTATTTAACCATTTTTCGTCGGTCTCTGCTTTGATCGGAATCTTAACATCATTATAATATGTAACAAGTTCAATTGGGTCTTCCACAAAATCAATCAATTCGGTTTCATTCTCATTTTCAATTTCTTCAACAACCTCGTCATCAGAATCCTCTCTTAAAAATTCCACTTCATCGGTGCACATCCTAATTTCTTCGTTTGAGTACGTTACACCATTTATAACAACAGATATGTCATACACAAACTCCTCCTTTTGAATAGGTGAAGGATCTTTATTATGATCCGGAGTTGGAATAATCATATCATTGTTGCAAGGACTTTCGAGAGGTTGTTCATCTTCATCAGAATCATTGTCAACCTCAAAATCGTCAACATCCCAACGACGTTCGAATTCCATGTCTATGGCCTTGTTAATTTCGTCAAGAGTCTCTTGTGATGCACCGGTTTTTTTTAGTTGCTCGTGTTGCTTAATTTTTTTTCTGACATTAACACGCTTTCCACCGTTATGCGCAATAGAGTTTCTAGACTGTATCTCCTCTTTTGGAAATAATGAAGGAAAAACACGATAAAGAGGAGTAGGTCTTGATTCAGTATCATAACTTTTTAGTTCCAAACTCTCTGTCATCTACACATTACTAGAACACAATTGTTCAGAAGCATAACTATCCTTCCATCCTCGTGATTGTTCACTTACATGCCCGTCATAACGTTGTTGACATGTATGAGAATATCCATAAGGTTCCGTGGGATATTGATCATAGCAAAAAGATTGGTTTTGATTATACCCATAGGATGGTTGGTAGTTGTCATATGAATGAGATTGAAAACCATATTGATTACCATTGTTGTATGTATAATCTTGTGCTCCATAAATGTTATTTCCGTAAGGAAACATGACGAATCACAAGAAAGAAAAAATCAAAATAAAAATCTAAAAGCAAAAATAAAAACAAGCTACATAAATAACAAACAATTAGCAACTGCTCCCCGTCAACGGCGCCAAAATTTGATGCTTGTCGTAAGTGCAACAAATTAATAAAGATACTTCTCACTAATTAACTAGTAATATAGCGGTAGTAAGAGATCATTCCCACAGAGAGCTGTGTAATTGATATGTTATTTGAATCGGTAAAATAAAGTAAAGGACAAAGGGGGATTGGTTGTAAGATAAATATAAAGACAATAATAATAAAGAAAAGAGATGATCAAGGAATCCTTCGTTGTTACCAAGCGTTAACGGGATTAGAATACTTATCTATCTTAAGTTAAAACCATTCATCACCAACCATAGAATAACAGCTAGAGCACTGTTATTCCCAAAGTTCCTTATGTAACCAGATATCGAAGCGCTCGCATATCAAGTTCTATCCAACCGAACCACCAAGTAGTAGCGCACTCAAGGTCTAACCCAATCGGAAGATTTAAGTTATGTGAACTTAGATTGATCCTAGCAGTTAGACTCTTAGCGCAAGGTCCACTTACTAGTGTTGTCTTCACACATGATTGTTCCACAGATTCCCTCTGAGAGGTCTGACGTTCTCTACTTGTGTAAGGGTTATTCAACAATTACACGAATATCCTAACCCTTTACTAGCAATAGAATGATCAAAAGATTAATCCAATTGTACAATTGAACAATCTAGAAATCAATCATAAACCCTAAATATAGTGAAAACAAACGATGATGATTAAAACTCTCAATAGATTTGTATTAATAATAATAATAAAGCTTCACGCTTAGAACATTGAATTCATCCTTAATCAACAAAGGATTTAGCTACTCATATTACATAGAAGATGAAGAATGGTGACTTCCCCCTAAAGGGGTAAACCCTAGGTTTTTGATGTAGAATAAACCCTAGCTAGCTTGTGATATGAGATGTAAGCCATTTGGATCGTATTCCAAACATCAACGAAAGAATATGTTTGGTAACCACTCTAATCAATCTTGATACAAGATAAGATGAGTCGTTGACAAAGGCTCTTCCGTTTAATCTAATAAACTCCTTTGACTGGTTAGATCAATCTATCTTTAACTACCGAAATAGTCAAGTATAGATTCGCACTCAATCAAAATAAATCTCAAAGAGAAATATTGAGAATGCCGATCTCACGCAACTAATAAATAGAATAAATCTGATTCTAGTTGGATCCCAGCCGATCAAGGTTTGTGCACACAAATTCACAAGATACGAAACCCAATAAGAAATCTTCTTCGTCTTCAAATCTTCTTTAATCTTCAATAACCTGCACAACACCACTTGAATCTCTTGTGATCAATCATGCACAAAACGGATTCTGTTAACAATGGATTATCACAAAATGTCTTTAGATCTAACGACAATTCTAAAGATCCCGTCGATACTTCGATCTAGTTTGAGTGAATATTATATCAGAAGAGAATATTTTCAAGCATAAACAAACTAGGTGCAATCAAAGTTCAACAACCGTTAGTCAATCAAATCAATCGAAAACTAATAACACTGCAATTATCTAGTTTCCCACCAATGGTACTCGTAGAGATTCTTGATCCCATAAAAGTATTTAAACGAGTGGTCGTAAGAGATTTCACCCAAATCAGGATACTTTCCTATCTGAATAGACGGCTCAACCAGAAACAACAAGAAATAAAGTTTACCTGGCTCTTAGGATAGTTTGCTAGAAATGCAAACTTAGGTATTTATTGACCATGGATGTTTGTACACCAAGGAATTTCCAAAACCGAAAGTATTCTCAAGATTTGCAATGAATGACAAAATTCGGTTTTCCTAATTCTAAATAAATGCTTGTCCAATATTTCCGAAGTCTCTAAATATAAAATCTCCAATTACTAAATGCACATTGCTAATTTTTATTCTCTAGAGATATGCATTAATTGCTGGTAATTAAAGTATATAAAACTAAAAACCTTGATTAAAAGATTCTTAATTTATTTCGGCACAGGATCACATTGAGTACTAAGGAATATCTTTGAAAAATAAATGATAAGAGTTACTGTTCGTGTTCAAAGTATGTTGACATCTTTTCACTGTAAATCCTTATTTTATATTTACATGGATTTGCTTCTTGGAATCGGTTATACGTACACTTCCAAACAAGTTTAGAATTGGTTCACCTGTTTTCCAAGAATACTATGTGATTGATCAAATACCAAATCACATACATGGGCTCAATCGGTTCTACCAATCACTAGGATCGGTTATACCTAATTATGGAAACACTTGTGATCGATCAAACCAGTCACTAGAATCGGTTACACCATTCACTAGGTTCGGCTACACCAGTTACAAGGATCGGTTCCATCTACACATGGTATTACTTGTTATCGCTCACACCAGTTACCAGGACTGGTTACACCAATTATTTGCATGTGATGCAGATTTCTGATGTTTAGTACTTCTTATATTTGTCTATTCTGCCTCCCCATCTCTTTTTATAGAGGCTTTATTCAATGATGAATAATTTTGAGAATCAACTATCTATCGTCATTGACGAAGAAAAAATGGAATAAGAGGCGACAAAGGAGAAAAAGAGAAGAAGAAGAGGCGATTATTTTTTGTTTAGGTTTAGTTTTTGGTTTTAATTAATTTTAGGATAATTAGGTTAGTTATAGATTAGGTCCCCTTATCCATATTTTGGACATTTGAATCCACTGCAGCTCTTAAAATTATTTCCTTGCAACCCTAAGTATACGATAAAAAATTTATTTACGTTAAGCAAATTTTTTTAATTTATTTATATTATTGGATAGGGAATACTTTTACAAGAAACTAGTTAAAAACCTACCAACAAGCTGAGCATATTACGTTAATTTAACAAGTTTCCATGCTAGCCTATCATCGAGCTTCATAAGGAACCATCCAAGAGTACCGAAGTGGATAGGGAGGCTCATTATATCACAACTAGCCTATCATCGAGCTTCATAAGGAACCCATCCAAGAGTACCGAAGCGAATAGGGAGGCTCATTATATCACAAGGGGGCTTAAACTAACTCTACCTTCCATGTTAAATCCTGCTGCAATATTCCGCCATGGACGACTCGAACCCGAGACCTCCTTGAGCAAGAATTAAATTTTGTTCTCTCGTACACGGGCCAAAAATTGCATGGCATAATCTACATTAACAAACTACAACTATAAAACAAAAAAATTTCATAGTAACGGTGTTAGGCTCAAAACAGGGACGGGCTATACCCTCAGTTAGCCATTGCCAGGCCCGTCCCTGGTGCCATCCGATTAGACAACATTAAAATCTGTTGTTGTTTTTTCTCTTTACTGAAAAAAAAGAGGAAATTGAAAAGAGAGCAAATTGTTGAAGAAGAGGGGTAAAGAGGATTGAGGGAGAGCACAACTTGTTGAAGCAGCATGCCTCGCTTTGCATGGATTACTGGAAAGAGAAGATCAATTTTGGGAAAAACTGATCAAGGAGAAGAGCAGCAAAAGGGGACGGGAAAAGGAGGTAAAGTACAACTTAGAAATGAAAGTGATGGAGTAGCAGTAGAAGAAGAAGAACAGATCTTCCGAAATCTTCCACATGAATTGATGATTGAAAGTATTCTGACGAGATTACCAGCCCGGACTCTAGCAGTTTGCTGTTGCGTCAGTAAGTTATGGTACAATTCAATCCTTAATGATTCCAGATTTCCTGTGATTCACTCTATTCAAAACCAAAGTAAAAGCTCTCTAGTATTTAATGTATCGAATGTTAGGAGAAGCGACTCGATGTGGGTTTGCTTTTTCAGCCTATTAGGACGAGAAAAGGCGAACATTAGATTCGAATTGCTCTCAGGTTTTCGTTACCGGAATAAACGTGAACTAGTAGGTTTTTGTAATGGTTTAGCATGTACAAAACGAGTCAGACATCATGGTTCAATAATTGTTGTTAACCCGATCAGGGGTGAATCACTTGTCCTGGCTTATGCACCACCTGCTGTGGGATACGTCTACTTGTGTCATGGTTTTGGTTTTGATCCATTATCACAAGTATACAAGGATGTAATTGTTTTTGTCTCAGAAGCCAACACCGAGTTTCTTTGCATGGTCGTTACATTGGGAATTAGGTCATGGAGAAAGATAATTACTAGTACTTTCGATATCTTACTACCACCACTGCATTCTTCTCTTTATCCCAGTCCGATGGTCACTAGAGTTTCGAATACGTTATGCAGAGCAGCCACCTTATGTGGAGGTGATCTTTTTGGAGGACGCAGAATCAAGTTGGTAGTAATAGTAACATTGAAATGATGCTCTCGTTCGACCTCCACAACGAGAAGATTCACTTCATTCAACTCCCTAATGAATGTACTCTGGCAACAGCGGCAAATGAGCGCCCACATTTAGTAGTTGATAATCTTCTGGAGTTTAAAGGATACCCTTGTATTGCACGTTCTGAGCGGATAGCAAGATCTGACAATGATCGTTATGGCCATCATTGTAATTATCTGACCGGTGTTTGTTGTTGTTGTTGTTACAAGGTTCATATGTATATATTGAAGGACAAGGACAAGCAAGTATGGACCAGGAAGGAAACTTTCGATGTTCAGATTATGGACCAGGAAGGTTTACTACCAACTCCCCTCCATTGCTACTTTGAAGCTTCTGCTGCTACGCCTCCTACACGTATATTGACATTCTCCAATCAGGTTTTATTGTATTGGTTTAATGGGGAACATCTTATATTCTACAATTTGCAAGAGAAACATCTCAAGGTGGTGGAATGCTCCCGCTCCTGTCCTAGTATTTTTCAATCTAAGATGGATGAATACCTACAACGTGGGATTGGTGACGATGATAACATTTATCGCTCGTCCATGGATTATCAGCTGCACGCTCAAATGGAGAACATCGTTTCTCTGAAAATCTTCATTCCTAAAGGAGCTGAAACTATCAAAACTGATCGTGCTGATGAGGTGCAGTCCTTCCTCGATAACAACCTAGGGGCAGGCTGGATGAGTACAGGAGGAATACCAAAAACTGATTATGCTTTTTTTTAGTTTGTTTTTTCCCATTTCAGTAATATACTTACACAGGTTTTTGATTCTATTCACACTGATTAGTTATTTGGATGAAAGCAATCACAATGTTTACTTTCTAGGATCTCACATAGAATTCCTGTCGTTCAAACTTGAAGCTGATAGAAACAATTTCAGGGTTTTATATGCTTGATTGAATTAAGATAAATGTGATTTTCAGCAAACTTGTTTGTAGCCTTAAAACTGAAAATGTCTCAGTCTTTCACATCTCACTTAGACTGTTCCTTGCTTTTAACTTAAAGTTATGTTTAAATCTAGGGAAGTTGATGTTGCCGTGTTATAAGGTGTGCATGGTTGAGGTACATAAATTTTGGCTGCTGAGTTACTTACTCAGTTAGACAATGGACTGTAATGTAGTTTGAAGCAGTTGTTATGATTATATGACAGTTCTGCTAGTACATATTGTTGTGACTTGAATTCTCAAAAACATAATATATTTGCTTAAGGCCTATTCCCATCTACGTTCAGTAAGATATTAGTTCCCCATTTCCTAAATTATAACAATTTTCTCATTATATTCGCAAGGCATTGATATGAGTGTCTGTTTTCTTCCTATTTCCTCTATATTGTCACCTAACACTAACCTTCAATCAGTTATAAGTGACGCTTTCCGTGCTTTCATGGGTTATCCTGGTTTGTTTCCCTGGTACAGCTTAATTTATGCTTCAGCGGGACCAGTAAGGTAAGGGTAGTTAGTTCTAGGAGTTAACTTCATATCGTTCTGAGCCGCAGTTCTATTTTCTTGTAGCTTTACCATCTTGTGAGTCGTGAGTCGTGACCATGGTGTGTCCTTTGCAGTTTCTAAATATCACAGGTATTGGGCCATTCATGGAAATTAAACCAATCTAAAATCTTCAATTTAATATCTTATTGTCTGACTAGTGTTACTGTATTGGTTTGAGACAAATGCTTGGAGTCGTAACATCAATAACTGGGTTTAAATTCCCTGTGTGGTCTATATTTGATAGGGTGATAGGATTTCCGCTGATCTTTCGTATCCTTCAACCTAGAGAACCATCTGTTCCGGATATGGAGAGTTTCTAGACTTTGAAACACTGGGCACCCTGGTGAAAGTGAAATGATTAAGTACATTTTTGTTGTTTTAAATGGTATCGCCTCAGCCTGCATCTAAATTTGCTTACCCTCCTGGAACTCATTTATGCAGTACCTATATCTCGTATATGGTGAGATCACAATCCATCATTTTTTGAATTTGAGAAAGTATTGAGCTGAATATTTTCATTGATTTGTATAAGAAGATGGTGAATGGTAATTATAAGCCAGTTGTTCACTGCGATCATGAACTGTCATTTTTAAGGAGGCTTAATTGGTCAGGCTTTAATCTCTTCTATGAAATGGTTAGTGATTCGTGCATTCCAAATGTTCTCATTCACAGGTCTCTGATTCACAGGGTTTGTGTGCAATTATTACTAAAGTGGAGTTGTTAAATAGAGTTAACAATTACTCCGAACCAGTTAGTTGATTTCATCGATTGTTATTATCTCTGTATGATACTCTTATCTTAGATTTGGATACTTTGAGAAATCTATATATCTTCGCGTTTTGTTTGTTTTTCTGATTGTTGTTGAAATATTAGTCTCATGGTCAGGTTACGTAAGTTAGTGCAGTGTAGTGCCTGTGCTCAAGAGTTGTGCATAGGTATAATCTGTGTACATTTAGTTATGCAGGTTACATAAGTTAGCGCGTTTTCTTTCCTATCAAGATTTGGTGTTCTTTAATAACTCAGTTTTAACGATTCTTTTTTATGTTTTTTCCAGTTGATTTGAGTATCTCATTTTCCACTCAGCTGCAAGCATTTGGTGACTAGTTGCTCTACGTCTTGCGGATGATGAGTTCTTACCTTTTAACTATCTCTCTTACGCAAACAAACTTCAGATATACGTATTCGTTCAGAACCGTGGTCGTATCTGTTCACTGACAAACTTCGGGGGGGTCCATTATTATTGGGATTACCCAATACTTACATGACACGTAAGTGGGGGAAGGGAGTGGGGATATATATCATTTTCGAGGTGTATTTACACATTCAGGCAGTCATATCTGTTCGCTAAAAAGTTTTTGTTACATGCAATATATTTCTTCTCAATTATCCACTGATTTGCGCCACGAGATCAAAAATCAATTTGTGCCATTTTCTCTTGTTTTAAGAAATTAAAAATGGACATAATGGATAGACCATAACACGTGTACACCAAATGGCGTAGATTATGTTTGTTTTTTCATGATCACTTAAGATGCAGGTTCAGATTCCATGGATTTTTTTCAGCATAAAAAAAAAAGATTCCATGGATTTTATTACCATTCTTTTCCAACTGCATTTTTTTATTTTCTTTTGTCTTCTATATTGCAATTTTGATTTGACAAATTTTCGTACTCTGTATCTGAGTGGTTTATAACAACCATATGTAAACCTCATAAGCCTATCAGCCTCAGCAATACAATTTATAAACTCATTTCAAAAATTCTAGCTAACAGATTAAAACCCATTTTAAATAGGTTGATATCTCCAAATCAATCTGCCTTTTTAGGCAAATTATGGATAATATTATCATAGCTCATGAACTAATTCATTCAATGAAGACCTCCAAAAAGAAAAAAGGGTTTCCTAGCCCTCAAAATCGATTTATCAAAAGCCTTCGATAGAGTGGAGTGGCTTTTTATCAAAAAATCCTTGGCCTCCTTTGGATTTAGCGATGACTGGGTTAACCTCATTTATCAATGCATTTCCACCACTTCCTTTTCTATCCTTCTTAATGGATCCCCAGGCCTAACAAGGTGACCCTCTATCTCCTTATTTATTTCTTATTTGCATGGAGATTCTTTCAAGACTCCTCGAAAAGGTGACAAAAGACAACAAGATATTAGGGATTAAAATAAATAAACATGCCCCTACTATATCCCACCTTTTCTTCGCCGATGACTGTTTTTTGTTTACCAAAGCGGACCTAGGAGAAGCGAAAAACTAATTTGATATTTTATCTAAGTTCGGGGATATAACAGGGCAGATGGTGAACATGCATAAAACAAGTGTCTATTTCAGTCCTAAAATCCATCCCAAACACGGAAAAATTATCGCAAAAATCCTTAAAGTTCCGTTGATGACCAAAAAAGACAGATACCTCGGAACGCCTCTTTTCTTTGATAGAAACATAAAAGAAAATTTCGAACCACTGCTCCAAAGATATTATAATACCTTACAAGGTTGGAAAGCGAAACTATTATCTCAAGCGGGCAGGACAATCGTAATTCAATCTATACTCCAAGCTTACCCGACATATCAGATGCAAATGTTAGCTCTCCCTAAAGAGACATTTGATAAATTAGACAAAATTCAAAGGGATTTCTGGTGAAAAAAAGATAAGTCTAAAGGGAAAGGAAGGTACATAAAGGCGTGGTCAGGCATGTGTAAACCAAAATCTCAGGGAGGTTTGGGAATTAAAAATCCCCATAATTTTAATATTGCCCTTATAACGAAGCTTGGAAGCAAAGTAATAACAGAAAAAGATCAGTTGTGGGTGAAGCTGCTAGAAGCAAAATATTATCAAGATTCAAACCCTTTCGAACCAACATGAAACTATGAACTCTCTTGGATCTGGACAAGCATTCAAAAAGGTCTCAATATTATAAGAGGAAGTTTTGTCTGGCAAGTGAAAAATGGAGATAATACGAAGATTTGGGAAGACAACTGGATTCCTAATACATACAGAATAGATAAACCAAGAAACAGATTAGACACCACAAAAAGTTCAAGAGCTTATAAATCCGGAAGGATATAGGGACACTGGGAAAATAGATGATTTATTCTCGGCAGAAATAAAGGAAAAAATCTTAGTGATTACCCCACATAAGGAGAAGACGGACAAGACACAGACAATGAAGAAATTATTGAGTTTCCTTGGAATAAATTATGGAAGCTACAAGCAATCCCACGGATTAGACTATTTATTTGGAAACTAGTTCAAAAAGCGCTACCAACCACCAACAGACTAGCATCCCAAAACTCTGAAATCTCAGATGAGTGCCATTTATGTAATACTGAAGCGACAGAAACTGAAGATCACCTTTTCAGGAAGTGTCACTTTGCTAGATTGATTTGGTTTGGTTGCTCTATGGATGTCGTTAATTCACAAATTGACGGAAAATCCATTAGCAAGTGGGTGGAAAAATGACTAAAAGATCCAGGATTTTCTCAACATTGTGTGCAGATTGCGACAATCCTTTGGTTTATTTGGAAATATAGATGTGAAGTGGTGTTTAGGAAAACAATTCCAGATCCAACCTCTTTGATTCAACAAATCAAGAAGTTCATCCATTCCTCTCCAGAAAATACCAAGGAAAAAAACAAAAATACTAAACAAAAGAGTTTGCCTAAACATTATTGGAATAAACTAAACGCAGATTGGATAATTTTCACAGATGCTTCTTTCAATAAAGAGGATTTATCCATGGGATATGCTTTCATCATGTATTCGGTCGACCAAGAAGCCTTTATGCATCTATCCGCAGGCTCAGATTGGGCTTCTTCAGTTTTGCATGCTGAAGCAAAAGCTCTCCTTAAAGCGCTATCTTGGCTAAGAGACAATCTTCTTTATAGCGTTTTCATAGTTACAGATTGTAAAGTGCTATCGGATTCAATCAACAAAAAAGGATCGGATATATCTTGGACAACAGAGAATACCATAAAAGAAACTATGCAGTATCTAGAAAAATTACCGCAGGCTAAGGTAAGATTCATTAACAGGCACAATGCAGCTGCAGACTCAGTAGCTAAAGAAGCAAGGATCAGAAGACTACAACATATGTCAAAGCATTTACCACAACAAGTGCATAAAGGAAGCATTAATTCTAATATTTTTGATAAAAATGAAATTGTAGATCTGATGTATTATATTGCTTAGTTAAATTATTAATTTTTCTATCAAAAAATAAATAAATAACAACCTTATGTACTCTTATACAAATACAACCATTAACATCAAATTATGTAACTTAGTATATTAATATCGTCAGAAGACATAATCGTGATTGTAGGTCATTGTAATACTGTAATAGAATTGTAATGAAATCATGGAGAGGTTAATCAAGTATTTGTGAACCTATATGATAATTTTCTATTTGTTCATACTACTCCCTCAGTTTTAAAAAGATAGACTTGTTTGACTTTAAAAAAAAAAATTTATTTAAGCCACTTTTTCGTGTTTTTAATTTTAGTTTATTCTAGTGTTTTTTTATTTTTTTTAGTGGCTAGATCTCTGGCGATTGACTCGGCGAATTTATTTTTTTTTCGAAATTGGTGTTGTGTTCATCATTTCCATTGAATTCAGGTGAAGATTGTTTGTTGTTATGCATTTACTCTTTCAGGTATTTCAATGATTTAGTTTAGTAGTTGAATCTAGCTTAATAATGTCGGATAATTCTAATATTCAGTCTGATTCTGAGATTTTACGAAATCTCAGATCGGAAAACCTTTCTAGTAACAGTAACGGTAGTACTATAATTTTTATTCCCGATGCTATGATTGATGAAAGTTTTGATGAATAGAGATACAGTTTAATTGGTAGACTGGATCTAGTAAAGATTAAATTTCCAGTAGTTTAATCAAATCTGAGGAAACAATGGAAGTAAAAGGGTAATTGTCAATTCATTCTGATTGGTAAGGGTTTCTTTATAATCAAGCTTGAAAATGGAGAAGATATGAAGATGATTTATGAAGGTTACTAGGAGGTTGAATCACAGACTTTAAGGCTTCGATTCTGGAAAAGGGATTTCAAACCAGAGTTGCAAAAAACATCTAATGTTTTTGTTTGGGTGATATTTCCAGGGTTATGTATTGAGTATTGGAAAGAAAATATTCTAATGGCAATGGGAAGTCGAATTGGGAGACCTATTCGTGTTGATGAAACCACACTGAAGAAGGAAGTAGGATTTTATGCTAGTATAATGGTTGAGATATGGCAAAGGTAATTCCCAATAAAATATGGGTTGAAACTAAGTTTGGGAAATTTGAACAAGCAGTTTGGTTTAATAAGATTCCCAAATTCTGTAATCACTGTAAAGTAATTGGGCATTATGTAGCTGAATGTCGTAATAAGAGAAAGGAACAAGCTCATAAGGAGAATTCTCAATCAATTCCTCAGCAACAATGGAGATATACTCCTAAAAAGGCTGAGCACCAAAATTTAGTGGGATTTGATATATGCTCTGATACACAACAAATTGTTGAATCAGTTTTAAAAGTGGATGATGTTGTTAATAACATTACACCACTTAATTGCCTGAATGATTCTAATAAGGGGAAGAATAGTGGTTTCACTTGAACTTTGGAGTCTCCTTAGGAATTTCCAGCTTTATCAGTGGAGAAACTACTTGATGTAAGTGCTAGTATTCCAACCTTAAATTCTTATGCGGGTGTGATTTCTGTTCCAGCATCACCAGTAGAATTGGATGAAGTTGATACTGCTCAGGTTTTAACAAATATTCATACTGAAGTTGGGGGTAATGATGATTGGAAAGATGTCTCAGGTAAAGCTCCCAAATCAAGAAAGTTAAACATTCAAGGGGATGGTGGTAAGAATTTTTTTTCTCCTAGTAAGTTTAATACATTAATTGAGGTGGTGGAAAAACAGGATCAGTCTTTTTCAAGAGTAGTTGCAAAACCTACTAAAGGAAAATTGATTAAAGGGATACCTAATGTAACTACAAGGAAGAATGCAAACAATTCAGTGAAAATAAATTCTGTGGTGGGGAGTTCAAATACTTCCCAAACTTCTCAATCTCAATGAGAGTCATCTATTGGAATGCCAGAGGTTTGAGAAGAACTCAATCCAAAGACAAACTTAGAAGTTTAGTGAATAATTTTAGTCCCTCCTTGCTTTGGATTGCTGCGCCAAAAGTGAGAGCTTCTAGTAGTATTTTGAGACAAATAAAATGACCATGTATGAGTCAAATGGTAATCCATAATTCTAGTGACACATTAAAGGGTACTATTTGGATTTTTTGGCATTCTTCATTATTTATTCCTTCAGTTATGTCTACTATAATACAAGCAATAACAGTTCAAGTAGGTGAAGTATTGATTACAGGTATACATGCTGCTTGCCTGACTATAGATAGAAGATCATTATGAGAAGAACTAAATGGAATCAGTGAGTTGAAGTTACCATGGTTGGTGATAGGAGATTTTAATGTGGTACTCACTTGTGAAGAGAAAATAGGCGGTAGAGCTCCATTAATAATTTCAATGCAGGAATTCAGAGATTGTCACCCAAGTCTGGCATTCAATTTTCTTGGTTTAATAATAAAGTGGGTAAGAAAAGAATATTGTGTGACTTGGATAAGCTTTTTTCAACATACAATGGTTGGAGAAGTATGATGGATGGAGCTACAAAATGAGTGTTAGAGGAACATCTGATCATGGAGCATTGTTAGGTGGAGTAGTTAATATTGCAAAACCAAAAAACATTCCATTTAAATATCAACCTGTGTGGACAACTCATCCAAAGTTTATTAAAGTAATTCAAGATTCATGGGAAGAAGAGTGTAATGGAAATCCAGCTTTCAGTTTTATTAGTAAGCTTAAAAGGCTGGAAAATATTTTGAAGAAATGAAATTGGGAAGTTTTTGGGGACCTCAAAATCAAAGTAAAAACCACATAAAGAGAAGGTCCCAGCTGCTTCTTTGGAGTCAGATGAAGATCCTGAGAATATTGAATTATTAAATAAATTAGTGACTGCAAGAGGGGACCATGATTTAGCTTCTCAGCAATATAATGAATTAATGAGAGTAAATTCAAGAATTCAATGGGTTAAGGAAGGTGGAGCTAATACTGCATTTTTTCACTCAACCATGAGAATTAGGAAAGCTTACAATAATATCTCAGAGCTGGAAGACACATAAGGCAATTTAGTAACAGATCAAGATCAAATTTCTAATATTTTAGTGTCTCATTACAAGAAGAAGTTTGAAAGAAAGAATGTGGAATTTGATGAGGAATTGTTTGAAGTAATCCCTAAAATCTTAATAGAAGGGGATAATATTTTTCTTGATGATGTTTCTTCTCAAGATGAAATCAAAAATGCAGTGTTCGGAATGAATACAAATAGTGCACCTGGACCAGATGGATTTCCCGGGAGTTTTTATAAATTTGCTTGGAAGGTGATTTGAATGGAACTGGTGGAGGCTATACAATATTACTGGAGCAACAAATTTATACCAAGAGGCTTTAACTCTAATTTTTTGTCTCTACTTCCTAAAGTCCAAGGGGCCAAGAGAGTAGAGCATTTTAGACCAATTAGTCTAGCAAATTTTAACTTCAAAATCATTACTAGAATTATTACAGATAAAATTGGTACAATGATTGGGAAAATGCTTTCAAAGCAACAAGGTGCATTCATCAAGGGTAGAAATATACATGAAAAGATAGTATTAGCATCTGAATTAGCGAATGAACTTGATATTAAAAGGAGGGGAGGAAATGTTGGGCTCAAAATAGATATTACACAAGTATATGATTCTTTGAGCTAGAACTTTCTGTTTGAAGTGTTGAGAAGATTTGGTTTCTCAGAGCTTGGAATTCAGTGGTTAAAGAAGATATTTGAATCAGCTAGGATATCAGTTCTTGTAAATGGTGGTCCTTGTGGTTTTTTTGATGTGGGGAGAGGATTGAGACATGGATACTCTCTCACCAATTCTTTTTGTGTTAGCTGAGGAAGTTTTGAGCAGAAACATTACCAAATTAGTGCAGCAAGGAAAAATTCAAACAATGGTTTGCATAGGTGGATGCCAGCCAACTCATTTAATGTTTGCTGATGACATCTTAAAAGGACTCTGGAGAATTTGATAACTGTATTAATGAAATACCAAAATAACTCTAGTCAAGAAATATACAAAGCCAAAAGTAAATGCTTTGTGGGGGGGAGTTTCAGCAGCTAGGAAACAAGGGATTGCAGATATCTTATAGATGGATCTTTGTTTCTTCCCAGACAAGTATTTGGGTGTTATTCTTAACCCTGGAAGAGTAAAAACACAACAAGTATGGGGGATGGTTGAGATGATGCAAAAGATGCTAGCTGGATGCATGGGTAAACTGTTAGCTTTCTCAGCAATTTTGAATCTAGTTAAACATGTTTTATGTAGTATGCCAATATATACTATGGCTGCGTATAAATGGCCAAAGTCAGTTATCCAAACTTGTGAAAGAATTATCAGAAATTCCTTGTGGTCAGGGGATCCAACAGTGAAGAAACTAATTACAGTTAAATGTGATGAGGTAAATGCTTCAGTGGAGGAGGGTGGTTTGGGATTAAGAAGATTAGAAGTTATGAACAAGGCTTTACTAATGAAACTACTATGGAAGATAGAAAATGAAGATGAAGAATGGACTCTGTTTATGAGAGCTAAATACAAGGATAAATGTGGTGAGTGGATCAAATACTATAAACAATCTTCTATCTGGCCAGGAATTAAATGGGTTATGTCTGACATAAATGAAGGCAATAGATGGATTGTGGGAGATGGTCACAAGATATCAGTGTGGAAGGACAAATGGATTAAGGAATATGTCTTAATAGATAGGCATGTTGAGGATGAATATGTAATACAACATGTTGATCTTAAAGTGAAAGATCTAATTCAGGATGATGAATGGAAAATTCCAGCTCCATTATTAACATACTTTGATGTAAGTGAATTGCCAGTTTTGATGAATGGACAGGGAAAAAAGGTGTGGACACATGATATGACTGGAAAATTTTCAATGGCTGATGCAACTCAAGTGATAAGGAAAAAATATGCAATTGTGACATGGGCAAAGCAAATATGGAATCATTGTGTTCATCCATATACATCAGGTAATTTATGGAAGATCTTAAGAGGAGAATGTGCAACAGAGGAAACAGTCACGAAAAAAGGATTCTCAACTGTATCTAAGTGTTATCTCTGTGGTAATAACCAAGACACAATGTATCATATTCTTTGGTCTTGCACTTTTAGTGAACAGATATGGCATTGGCTGAGTGGAGTATTTCACTGCACAAGTCCAAAATGTTTTGTGATAGATGTGGCCAAGGGGAAAAGCTCTGCAATTAAAGAAGTATGGTACAACAGTGCATTCAACACTATGGTGAAACTATGCCTTACAAGAAACTCTGTAATTTATAAAACTGTGACACCAAATGTGAAAAAGTTCAAGCAAAGAATAATAAGAGTTACAGGTGAATGCAGTACAAGAATGAAGGGAGAAATGTGGGGGACAATGTATGATTTACAAGTATTCTTATTTTTTGGCATCTCAGAAGTTAGAGCTAAAACTACAAGAGTGAAACAATGCTTCTTTAAGCTGCCAGTGCTAAACCAAATATTAGTAAGCTGTGATGGAGCATCTAAGGGTAATCCATGGATGGCAGGTTTAGGATTTGTTGCAAGAAACAGTTCAGGTGCATGTATTGGAGCTGCTTCAGGTGGATTGGGAATAGCGAAAAATTACTTAGCAGAAGTAATGGCTCTTATTTTTGTAGGAGAATGGGCTGTGAGCAAACACTTCCTGGAGGTATGCTTTCAACTAGATTCAAATGCAGTTATAGTTGCTTTCTCAAAAAACAAAGTGCCATGGATTGTAAGAAGTAGATGGGAAAGAATAAAGAAACAGATCCCATCAATCAGTTTGAGACATTCATACAGAGAAACAAATTTCTCTGTAGACAAGATGGAAAATAATTGTGTCTTATTAAACAGAGGTGTGGTCCAATACTATGATGAAAAACCACAATTCCTTGGACGAATGGAGAATGAAGAAGATATATACTTCAGATTTTCTCAAGTACTTCTTAGAGTTTATGTAATCTCTATGTTTTCAATATTTTCAGTTTTCTTTTGTAATAATTAGCCTTGAAAATATCATGGATAAAATTTTTGTATTATGAAATGCTTTGAGTAATTATTTTTTTTATATTTTTTTTGCAGTGGAAATATATACGAAAGTAAAGAGGAGGAGAAGTTGTCATTAAACAAAATCATCAGGTTACATGGAACAATATCTTTTATATACATGTGAAAGGGAAACCTTAGGTACCTAGTTGGGCCGCACATCCATGGGCCGTAATCCCAACAACACTCCCTCTTGTGCGGTCCAATAGAACTCTGTATGCAGTGCTTCACATAAAGTGCTTCGAATATAGTTCTTCAAATGTTGTCCTCTCCTTGATGACTTGTGCCGAAACCAATTGCCTCATTAAAACTTTGATAAGGAAAAACCTAGTGGGACAAAACCTTGGTACAACTCTTCACATGTAGTACTTCACATGTTATCTAGTACTTTACATGTAGTTCATCACATGCAATACGATCTTCAAGGACCGACTAGTATAAGTTAATTGCCTCGTTAAAACTTCGTCAGGAAAACCCAAAGGGACCAAACCTAAACTAAAGAAAAAGAGTACATTATTAAGCAAACCTAGAACATAGTTGGAATCAAATATGTTGCCTCATTAAAACCTTGTCAAGGGAAAATCAGTGAGACAAAACCTTGACAAAAGAAAAACAGTACAACGTGACAAATGCAAGTAAATATGATCTGTTGCAGATGATCATTTTGCTCCGTTGAATTTAATTAGTTGCTTCACAACTCCTAAGGCAGAAAATCCTCGTGGGAAAGACAATAACCTTAGTTGTGAAATTACATTACGGTGTTTGTTGTTGTCTCATTAAAAAGACCTTGCCGAGTAAAAAAACCTTGTGGGAAAAAGTAACCTCGATGAAGGAAAAGAGTCCAACACACTATTAGATTCCCCCCCTAATGTCAGACAGTTTCATTAGTCCAACCCACTCATGGGAGTTCATGACACTTTACTTTGGTGATTTTAATATTTATAAGACATTGTTGTTGATTCTGGTAATTACGTCGCTTAACAGACTGTGGTGTTCATTTCTTTGATTCAGATACTTGCAGTAATATCAACGCGATCTTTATGTCTTCAACGTACAACATACTTGATGTTTTTAGTGTTGTCTCCTTGAAAACCTTTCCGAGTAACAAAACCCTTTGGGAAAAACTATTCTCGATCGAAGGGAAAAATAGTACAACACAGCTTCAATTTCGAAGTAAAATATGTCGACATCATATCCTTGGATCCTCCCCCTGATATCGGCATCTCCCCCTGATTACTTTCAGACTTGTTCCAGATAGTTCCTTTAGTCGTGTACTTTTCAAAACTGAATCTCGGTAATGACCTAGAAAATAATCTACCATTTCTCCCCCTGATTACTTTCGTTGGAGAAGAGATTATTGTTCCTTCATAATCAACAACTTTTGGGTTGTAGTTCCTTTAGCATTCCTTTTTTATGTCTTTTCAGGGATAAAAAAAACTCATGTCAATGGTTACTTTTAAGTATATGATTACGTTCATTATACCATTCCAATGACGTTGTCTTGGCGCTGAGCTATATTTATCTAATAAGTTCCCTTAGGATATAATATTTGGTCGAGTACATTATGATACGTACAATAATGCGTCTATTGTACTTAGATAAGGTAAATCCATCTCCCAACACATCTTCTTCATCTTTCTTTAGACGAATTGGTCATTTACTTACATTTGAACCTCGACTAACCATGGGAGTGCTAGCAGGATGTCGACATACTTTGAACATGTGCAGTAACGCTAATCTTTAATTGTTCAAAGTTATTCCTTAATAGCTAAAGGAAGAAAATCCCGGATCGAATAAAATAAATTGAGAATCTTTTATTTAAGGTTTTTAATTTTATTTTTGGAAAATGAAAATTAGTAATGTGTATTTGCTAGTTGGAGATTTTCTAAGAAATTTTCGGTCATTATTTGGACAAAGCGTTTCCAGGAATTATGGAAACCGAATCTGGAATATATTGCATATCTTGAGAATATTTTCGGTTCGGAAATTCCTTGGTGTCCAAACTTCCTTGGTCTATAAATATGAAAGTTTGCATTTCGAGCAAACTAATCCTCAGAGTCAGCAAAACTATCTCAGTTGTGTTTCTACTGGTGAAGCCGCCTATTCGGAGAGGAGAGTAACCTAATTAGGAGAAATCTCTTATGGCCGCTCAATTTAAAGACTTATTTGGGATTGAGAAGCTCTATTAGTACCGTTGGCGGGAAACTAGATAATTGTGGTTTATCTTTTGTTTTCGATTGATTTGATTGACTAACGGTGGTGGAACTTTGATTGCACCTAGTTCTTTTATGCTTGAGAATCTTCTCTTCTGATATAAGATTCACTCAAACTAGATCGAAGTTTCGACGAGGATGTTTAGACTGTTTGTAGATCTAAAGACGTCTTGTGATAATCCATTGTTAACAGACTCCGTTTTGTGCGTGATTGATCACAAAAGATTCAAGTTGATTGTGTGCAAGTGTTTATTGAAGATCTAAGAATATTTGAAGACAAAGAAGACTTTGAATATTTCTGATTTGGGTTCATAATCTTTGGTGTGCACAATACTTATTTCGGTAAAAGAGGATCCAACTATAATCGGTTTATCCTTGTGGTAGATTAGATTGATTAGTTGTGTAGATCGGCATCAATACAATTCTTTGTGATTAAAAGTATTGATTGCAAAATCGTAACAATTACTTTGGTAGTTGATGATAAGATAGATCTAAGAACCTGACAAAGGAGTTTATTGAGATAAACAGAAGCGCCTTTTGTCGAACTCACATCACTTGGTTGAAAAAGGTTTATACCAAACAGATTTGTTGTTCCTTTCCTGTTAGGAATACGAACCAAAGGAATTTTTCCAAGTACGTGACTTATTACAGGTCGGAGGCGTGGGAATACAGACGGAACTAGGTGAACTATAGGTTTAGTTGCTTGGTCTCAACTATACGGAGTTGGTTTGATTTTGTATAGCGGCTTAATCTTGAGAGTATTCAATTCTGGACAAGGTCCTGGGGTTTTTCTGTATTTGCGGTTTCCTCGTTAACAAAATCTTGCTGTGTCATTTACTTTTATTTTCCGCAATTATAATTGTTGTTATTAAAATTTAAAGTAAATTATACAAACGTTAATTCCTATTTACTTGATAAGTAATCCTATTGTGTTTGGTTAAGTCCGAACCTTTTATCAAGTAAACATACTTCGTTGTTGTATTGTCTCGATCTCGTATCCATAGACGATCTCACGATGTGTGAACCGATTTGTTGTATTGTCTCGACTCAGTCCATAGACAATCACTTTCAGAGAAAGGACTTATAGGTGGAAAAGTTTTAGATTGAGGTATATTTGGGTACCCTCGTTGTTTCAATTGGTATCTGAGCAGGCAAACACGAAAATTTCTAACAATCTGTGTTTGGTGCGATCCAACCTATAAGAATGAACTCGAGTTCTCATGAATCGACTTCAATTAACGTACCGCCAAAATTTGACGGAACAAACTATCTATGGTGGAAATCTGCTATGAGATCGTTTCTTCAATCACGAGACTTTAATACATGACTATTAGTCGTCGATGGTTATATTCGTCCAAAGATAGAAAATTCGGAAACTGAGTTTAAACACTTAGTAGATTTTTCAAATGAAGAAAAGTCTCTTGCAAAACAGAATTCAGATGGTTTGAAGACTTTTGAAGAGTTTCATCTTAAACTCTCTGAGATAATTAATGCCTCTTTCTCTCTTGGAAAGACTATCTCTGAAAAAGATATAGTGTGCAAAATTCTCAGATCGTTGCCACCAAGATACGATTTTAAGAAGCATGAAATCATAGAAGCAAATGATCTCTCAACTCTCTCATGAAGCACACTCGTTGGAAATTTAAAGATCTTTGATCATGAATCACAGTCTATTCAAAGTAAAGGAATCCCTTTTAAAGCTGCAAAAATTCCGAAACAATGGAGAGGAATAGACAGATGGATGATTCATATGAACAGATTGTAGAAAATTTTGATGATGAAATTGAACAATCATTATCATTGATTACTAGACAGTTTTGAGATCTCTTAAAGAAGCGAAATAAGAGTTTCATTAAGGATACTCATCGATCTTCTCGCCCACATGATCGAGTTCCTGTCAAAAAGGATCATGAATAAGATGATGAATATCAGCCGCAGTGCTTTAAGTATAAAGGGTTTGGTCATATTGCTAAAGACTGTCCCAATCTTAAGAAATACACTGAAAGCAAGGCTCTGGCTGTAAATCTAGATGAGAGCTCTGATTCATATGATTCTGAAGAAGAGGAAACAACTAATATTGCATTAGTTGTCAATCTTATTTCTTCCTCCTCCATTAGTGATTTACCCATTTTAAAAATGGACATGTCTTTCGATGTTATTAAATCATCTAATGGAAAAGGAAAAATAATATAAAATGCAAAAACTGTCTCAAAAACAGAATTGCTAAAAGTTGCATAGGCAACCCAAGTCAATCTCAAGATACTTCGCTAGTTCGAGGTAATAAGAGGAGAATTTCTCATACGATGCTAGATCAAGGACACTTTGTTTGTTCAAATTTCCATAATGAGAGAAAATCTCATACTAATACCACCTGATCGGTATTAGAATTCTTTCCTCACCATGTGTGCCGAATTTTGAGTGAGGAAGAAGAAAAATCGAGGCACTTATATGTAGATTATGGGAATAAAATCTAGTATTTGAAAATATTTGATATATTCGTATTTTTAGGAATATTATATTTTCGGAAGTATAAAAATTATAAAAAGATCCTTCTCCTTCTTTGGTCATTCCTTGTCCGAACCATGAGTTTGGATCCAACATCTTCTCTTGGCAAGATGCTAGATCAGAAAGATTAACTTAAGATTAAGTCTGGATCTTCTCTTGATATTAAGAGTAAAATCAAAAAGGGAGATTGCTTAGCAAGAAGGAAAGAGAGAATACGCTGAGGAAAGATCAGTGTATTGAAGCATTGACACACTTTTGTGTTCAATCAAAGACAGAATTACATGCTCTTGCAGAATCCTTCACGAAAATTTCTCACCTGTAAGAAATTATGGTCAAGCAACAAGGTTTTCTACTTGAAGAAATTCACAAGCTGAAGAATGAAAGTAATAATCTGCCTTCATTTAGCACTGATATGAAGGACTGAGTTGCAAAAGATAATAGACATCAATTTTTGATTTCTTTCAATGATTGTATTAGGTCTATTATGAATAAAACTATCTTATTATGAATAAAATAATGTGCTTGAATGCTTTATCTTATTGCTATGTATATTTATGGGATGTTTGATTTCGGTTTTATTACCTTGATATTCGATCTCATAATGTTGTGAACCCTTATGGTTTGGGTGACTTTTTGATTTAGCAGGATTAAGTTCTAGCCCATGTTAGTAGGCTTTATCAAAGGATCATGAGGGGTTCTGATAGAAACAATATGTGAAAAAGTCACAATATGTTGAATCGTTTGGTTTAGCATAAAAGCATATGTGTTTCGGGGTTTTCAACTTTTGCATGCAATAGTTAAAAACCGATTTTCAACCTTTCTCTGGTAAAGGTTGGTTGTTGTTATTCTTTTGTTTTGCATAAGGATGACAACATAATGATATTCCGATATCAATTCTCCCTGGAAGAAGATGCAAACATATTGGAGAAGAGGATGCGAAATTTGAGGTAACGAGTTGTTAGTTAATCGTTTTCCCGTTTAAGAAAAACCTGATTTTATTTCATATATTTATTGCTTTTGCTTAACAAAATTTCGGTAAAATTGATGTTTTATTCCATTATGTTTGTATGGATGTGTGTGTGTGATTCAATTGGTTCCGGTTAATAAAAACTATTGTTATCTTGCTTTATTGTTTGGTATCAATCGTTTAGGCTTACAAAATTTCTGTGCAATTGCGGTGCTTTAATGTCTATGTTGTTTCAATTGCTTCCGGTTGAGGTGAATAATTATGCAAGTTGATTTATTTGGTTTGTATGAATTGTTTATGGCTTAACGAAAAAAAAGGTTTACGGGATGAATTGTTTAGTCCAATTCGATTCCGGATAAGAGAAACTAAGTTAATTCTGATCTTAGTTAGACTTATCAAAGAGGAGGTTTTGGTTATTCAAGTCTAATCGAATGCCTTAACAATAAATGCTAGTTAACTAACCTAGTACTTGTCTTGTTTAAAAGTTAAAGGTCTAAGTTATATGGATAATTAGAACCCGATGAGAAAAATAGAGTTATCTTTATTTTGGTCTTATCGAACAAGCGATTGTATTTGTACAATCGGTTTAGCAAAGGAACTAAGGTGCTTAGTTGATTTTTGGTTTGCTAAACTATTAGGGAAAATTGCTTCGGGCAATTATTTCCTTGGTAACATATCAAAACAAAATTACTTTATAGTTTCGGTTTTGATATTATTTATCAAAAATGGTGTGTGGAACCCTCGTGCTTAACTCTATAGGTTGCAAGTCTATTGAGATTTGTAATCCTTTCGGTTTGTCCTTTATTTTTTCGTTTCTTTGTCATTTTGTGACAAAAAGGGGGAGAAATATATGGAGTAAACAAGTGATACTGGTATTGATTTATATTGATTGGTATCACTAAGGGAAAGGACAATGGTGCTTAAGCGTTTATCTAACGAAAGAGTAAAAGCATAGACTAAGGGGGAGTAGCATATCATATGATACTTGTAGTTATATGGACTACAAGGGAATAACAAAGACGTGCAGATTGATAAAATCTACCTATCTTATTTTTAGGGGGAGTATTAGCTTTGTTATTATAATGTCAACATCAACATTTATGGATTGAATGTATACATTTTTTGTGCTGTTGAATTTGGGAATCAAGCGTATGTGTAATGAATTCTTGTAATTTGTTTATCCATATGATGTAAGAGTTTTGTCACTAAAATTGACAAAGGGGGAGATTGTTAGATCATAGCTCGGTTGAACCCACCAAGCGTTGGTATGACAAGTTTGGTTGTCATATTTTAGTGAGCCAAAGCTCATTTTAAGAGTCGCTTGATTATGTACTAGAGTCAACTTCGTATAGGTTAGCTTGAAAGTATTAGGATATGAGACATTACAAGTATTGCGAAGACTTGAAGAAGTGAATAAGTAAGGAGCTACAAAGACAACATCATCCTTCCACTTGAGGTTAGTGATATTTGACTTGAACTGTTTCATTCCCTAACGTATCTTTCAAGTCGTGCATATTGAAAACATAACTGTGAAGCATGAATGATTATACTCTAGTTAGACATAGTATTAAGGAATACAATACGAGGTTTATTGCTTAACCATTAAACTTTGTATATAAGACATCGACATAATCGTTTGAATGCTATTGTGATTATGTATGGGTATAAGGTGAAGATTTCATCCTAGGAAACAATGTTTTACATTTGTTTTAAGGAAGTAAATTCATAAACTTGTTTTGTGAATCGAAAGGGAAATCATCATGCATTATTGCATATCTTTTGAACTACCAATATGTGTGATTAGTATAACTGCTCATGACTTGTTTATGTTCTTGGTAAAACTATTCACAAAGGCCTGACTTTTGTATTGGTATGACTTTTATTAGTGTAACCGATCTTAAGTAATCACCTGAGATGGTATGATCGATTTAGTGTTATTGGTATGACCGACTTCAGGTAAAGAGGAACCAATCCTAGTAAGAGGTGCAACCTATCACAAAGGGGAATCGATCCTTGTATGAGGTGCATCAAGTTTTCAGAAGAAAGGGGAACCAATCCTATGGACATGTGCAACACGTTTTTAGGCAAAGGGGAACCGATCCTATGGACATGTGCAGCAAGTACAAGTTAGATACCATATATATGTGGGGAACCGATCCTAGTACCTAGTCAACCAAATTTTGGTAACTAGCGTGACTATGCAAAGTACTCACATGGAGGTAGAACCGAAACTAGTTTTGGTAGATTCGTGAAACCCATGTTTTCTGATTGAGTGTTCTTGATCAATCACGTAGTTCTTGAAAGTCGGATGAACCAATTCTAAACTTGTTTGGAAGTGTGGAAAATCAGTTTCAAGATTGTAAGTATGAAAGAGGACTTACAAAGTAAGAATGTCAACATACTTTGAACATATGCAGTAACGCTAATCTTTAATTGTTCAAAGTTATTCCTTAATAGCTAAAGGAAGAAAATCCCGGATCGAATAAAATAAATTGAGAATCTTTTATTTAAGGTTTTTAATTTTATTTTTGGAAAATGAAAATTAGTAATTAGCATTTGCTAGTTGGAGATTTTCTAAGAGATTTTCGGTCATTATATGGACAAAGCATTTCCAGGAATTATGGAAACTGAATCTGGAATATATTGCATATCTTGAGAATATTTTCGGTTTTGGAAATTCCTTGGTGTCCAAACTTCCTTGGTCTATAAATATGAAAGTTTGCATTTCGAGCAAACTAATCCTCAGAGTCAGCAAAACTATCTCAGTTGTGCTGCTACTGGTAAAGCCGCCTATTCGGAGAGGAGAGTAACCTAATTAGGCGAAATCTCTTATGGCCGCTCAATTTAAAGACTTATTTGGGATTGAAAAGCTCTATTAGTACCGTTGGTGGGAAACTAGATAATTACGGTTTATCTTTTGTTTTCGATTGATTTGATTGACTAACAGTGGTTGAACTTTGATTGCACCTAGTTTGTTTATGCTTTAGAATCTTCTCTTATGATATAAGATTCACTCAAACTAGATCGAAGTTTCGACGAGGATCTTTAGACTGTTTGTAGATCTAAAGACGTCTTGTGATAATCCATTGTTAACAGACTCCGTTTTTTGCGTGATTGATCACAAAAGATTCAAGTTGATTGTGTGCAGGTGTTTATTGAAGATCTAAGAATATTTGAAGACAAAGAAGACTTTGAAGATTTATGATTTGGGTTCATAATCTTTGGTGTGCACAATACTTGTTTCGGTAAAAGATGATCCAACTATAATCGGTTTATCCTTGTGGTAGATTAGATTGATTAATTGTGTAGATCGGCATCAATACAATTCTTTGTGATTAAAAGTATTGATTGCAAAATCTTAACAATTACTTTGGTAGTTGATTTATAAGATAGATCTAAGAACCTGACAAAGGAGTTTATTGAGATAAACAGAAGAGCCTTTTGTCGAACTCACATCACTTTGGTTGAAAAGAGTTGATACCAAACAGATTTGTTGTTCCTTTACTGTTTGGAATACAAACCAAAGGAATTTTTCCAAGTACGTGACTTATTATAGGTCGGAGGCGTGGGAATACAAACGGAACTAGGTGAACTATAGGTTTAGTTGCTTAGTCCCAACTATACGAAGTTGGTTTGATTTTGTATAGCGGCTTAATCCTGAGAGTATTCAATTATGGACAAGATCCCGGGGTTTTTCTGTATTTGCGGTTTCCTCGTTAACAAAATCATGCTGAAAAAGCGGGGGTCTAACAACCACACCAAATATTTCTCTTAGCAATCTGTATGGACAAACTCCAATATACTTTCTAGAGAATCAACTAGACAGTCAGACTCAATCTAGATAAAAAGTATATCAACGGGTTTATATCTCAATCTCTCGATTTGATCTTTACTCAAGAAAATAGAAATCTGTGAGTCTTTATCAAAGAGAGATAACATGGATGGTACCAAAGACCAATATCCAAGTGTCAATCAATTTAAATCAACAACCAAAAGGTCGGATATTCTAATTGATTGAAAAACGCACAACCTGTGATATTTCAATTATATAAACAAATATAATGTGAAATGGAAATAACACAGACAACATAATTTTGTTAACGAGAAACCGCAAATGCAGAAAAACCCCGGGACCTAGTCCAGATTGAACACACATTGTATTAAGCCGCTACAGACTACTCCAAATTAACTTTAGTCTGGACTGTAGTTGAACCCCAATCAATCTCACACTGATCCAAGGTACAGTTATGCTCCTACGCCTCTGATCCCAGCAGGATGCTACGTACTTGATTCCCTTAGCTGATCTCACCCTAAACTAAGAGCTGCTACGACCCAAAGTCAAAGACTTTAATAAAAAAATTTGTATCACACAGAAAAGTCTATAGTAATAGATAAATCTCCCACGAATAAACCTATGGGTTTTGTTCCGTCTTTTGATAAATCAAGGTGAACAGGAACCAATCAATAACCCAGACTTATATTCCCGAAGAACAACCTAGTATTATTGATCACCTCACAATAATCTTAATCGACGTAGCGAAAAAAGATATTGTGGAATCACAAACGATGAGACGAAGTGTTTGTGATTTCTTTTCTATCTTGCCTATCAAAGATATAAATCTCAAGCCAATTATTTCAATTGTACTCGTACGATAGAAACAACAAGATCAGATCACACAACTACAAGAAAAGTAGTATCGATCTGGCTTCACAATCCCAATCAAGTCTTTAAGTCATTAACCTGGTTTTAGAATAAGAAAACCAAAGGTTAAAGGAGAATCGACTCTAGCTTAGCAAACTAGTATCACACGTAAAGTGTGGGGATTAGGTTTCCCAGTTGCTAGAGTTCTCCTTTATATAGTCTTTCAAATCAGGGTTTGCAATCAATGTTAGCTTAGTAACAAAGCATTCAATATTCACCGTTAGATGAAAACTTGATTAGATTCAAGCTAATATTTCTAAACCGTTGGATCAAAAATTTATCTTGTTTTACACAAACGAAATGTTCAATTTTGGGTTTATGAACCGTACCCAAACATTAACATTTTTTGGTTCAACAATAGTCAACCAAATGGTTATCCATATGTCAACCATATTCTTCTTCACCATAACTAGTTCAAATGACTCAAATGAAGTAGTTAGAGAGTTGTTCAATTGCTTAGATCTTATGTAACTACACAAGACACAATTGAAGCAAAAACGGTTTGATTCACTCGAATCGGTTCATGAACTTTATAGCCACGATTTGCAAAAGCATTCCTTAGTTTATATAAACATTAGTTCAAGAACAACCGGTTTTAGATATAACCTACTCAAGTTCGCAGACTGGGTTCGCGGACTTAAGCTCATGGAAGGAGTTCACAAACTCCAGCAGAAGTTCTCAGGTGAGAACTTCCGCCAGTTCAGCGGACTTGGCTTGCGCCACTTCCATTTCTCTTGATCAACAAAGTTCGCAAACTTTGGTTCAAGGAATAAGGACTTATACATATATGTGTTTCCACAACAATGCTTATATCCTACCAATGGTTATGTAATCTAAACTCTCATTTCAATCATTGAAACATTCTCAGAGAACGTTATATAGCCGTTATTCACAAACCATTTTTCGTCAGAGCAATTTCCAAAGTGATTGAAACATATCATGACTTTCGTCACTAGGTAAAGATGAATTTGGTTAAAGCAAAAGCTTACCAACACATATTTCGAGAAATAGATAGGCGAGTGAAACTCGACTCGAAATAGAAAATGTGTATAATGAAAGTCTATACGTATAAACGACTTTTGTCTCAAGAGTAGGAGATAGAGTAAATAGACTTTTGAGTGACAGATAAGTTCAAGTATCCACATACCTTTTAGTCGATAAAGTTCCACCGGTTCCTCGAGTAGTCCTTCGTCTTGTATGATGATTGCCATGGAGTTCTTGAGCTCAACTACACTTTCTATCCTAGTCCGATACCTTTAGATACATAGGCTAGAAATCAAGACTTATAGTTTTGATCACTAACATTGACAAACATGCTTGAGATAGCAACGCATGCGAGTTCGACCGAGCAATGCTCTAACAATCTCCCCCTTTGTCAATTTTAGTGGCAAAACTATTGATACATATGGAATACAAAAAATAAATAAATTAACTTTTGTAGCTCCTATTCCACATGTCTAATCTTCAACATTACTCGAAATCTTCGTCACTTCCAAGTACTCCAATGATCCCAAAGGTTGTAAGTTTAGCATCATCGTTGTTGAAAATCCATAGCTATAACAATAAGAAAACAAGAGTTCTCAATCATTGTTATAAGTGTCATAGTATCATTACACAACGTCAAAGTTCAATTATATCACAACTTCAACAACAATACTATGGTGATATGTATTACTCCCCCTTAGTCAATACTCCATCTCACATGGAAACCACTCCCCCTTACATAATGATCCGAAAACTATATGTATTTGTAGTGTGAACTACATATTAATTCTCTCCTTTT